>CM035800.1:5929472-6069472 GCA_020466265.1 Siphamia tubifer | reverse complement strand
TATTATAGTTAAGGTTAAAGGTGAACTGAAGTGAAGGACACTGAACGGCACTGGGTGATAGTACATACAATTATAAAGATAATTTATCATTGGCACCCTCTTCAACAATTCCGGAATCTTGGAGAAAATCGTGATTTTATATTTCCCGCCAGAAAATCCTGCTGATTTTCAGGGAGTGCAGCTGGAGTTCCAGGTTACGTCATAAGTTGTTCCCAGTCCTACACGTTTACCATTGCAAGCATGTCAACACATTTTGTGGTGATAGTTGACTAGTAAACACTTCCAACAGCTGGAATATCTGTTCAGTGGCCAAGGAAAGCTGTCATGGCAACACAAGAAAAGAAAGGGGAGGAAAAGTGTATTAATTGATAATATTATTGAGTTTATAGGTATTAATAATATAACACTGTTTCCCCCAGAATCACTGTTTTATTTATTTTAAAGAAATTAAATGCATGTTTAAACTAGTGGCACTAAAGATGATATTTAGATCTTCCAACCTCTGTCTGTCTGCTGATATTTGGGGCGGTGGACAGACTTTAGGGGCAGACGGACATTAGCAGAGGTAAAGTTAAAGCAAATGTGGGCAGGTAGTGGACATGGATGTGACAAAATAAAAGCAGATTCATGGATGAAACCGTATATCTGTGGTTGATCAACAGCCAGTTGGCTTTTATTTTGAAGGAGCTTTATATCTGGCCACAGATGTCATTGACCAGCATTGACGGTGTGCGTTTTAGCCAAAAATAAAAACCTTAAAAGTTTCTGGGTTTTGCTGCTGAAACCCGACCAGTCTTTACAAGTTTAATGTACACAGGTACGGGTTAGTAAAGTGAATCATTCAGTCAATATTAATTGTTAAGTTCAGTTTCATTGTTTTTGATTTTAGCTGAAATTAGAAGCTACTTTGCTAGCACTAAATGTCAGATATCTCATTATTTATTTATTTTTTTCAAAAGTCCAGTCAATGTGATGAACTGAAAAACGTATTGTGAAAAAGGACTGATATGGTGGAAGATGATGATTATCACCTAAAGACTTTCCATTCTGTATTCAATAAGCGGCTCTCCTCCCCATCACTGTGAATCTCTGTGTCAGAATCCCCCACAATTCTGGTTTGAATCTGTATGATTGGATGTCTCCCTTATTTTCTTCTTGCTTACCTGAGTCTCGTGCATCCTTCTCTGTCTCATCACAGATCGCGAATGTATCTTCTCTCTTAAAACTCTGGCTTTCTTGATCATTGGAACTGCACTTACTATAGTCTGCCATTGTTGTTTTGTGCGAAGGATTCCTCTCATGACATCACAGAGCATTGTCTGTTTGGCACTGCCAGCCAGAGGCCAAAGTTTATCAGCTCATAGCATGGCCATCACACCGTCTTCTCACACCGTTCTTTTGTGCGTTGGAAAACACTATAGGTAATCTGTTATTCTACTTTTGCATAAAATGTGGCTTCAGTTCACCCTTAAGGATTGAGGTCAAGGGTGTAGGTTAATAGTTAAAGGTCTTATTTTGCTGAATATCACTTTTGCATGCTTCTTTTGGAATCTCACCAACACATGCTGCATGTGCTGTGTGGTGTGTCACATCCACTGACTGTATTTCCCATTCATCAAAAACAACACAGCCTGTCCACTACATGTCACAAGGACATTGGTGTCACCCATGTGGGGTTAAGCCCGTCCTCCATTGCAGCGAATATGAAGTAGCATTAGCATCTACAAGAGAAGACAGCATCACAGTAACTTGCTACACAAACTTGGAAAAAAAAATAGTAGAGCAAACTGGTTCATGTGCTCTCTGTGGAAATAAAGTGGAGTTTTTTTCCCTGCATATTTTCAAAACAAGCAACTGCACGAAACCTATCTGGATGCTACTGGAGAATGTCCCTTCACACATTCTAAGCCAATCAGAGATTAGGGTGTTTGTCACCGCGTCGTGGACATGTAAAACGCCAAACTCTGTTGTTCGACCTCAATCATTTTTCTACCCTCCAAAATCAGCTGGAAACAAAGCAATCCAGACGTTTTTAAAAATACAACCAACACACAATTCATTCAATAAGAATGGAAAACACAGCAATATTAATGAAATAATGATGGAATGACTCCTTTAAGATTTGAGGGTAGGCGAAAAGGTTTACGGTTAAGTGTTGAGGGTAAACAAAAAATAAACTATTTATTAAACAGACAAGTAAATAAGTAAATAATTACAAAATACTTTTTTTATCTTAACATGAAGCCAAGCATTAAAATATCATGTCATTCCTTAGAGGGGTGGGGCTATCAAACATTGAACTGTTTAGGGGTGGGGCTATTACATATGGAAGTATTTAGGGGCAGGGCTATCACACACTGAACTGTTTAAGGGGCAGTGCTATCACACACTGAACTGTTTAGGGGCGGGGCTATCAAACACTGAACTATTTAGGGGCAGAGCTATCACATACGGAATTGTTTAGGGGCGGGGCTATCACACACTGAACTGTTTAAGGGAAGGGCTGGGGCTATCACAAACTGAACTGTTTCGGGGCAGGGCTATTGAACACTGAACTTTTTAGTGGCCCGACTATCAGACACTGAACTGGTCAGGGGCGGGACTGTCAGACACTGAAGTGGACTGGATTTAATAAAACTACACCTCCTCTCACTTCTCTTCTCTTCTCCTCTCCTCTCTCTCCTCACCTCTTCCTTTCTTTTCTCCTGCTCTCCCTCCTTCTCTCTCTCCTTTTTTCCTCCTCTTTCTCCTCCCCTCCTCTTCCTCCTCTGCTCTGTCTCTCCTCCTCCCTTCTCTCTCCTCCTCCCCCTCCCTTCATTCAAACATGAATGTAGGTCATCTCCAAGGGCGGAGCTAAATACAAGAGGATTATAAAGATGACATTTAGAGGAAAAGGGGGAGGGGCAGGGGAGGAGAGGGAGGGCTTGATCTGATCTAAATCCTGTTTTTATAAAGCATGAACAGATGAACAGAAAACATTGCAACAACTGTAGAATGTTCATTATGGTGAGAAATACCTACACACGTATGTCTGAGATAGATGAAAGACTAACTTAATTTCAGAAAACATTGTAATAACGCCCCTCTGTCTGCACTTGTCTTTGAACTCTCTGCCTCCACCCTTGTATAATGCCCCTATGTCTCTACCTGTGTATAACCCTGTGTCCACCTATCTATAACCCCCTCTGACTCCGCCAAACTATAATGCCCCTCTGTGTCCACCCATCTATAACCCCCTGCCCCTCTTTCTCCACCCTGCTATAATGCCCCTCTGTCTCCATCCATCTATAACCCCTGTCTGTGTCCACCTGTCTATAACCCCCTCTATCTCCACCCGTCGCTAACACCCCTCTGTCTCCACCCATCTATAATTCCCCTCTGTCTCTACCCATCTCCAATGCCCCTCTCTCTCTTTCACCACCTGTCCAGGGCTCATCATGCTCTTTGACCTGGTCTTCTATCTATTCCTGTCTACATCCATCTATAACCCCCGCCCCTCTGTCTCCACCCATCTATAACCCCCATCTGTGTCCATCTGTCTATAACCCCCATCTGTGTCCACCCATCTATAATTCACCTCTGTCTCCACCCAAATCTAAAGTCCCTCTCTTTCTGTCACTACCTGTTCAGGGCGCATCCTGCTCTTCTACCTGGTCTTCCATTTCTTACTGTGTCCTTCCATCTATAATCCCCCACCCCTCTGTCTCCACCCTTCTATAGTGCCCCTCTGTCTCCACCCATCTATAGTGCCCCTCTGTCTCCACTCGTCTAACTCCCTGTCTCCACCCATCTATAGTGCCCCTCTGTCTCCACTCGTCTAACTCCCTGTCTCCACCCATCTATAACCCCCTTCTGTCTCCACCCATAGTGCCCCTCTGTCTCCACTCATCTCTGTCTCTCTATCTCCACTCCTCTAATTCCCTGTCTCCACCCATCTATAACCCCCTTCTGTCTCCACCCATAGTGCCCCTCTGTCTCCACTCATCTCTGGCTCTCTTTCTCCGCTTGTCTAACTTTTTGCTCCACCCGTCCAGGGCTCATCCTGCTCTTCTACTTGGTCTTCTATCTCTTCCTGGCGGGGATGTTTGCTCTTACCATGTACATCATGCTCCTGACTCTGGATGACTACAAACCCACCTGGCAAGACCGCCTGGAGACCCCAGGTAAGGCTCCACCCACTTCACTGTTGAACCAATAAGTGAGGAATGTAGCCTGAGTAGTGGGCGTGGCTTGTTTTCAGGCATGATGATTCGTCCAAAGGGCGATCAGCTGGAGATCTCCTTCTCTGTGTCCAACACTGAAAGCTGGGACGGCTTCGTCTCTAACCTCAATAACTTCCTGTCCCGTAAGTAAAACATGACCTTTGACCTGGAGGGTCATCATGCCCTTTGACCTCTGATTCTGCTATCCTTGTTGAACTTTGACCTTTTTTTTGTTTCTTTAGCGTACAATGACAGTTACCAGGTTCAGACCAACGATAACTGTCCTCCAGATCAGTACTTCATCCAAGAAGACAGTGGAGAGGTACTACCTGTCTGTCTGTACTTTAACCTGTCTGTCTGTACACCTGTCTTGTTTGTGCATATACCTGTTTCACTCTCCACCTATCTGTCTTCCTCTCCATCTGTCTGTCTTTATCCACCTCCACCTCTTTCTCACTTTCTACCTATCTCACTCTCTCTCTCTCACTCTCCACCTGTCTCACCCTCAGGTTCGGAACAATCCCAAACGTTCATGTCAGTTCAATCGGACCATGTTAGAGGAGTGCTCTGGGATGTTGGACCGTTTCTATGGTTACAGCCGTGGTCAGCCCTGCATCCTCATCAAGCTGAACCGGGTATGTGGTCTATCCTTTTAACCTGGTCTAAATTTATCCCAATCTAACTTTAACCCTGGTTTAATTGAACCTAGTCTAACTTCCACCTGGTATAACTTCATTCTTTAGGTCATTGGTCTTTTACCAGGAAAAGACAAACAATCTCCATATGTGACCTGTGGAGCCAAGGTACCTGTCTATCTGTCTATCTGTTTGTACACCTGTCTGTAAATGGTAAATGGACTGCACTTACACACTACCGGCATGCCCAAGGCGCTCTATACGCTCCAAGCGTAGGGCCACATGTGCGCCGTTACATCGCTGATGTAAAAAAACAAACAAAACAACAAACTGATTATTGATTCCCTCACATAACATACATATTTCAAGAGATTTTTTTTTTACAACTGAAGGCCAGTGCCATTGAGTGAAAACTGTCTGTGTGATTGGATGTTGCAATTAGGAGCATTCTGTCTGTCTCCCCATGTTTGGTGAATAATGTTATAAATGCATGTAGAGCAATGACTTATTACAACAATATGGAGCTTAACCCAGCCATATATCAATTACAGTGGTACCTCTACTTACGAAATTAATTCATTCCATAAGTGGTTTTGTACCGTGAATTTTTTGTAAATAGTGGCATTTTACATGTAAAAGGCCGGATTCTTTCCAAGGCCCCCAAAACTATCCCTCAAACCCTTTGAAAAATATAAAACTATACCAATTTTGTATGAAATATGTGTTAAAAGTAAAATAAAATTTAGAATTTAGATTTAATTTATTGGTCTCAGTGGGGACATTTGTATTCACTGACTGAACATTAAACATTAAACCATTAAAATAAACCAGACATGCCAATCACTTTCATTGTGGTTGTTTTAAATTCCACTTTCACTTTCAACAATGTTTGGCGAAATATCGATCCAAAGATGATTACCTTTGATTACTTTTCATAATCTTCCTAAAATATGCAAGGCATACATTGACATATTGGGCAATAGCACACCTCGTGAACATTTTTTCGGGATGTTTTTTTTTTCCACAAATTTGGAAAGTTGATGAATTGTATCCACCAGGTGCTGATGGAATAATAGCTGCCTCCTCCCTTTTTATTATCTAGTGTTTCACTTCTATTGATAACGCAGCCTGCTTCTTCTTTTCATTTTGCACTGGGAATCACTTTCTTTGGGCTCATGATGAATAACGAATACGTACGTACTGTAATAAAGTTTCAATGAGCACACTAAGAAAAACTCAACAAACAGCAGTAACTCTGTCCTATATACATGTTACAAACTCTGTGATGAATGAGGGTCAAAGGTCACCAAAAGCATCATGGGGAGCTCCCTCATAGCCAATGGGATGCTATGTACAGTACTGTATTTACATCTCAGGGGTTTCGGTTTTGTTTCTTAATTTGACATTTTTCATATTCAGACAAAAATTTGATGTAAAAGTTTTTCATTACTTAAATTATTCATTGGCTGGGTCTTTCGTAAGTTGAGGTACCACTGTATTTGACTGGCATATTAAAAATAGCGAGGGGGCAGGGCTTTTGCTTGGATAGCCCAGACAAATAAATGCAGACCTCTTGGTGAATGAATAAAACATTATTCACAATCACCCATCATAATATCATGATATTCAGAATAATAACCTACATTTTAAACATGAAGTAAATGAGTTGAAATAGAACTTGATATAAAATGACCACAATTCGTCAAAATAACAGCCAAGGTACATATATTGCAGCTAAATATTTTAGGGGGACTTTTGATCCAAAAAGGGATAAACAGTGATATTTGCTATAGACAAAGACACAGGCTGTGACACAAAGAGAATCTAGCTTTTATTTATTTACCAGCTAATTTTGATTTTATCTGGACTTTTGTCTGTTTGTTTGATTTTTTGGGGGTGGGCTTGAGTTTAGTTCAGAGGGTCCGTTGGCATATTTTTGCCTTAGGGCCCCATGGAGGTCAGATCTGGCCACTGCACTTATATTAGGGCATTTTCTACCTTCATGGTGCTCAAAGCTCTTTTATATTATCCTCACATTCACCTATTCAGTCACACACCAGTGGGTGCTACTGCCATGCAGGGTGCTGTCAGACCTACTGGGAGACCTTTAGGATTCAGTGTCCTTTCCCAAGGACACTAAGATCCTTCAGTCCTTCATAACCATTGATCCTTCAGTCATAGCTGCTGTAGCAACCGAGCCACAGCCGCCCCTGTACATCTGTTTGTCTGGCTGTACCTACCTGTCTGGACATCTGTCTCTCTGTCTGTCTGAATCTGTCTGTCTGTCCTCAGAAATACAAAGTGGGACCAGATGAGTGGGTAAGAACTATAGATAGTAGAAGGTTAGAGTTAGTTTATAGTTAATTAACAGGTAAATAAAAACACTCATTCAATAGTTAGTTAATAATTAACCAATAGTTAGTTAATAATTTATCGTTATTTAATAGTTAATAAGTAGTTAATAGTTAGTCAATACTTAGTTAATAATTCTATTCACTTCCATTCTATCCTATTCTAGTCTGATATATTTTATTCAGTTCTATTATATTCTGTTCTGTTTGATTATCTTATTCTGTTCTGTTCTATTCTACTTTGTTGTGTTGTAATATGTTCTGTTCTATTCTGTTCTCTTGTATTTTGTTGTATTCTTTTTTATTCTATTCTATTCTATTATAACTCTATGTTCTTCTGTGTTTTTTAGAGGGAAGATTCAGATAAAATTGGACCTTTGGCTTATTTTCCTCCTAATGGAACTTTTAACCTGATGTATTATCCTTATTACGGCAAGAAAGCACAGGTACATGAATGCACCACTGACATACACACACCTGAATGCACCACAGACATCGTCCAATGAAGGCACCACCGACATAAAGACACCTGAACACACCACAGTTAGTCCCCTGAATGCACTACAGATATAAAGGCACCTGAACATACCACAGTCATTGTCCCCTGAAGGCATCATGGACATAAAGACACCTAAACACACCACAGACAAAAACACCTGAATGCACCACAGACATAGTCCCTTCAAGGCACCATGGACATAAAAACTGAATGCACCATTGTCATAGTACCCTGAACGGACCACAGACATAAAGACTCCTGAACACACCACAGATATCAAGACATCTGAACACACTACAGACATAGAACCCTGACCGCATCACAGACATAAAGACACCTGAACGCACCACAGACATAGACACCTGAATGCACCACAGACAGAGTCCCCTGAATGGACCACAGTCATAAAGACACCTGAAGTCACCATAGTCATGAAGACAGCTGAAGGCACCACAAATATCAAGACACCTGAACGCACCACTCACATAGATCCCTGAATGCAACACAGACAGAAACCTGAATGCACCACAGTCCTAAAAACACATGAATGCACCACAGACATAGTCCCTTGAAGGCGCCGTAGACATAAAAACAGAATGCACCACTGTCATAGTCTTCCGAACAGACCACATATATAAAGACACCTGAATGCGCCACAGACATAGTTGGATTAACACATCACAGACATTGTCCCCTGAACACACCACAGACATAGACACCTGAATCCACTACAGACCCCTGAAGTCATAGTCATGGTGCATTCAGTCATAAAGACTGAATGCACCATGGTCATAGTCCCCTGAATGCACTACAGATATAAAGGCACCTGAACATACCACAGTCATTGTCCCCTGAAGGCATCATGGACATAAAGACACCTAAACACACCACAGACAAAAACACCTGAATGCACCACAGACATAGTCCCTTCAAGGCACCATGGACATAAAAACTGAATGCACCATTGTCATAGTACCCTGAACGGACCACAGACATAAAGACTCCTGAACACACCACAGATATCAAGACATCTGAACACACTACAGACATAGAACCCTGACCGCATCACAGACATAAAGACACCTGAACGCACCACAGACATAGACACCTGAATGCACCACAGACAGAGTCCCCTGAATGGACCACAGTCATAAAGACACCTGAAGTCACCATAGTCATGAAGACAGCTGAAGGCACCACAAATATCAAGACACCTGAACGCACCACTCACATAGATCCCTGAATGCAACACAGACAGAAACCTGAATGCACCACAGTCCTAAAAACACATGAATGCACCACAGACATAGTCCCTTGAAGGCGCCGTAGACATAAAAACAGAATGCACCACTGTCATAGTCTTCCGAACAGACCACATATATAAAGACACCTGAATGCGCCACAGACATAGTTGGATTAACACATCACAGACATTGTCCCCTGAACACACCACAGACATAGACACCTGAATCCACTACAGACCCCTGAAGTCATAGTCATGGTGCATTCAGTCATAAAGACTGAATGCACCATGGTCATAGTCCCCTGAATGGACCACAGACATAAAGGCACCTCAAGTCACCATAGTCATGAAGACACCTGAATGCACCATAGATATCAAGATACCTGAACACACCACAGACATAAAGACACCTGAAGTCACCAGAGCCATGAAGACACCTGATTGCACCACAGACATAGACCCTTGAAACCACCACAGACATAGCAATCAATCAACTTTATTTATATAATACATTTAAAAAGATCCACAGGGGAAACCAAACTGCTTAGTTTAGTTTAGTTTAGTTTATTTATTTAGCACAAACAGAACCAACAGAAAGGACCTTTTGTGCAGGGAGAGGAATGAAGCCAGAAAGGCTTATACAGAATTCCGCCCCCAATATAAATCCAAATTTACAAGCAACAGGAGAACAAAAAAAAACGGACAAACACAATTATACAATTCGGAACGCAACAAAGATGAAGTATCATCAAAGCTAATGACATGGCTTTCAAAAGAAAAAAAAGAATTTAGATGTAACGTATACTACGTTAGCTAATGAGAAAAAAGAATGACCATGACAGACTATCCAAAAGAGACAAGGAGAGAAGACCTATATAACCTAAAGCTGTATCTCGGACAGCTGCTGGGCACAAAAATGAGGAAAATAAGTTAAAAGCACACAATAACAAAAGACACAGATTTATGTCAGCTCAGTGTTTGCAGATGCCAAACAAGAGAGGTTTACAAGTTGGAGTTCTCATTGATTTAAAGCATTGGAAGATGATGCCAGTATACTGTCTCTCCCTGTCAGCGTTGTTTGTGTTTCTGCTGTTAGTGTCTATTTTAATCGCTAATGTCAGTTCGCTGTTTGTGTATGATCGCCTAAGACTGCTTGATCTTTTAACTTGTAAACAGACAGACACCTGAATGGACCACCATCACAGTCCTCTGAACAGGTCACAGGCATAAAGACACCTGAAGACACCTGAACACACCATGGATGTCAAGGCACCTGAACGCACCACAGACATAAAGACACCTGAATTCACCCCAGACATAGACGCATCAATGCACCACATAGACACCTGCAACACTGTCATAGTCCCTTGAATGAACCACGGACATAAAGATACCTGAACGCACCATAGTCATGAAGACACCTGAATGTACCTCGGAAGTCCAGACACCTGAACGCACCACAGACATAGAACCCTGACTGCACCACAGACATAAACACACCTTTTGTTGTCTTGCAGGTGAACTACACTCAGCCTCTGGTGGCCGTTAAGTTCCTGAACGCCACATTCAACACTGACATCAATATTGAGTGTAAAATCAACTCCAACACACTTGAAGCCGGAAGCGAGAGGGACAAGTTTGCCGGACGAGTTTCCTTCAAACTGCGGATCAACGATCAATAAGCACAAATTCAAATATTTCAACACTTTCAACACATTCAACACTTTCAATAGTTTCAAAACATTCAACAGTTTGAACACTTTCAACATTTTGAACAATTTCAACACATTCAACAATTTCCTTCAAACTGTGGATCAGTGATTAATAAACACAAGTTCAACTGCTTCAACACATTCAACACTTTCAATAGTTTCAAAACATTCAACACATTCAACAATTTCCTTCAAACTGTGAATCAATGATCAATAAGCACAAGTTCAACACTTTCAACACATTCAACAGTTTCAAGACATTCCAACACTCACTTACATTCAACAATTCCAGCACATTTAACACTTTTATCACATTCAACAGTTTTCTAACAGTTCCAACACATTCAACAGTTTCAACAGTATTGATCCACTCTTTAAAGTTGCACTGTTTGATTGAAGGGACAGTTAGAATTAAACGCACACACACAAACCACTCAGCAGGTGTTTAGTCAGCTGACCCATTTATTTATTTATTTATTTATTTATTTATTTATTTATTTATTTATTTATTTATTTATTTATTTATTTATTTATTTATTTATTAACCCATTTGTTTTTTGTTGTTTTCTTGCTGATTGTTTTTTCCAACTACTTTTCAAAGCAAAATGAACTGTTTGAAAAAAGTAAACCTGAAGTCCAGGACTAATATTATTACATGTGATCATATGTGATCCTGTGATCATATGTGAGTATGTGATATCACATGTGATCATATATGATCACTTGAATATCAAACCCACAGTGAGCTGTCATTGAATATCTCTAACCATGGTGACAGCATTGTTGTTCTACTCATACAGTTTTGATCTTTTTTTCCTGTTGTTTTCACAGTTTAGTCTAGCTTAGTTTAGTTTAGTTTAGTTTAGCCACTTTTTGCTTAGTTTAGCCTATTTTTTGCTTAGCTTAAATTAGTTTAGCTTGGCTTCTTTAGTTTGGCTTAGGTTAGCTTAGTTTATCTTAGGTTATCTTAGTTTAGCTTAGGTTAGCTTAGTTTATCTTAGCTTCTTTAGTTTATCTTAACTTAGTTTAGCTTGGATTACTTTAGCTTAGCTTAGTTTAGCTTAGTTTGGTTTAGTTTATTTTACTTGCATTTATTTTAGTTGTGTTAGTTGCGTTGGTCAATTTAAACTGACGTTTGTGTTAAGGTAGATGGTAGATTAGATCAGCTGGACGGATGGGGGTGGGACTAAGGTCCAGGCGTTCTGCGCAGCTGCCAATTGTGTTGCTATGGCCTGAAATAGGGTGCTCAGATGCAGTGCAGTCAAAGAAAAGCCGAATCAGGGTGCATTTCATTTGACATATTTCTTTGTGGCATGCTATTCAGGGAAGGAGAAATCAACTGAGGTAATCTGTTTTTTATTCAGTTTTCAGTTTTCAACTGTCTAATTTACTACTTGAAAACAAACAGCAGGCATTTCATAGCTGAACCTCATCTAGAGCAGTAATGTGCTACCTTGTGTACTTTTAAATTTTTTTTTCTTTCATGTGGAGTGTTTTGGCAAATCTAAGCACCACGAGGATGGAATATAGAACAGTTCACAAATTTCAAGAATTCAATGACATTCAAGAATGTCATTGATGGGTGATTTTTGAAACAAGAACTGAAGTTGGTCTATACACCACATATAAGAATATATTCTCCAAACATAGTAACCACATCTATAGTACAGTGGAATATCTACAGTTGTACATTATATTCATCTTTACCTTTACTGAAAAAATAATGAACTTAGACCTAGAGTCGTCCTCAGTGTTCTGTAGTAATAATAATTCGACACAGTCATTTCACACTTTCTATTTTGCGAGATTTTCTTTCAAAAGTGTGAAATGACTGCGTCGAACGTCCTGAGCACCGTACCCCCATCCATCCAGCCGATCCAATCTAGCATCTACCTTGTGTTAATGGTAAGTCAGTGTAGTGGTTACCACAGTAATTGGGTAGTCAGTTGTTAGTTGAGTTCAATGTTGTTGTTTACATCCTTGTTTTTTTTTTTTGTTTACTGTCACGGGGTTCAGCATGACAACAGTGTTACCAAGACAACCACACAGTTGTCACCTGTCAATCACTCTGTCGTGCCACATGGAAAAGCCCACTTGCCCCGCCCACCTGATCACCTCATCTCCTTCCAGCCAATCAGATGTTCCTAGTGTATGATGTCATCATGTTTGTGTTTGAATTCTTTCCTGCCTGAAAATGTCCTCGTTTCAACACATTAAAAAGGAAAAGTCACGATGTCGAGTTTTTATTTGATTTACTCTCAACGCTTAAAAATATTGAAAACAAACAAACACATAATGGAGAAAAGAATAAGAATAAAAAACCAAAACTTTAATTGTAAATAATATATTTTTTAAATCTAATGAAATGTCCTATCATTTGTTGTTATTATTATTATTATTATTATTATTATTATTATTATTATTATTATTATTTATGTATTTATTTCCAAAGAATATTAAAAGTTACATGTTTAGACTGTACATTACAAGTCATATGTGATGTAATTTGTCATTTATTTATCTTAAGTGGTATCTTCCTCAAAGATTCAGGGTAATTCGACTGCATATGATGCCATACGTACACACTACATAAACATGTAATCCTCCAGTGAAGGGAAAGTGACGCTCTGACTTGTTCACAAGACAGTAGGGGGCAGAAATGTGCCCAAAACGCTGCGTGCCACCCGCCCAATAAACTACAGAGAAGAAGAAATTGTCCTTTCTCATCTGCCGTCCATGACCGTCGTGCACATGCGCAGCGACAGCGGGCGTTTTACATTGGAGCCGCGTGACAGAAACAGACGAAGAAAGTAAAACGGAAATAAATAAAATAATTTTAGGGGAAAGAAAACAAAGAAAGGGGTTAATTAAGACGTTTACTGGAGATTAACGGAGGAGGATGGAGCTGTTGGAACGGTAAGGGCCTACTGGAACACACCAGAAAACACCGGCAACGAGCTAACGGTGCTAACAGTGACATAAGCAATAAGGGTAGAAAGAAACCAGACAGCTAATGCTAATGATGCTAACAAGTAACAGTGACAGAAGCAATACAAGTAGAGAGAAACCAGACAACTGATGCTAATGGTGCTAACAATGACAGAAGCGGTACAAATAGAGAGAAACTAGACCACTGATGCTAATGGTGCTAACAGTGGCATAAGAAATACAAGTCGAAAGAAGCCAGGCAGCTAATGCTAATGATGCTAACAGCAACATAATCAGTACAAGTAGAAAGAAACCGGGCAGCTAATGGTAAAGATGCTAACAGCGACAATATAGAAGTAGAAAGAAACCAGACAACTGATGCTAATGGTGCTAACAGTGACAGAAGCACTACAAGTAGAAAGAAACCAGACAGCTAATGATGCTAACAGTAATGCGTTGTCCTGCTCCGTTTAAGTCTGAAAGATGAAGAGAAGCAGGAGGAGGTGCAGTGTTACCATGACAACATCGATGGGACCAACAACAACAACAACAACAACCGGCGCAAGGTGATGTTTAAAACACACAAATGAGGGAGTCAGTGGTGTACAATGTTAAATGAACTCTTCAGTAGTCTAGTGTTAAATTCTCTCTGACCTGTCTCTCTCAAACTTTTTGGCTGGGGACCCCCTTTTGGACTTCAGAATAGTTACAACCCCCCCCCCCCCCCCCCATTATGCAGTGTAGTAATAATAATAATAAGCAGACAAGTGTTCAAGTTTAAATTTTTTTCACACAAGAGCATTATCCACAAAATGAGCATTGTACATCGCAACAAAACAGAACCTTACACATAACATCATTCTTTCAAAAAAAAATTTCAGTGACTTGAGCATGTAGCCTCACAAATCCTAATTGGTTTTAGCAAACGTACCAAGGTAGTGTCATTATTAGGTTGCAACTGCCTCCACATATCCAGGCGCGTGCACCTGTGTGCAGATGCTCGCACACAACTCAAAACAGTCTTCTCTGATCCCCATTTATTGATTGATCTAGTTTAACCCTTTAACTCCCGAGACATTATTTCAGCTGCTGCTGTGAATTTGTCCTAAAGGATGCTGTGAGTCTTTATCCCTTTTCTTCAGGGGTTTTGTTTTACTGTTTGTTTTAAGGTCAAAACAGGTGGAATAACAGAGAAAAGACAAAGACAGTGTAAATTGAAGACACTCAGAATGTCCATCAGTTAACAGTGTTGAACTGGGAACTGGAACACATTGAACAACAAGTAGTTTAAGTTTGGGCCCAACAGGTTTTGTTTTGGGCTCTTCAAAAAAATAAGTTCAAATGTTTTCTGGCACTTGGTTTGATTCCAAACAACAATTAAACAGTCAAAAGAATCTAAAGATACACTGGCAACCATCGTAAAAACAAACAAATCTCAAAGAGTTTATTTTTGGTCTCATTCACTGCTTTGTTTTGCTTCATTGTATGTTCAGAATTATGAATATTTAAAATAACTCATACATAATGAACACTCACCAATGATGTATCAGAAGTTAAAGGGTTTTTAAAAAATTTAATTCATCCTATTACTCGATTAATTGATGAAAAAAAATCAACTACTCACTTACAAAAATATTTGAAAGTTGCATCTACTTCTGAAACTATCCATACCTAGACAAAAGGTATGGGCATTTAAATTTCCTTCTGTGATTGGCAATCAACCGACTAAGTTTTTTGGTGATCGGGCCAAAAAATGCTGATCGGTGCATCACAAATTCTATAGACTGGTTAATGCAGGGGTCTCGAACCTATTCCACAAAGGGCCGGTGTGGCTGCAGGTTTTTGTTGAAACCAAGCAGCAACACACCAGACTTCAATCAATTAATCAACTGATCTCAGTCTGCAAAGAGTCAATTGGTCAAACTGTGAACTCTTGGTTGGTTGGAACAAAAACCTGCAGCCACACCGGCCCTTTGTGGAATAGGTTGGAGACCCCTGGGTTAATGGCTCTCTGCCAGCTGACACATTACCAACATGGCTGTTTATTTGATTTTTTTCAGTGATTATGCAAACAGTCCCATCTCTCTGCAACCCCCACTTTGGGAGCTGCTGCTCTTTCCTCTCTTTCTCACTCTGTAAAGGTGTCCTGTCTCAAACCTGCCTCTCTGTAACCTGTCTCTCTCTCTCTTTCTAACCCGTCTCTCTCTAGACGGTGTGTCCCGCTGCAGGGGAACACCCTCTTCAGTATAACTACACCTTCTGGTTCAGCAGACGAACCCCTAGTCGACCGGCCAGTTCACAGAGTTATGAACAGAACATCCGACAGATCGGCACTGTGGCCTCGGTACGAACATATGCTAACCGCCTGCACAGGTGTGAAGATGGGCTAATGCTAATGCTAAGAACCTGTACAGGTGTGAAAGACTGCTAATACTAACATTAACCACCTGCACAGGTGAGATAATGCTAATGCTAGCCACCTTCACAGCTGTGAAGGTGAGCCATTAACCTGTGTTGTGTATATTGTGTGTATTGGCTGTATGTTGTGTGTGTATTATGTGTACAGCCCAACTGATTAATTGGACCACTTATAGGGTCTCACTGATTAATCACTATCAACCAATTTGTAGCCTATGGATTCTCTTTTTTTTGCTGCTGAGTTTCTGTCGCTTGCTGGTCCTGTCCGCATGTGTTCGCTGCCCGGAGAGTGAGTCAGAGTAAAGCCAGTCACTTTTGCTCTGACTTTTGCTATTACAGTTAGGCTATCACTCTACACACATGCATATGAAAGCACAGACTGATACCTCGTGTTCCGACAAGGATGGAGCAACTCCCACACTCAGACCCACACCAACCCCACGCACGCTCCAACAAGGGCCGCTCGACTGCCTTCTCAAATCACCCCGGTGCCGTGCGTGCTTCAACAAGGGCCACTTGTCCCTCGCTCCCAACCACCCCGGCAATGCACGCTCCAACAAGGATCGCTTCTTCCCTGCTCCGAACCACGCATGCTCCAAAAGAATAGAGCATTTTCACCTTGGTCTTACTTTTTATGAACACCCACACATGCACCATCTACCTCACAATTAATTCTGTAGATGGTGTAGGAGAGACTGGGGACAGTAGAAACATGCGTCAGTTGTAACACAACATTGGACTAACCTAATTCACTCTGCACATGCTCAGTTTAGTCCTCCACATGGAAAGTTAAAGCCACACATCCACATTTATGAGGGAAAACACAATTTTGTGGTCAGTAATATTTCCTCTGTGATTATTTTTGTTTTTAAATCTAAACTTCCCTACTTATAAAATATAGACACATCTTTTTTTATTGGTCTGCTCTGCCCAACTACCACATCTGCAACCTGTGGTTCCACATGGATCAAATATTAGTCTGATGTCAGACAAGTATTCAGAGAATGCCTAATCTTGCCTCTATTTTGCGCCAATCTCAAATTTCTATGACAACCCGTTTTTGAATTAGAGCCAATAATGTAATTTCGAACTTTCTGCTCAATGCGACCTTGACCTTTTGCAATATTGATAATTTTCTTATATGTATATATGCGTCAGTGCGTATAATATTATGATAATATATCCAGTATTGATTAAGTTATAGCATGATATGTCTATGCTTGACACACACAAACAGCATTGGTCGTAGGTGATAATGAATAGAATATATGAATAGAAATATTCATTCCGCTTTGTTTGATACCAATCTGAAAGTTCTGTGACCCTCCATTCTTGAGTTAAAACCGATAATGTGATTTTGACCTTTGACCTTTCCTCAAATTGATTATTGCATTTGATGTGCATTAGCTATATGTATATGCCCATGTAATTTCATGGTGATATCTCAAATATTTGTTGAGTTATAGCGTGATATGTTTCTGCCAACACACACAGTAATTACAATAATCACCTTGTGTGTGTTAGCTAAGATAAGATTATTATATCCTGTGTATCTAAATGTTCTTATTTTATATATCGGCCAATATATTGGTTATTGGCCAGAATCACATATTGACCGATATATCGGATATCGGCTTCTATTACCCTCCAATGTCAGTATCGGCATTGTCCCCAAAAATCTAATATCGATCAGGATCTAATTGTATGTTGTTTCAGGTGGAACAGTTCTGGAAGTTTTACAGTCATCTGGTTCGTCCTGGAGATCTGAGTGGACACAGTGACTTCCACCTGTTCAAAGAGGGAATTAAACCCATGTGGGAGGTAAGACCACACTGACACGTAACATTATTTTTAGACATCTTCTGAGTTCGAAACAATATCACACTTACGTGGTCGTCGTAAGTAGAGGGTCCCTAAAGGCAAACGGAAGTGTCCTCAGGTCTTGATGTCTTCAGATAGTGTGTCCAGAGTTACTGATCTCAAGCCAGTACTTTTCTGGATGCACGAGCTCTCTTTAGGAGGAAGTCCAAAATAGTCGATTGCCAAGTGCAGAGTTGTAGGCTCTGGAAATTCACAATTTTGTTGCATACTTTTTACAAAACATAGTCCAGTATTTCGTTAGAAATTGAAATGAAGCTGTATGGAACAGCAAAGCTTGTCTAACAGGTTGTTGTTTTTTAAAAAAAAAGAATGAACCGAAGTTGTGAATTTCCACAGCGTCTTAACTCCTGCATCCAGAAAAGTACTGGCTTGAGATAATTCTGGACACAATGTCCGACGACATGAAGGATGACCTTTCTGGGTGACTCTGATGGTGTTTTTTCTTTGCTCCTCCCCCTTTTGACCCCTCTTTCAGGATGACTCTAACCGTTCGGGGGGAAAGTGGATCATTCGTCTTCGTAAAGGTTTGGCAAATCGCTTCTGGGAAAACATCATCCTGGCCATGTTAGGAGAACAATTTATGGTTGGAGAAGAGATCTGTGGAGCTGTGGTATCGATACGCTTCCAGGTACCCCTACTGCAGTACTACTACAGTTACACTACTGTTGTGTTCCAGTATTATTACAGTACTAGTACTACTACATTTATGTGGTAGTACAGTTCTACTGCCTTTATACTGCAGAAGTACTGCAGTACTACTACAGTTGTTCTACAGTTATCCGACAGTAGTACTACACTTATACTTCCATTATGCGATAGTACTATATTTATATTGCAGTTATATACTACTGTTATACTACAGTCATTTTAGGAAAACTTTTTATGGTTGGAGAGGAAATATGTGGAGTTGTATCTATATGCTTCCAAGTAGTACTACTGCAGTACTTCTACAGTTATGCTACAGTACTGCCACAGTTATACTACACTTATTCTACAGTTCTGCTACATATCTACTTCAGTTTTACTACAGTAGTACTACAGTTACAGTGGATATAAAAAGTCTACACACCCCTGTCAAAATGGCAGGGTTTTCATGATGTAAAAAGAATGACAGCAAGACAAATAACTTCACAACTTTTTCTATATATAGTGTGACTTATAACCTTTACAATGCAATTGAAAAAAACAAACGTAAATCTAAAAATAAAAAACTGAGATAATGTGGTTACATAAGTGTGCACACCTGTTTATAACTGGGGATGTGTCAGTGTTCAGATTCAACCAATTGCAGATTTCTAGTGGTTCTGCAAAGAAGAGTGGGCAAATATTGCCATTAGGGATGTTAACGATGACCAATGATTGAGCATAAACGTTGTCCGGGCATGATTTTCTGTTGTTGGTTAAAAAATAAAAATAAAAAAAAAACAGCCTGCCTCAGTCTGCACAAACTCCTTTGCATTGCAGTGTAGACGATACAGAGGAAGATTTGTGATCTTTCCATAGCATATCTGTAAAAATGATGAATTTGAACAAAACAAGGTGAAGTTTATTGATAGCTCATGGAACTCAGAGCTCAAGCAGGTTAATTAATCTATGTGGTACGCCCATTTCGCGCCAGTTTAGGATGTTTGTTCAAAAAGTAAACAACCCAAAGCTGATGTGAGGTAATAGAAGTTCTAGAGCTAGCAGCTAGAGACTGGGACAGTAAGTTGTCACCATGAAACCCAAAAGTGTGGTGGATGAGTTGTTATCCATCTGACAGACCTACTGAAAATGACATGACAGGTGGGCTACGGTAAAATGAGTTTGTGCAGAACTGACGCAGGCTGGTGGACATCGATAAGGTTGTTTTTTTTACACCATATTTAGCAGCAGAATTTACTGTAACAGAATATTTTCTTTATGTGTGACTCTTTAAAATGAGCTTTTAACATAACATTGCTCAACCTCACAGTGTAACTCATGTTTAAAAAGCGGAGTGAGCATGCTGCAGTGCGTAAAATGGGTGTGTGTGTGCATGTGCGCGCATGTATGTGTGAGAGCCGACAAAGAAAGTGTTTCCTTTTCTCGGGGACCAACTTTAACCAGTTAATGAGGCTCAGTGATCAAGATTTTTTCAAGATTTTTTTTATGAATTTCTCCTACCCAAAAAGATTTGAGTGCTGTAATAAAAGCCAAAGGTGCTGCAACAAAGTATTAGTTTAAGGATGTGCATATTTATGCAACTCGTGTTGCAGTTTTTTTTATTTTATTGTTTCCTTTTAAAGGTTTTTTTTCCCAATTGTGTTGTATAGGTTATGTGTCACATTGCCTTTATGTCATTTTTGACATCACAAAAACCTGGCAGTTCAACAGGGGTGTGTAGACTTTATATCCACTGTATACTGCACGACTGTACTAGTACAACGCACAACTAACCCAGTAACTGTGTGTACTTGTATGTGTTTCAGGAGGATATCCTCTCCATCTGGAACAGAACGTCTAATGATCACATGACCACGTCAAGAATCAGAGACACTTTAAGACGAGTTTTAAACCTTCCATCGACTACAATAATGGAATATAAAACACACAACGACAGTCTGAGGTACACAACTAAAACACATAACTACAGATAAAAACCATTTGTCTGTTTTATCAGCTGTTTTTTTGTTTGATTAGTTGTTTGTCTATTTGTTGTCCTGATCAGCTGATGTTTTTATTGGTTTTAGGGATAACTCCAGTTTCAGAAACACCAAAATCTCTCTGTGAAGTTGTTGAGTGGGTGGAGTCAGCTGACTGTCCTGACCAATCAGAGGACAGGATACAGACATGCCCACTGCTGTTGATTATTGTTAATTTGTTTTATGTTATTGTTCTGTAAATAAACTACATTTACTACAAAATTAAACCTGTTTAACTGAGTTTATTTATTGCATAAATAAAATAATTTTACAATGAAATGAAACCTGTTTAAGTTTAATTATTTATTATTGTGTAAATAAAGTACATTTACAACAGAATTAAACCTGTTTAAGTGAGTTTATTTTTGTATAAAATATTTTTACAGTAGAATTAAACCTGTTTAAATTTACTCAGTTATTACTGTATAAATAAAGCAAATTTACTACAGAATTAAACCTGCTTAACTGAGTTTATTATTGTACAAATTTCACACACTTTTATCCAAAGCACTTTACATTTAGCTTCACATTCACCAGTAGTTGCTACTGCCATGCAGGGTGCTTAAGGTCTAAGGTCAGTCCTACTGGGGGCCTAAGTCAGTGTTCAATGTCTTGCCCAAGGACACTTTGACATGTGGACAGCCAGAGCCGGGACATGAACCCTTCAGTCACTGGATGACCCACTCTACCAACTGAGCCACAGCTGCCCCTTAACTCCAGCCTTAAACCTGTTTAACTGAGTTTTTTTATTGTACAAATAAAAGTACATTTACTTCAGAATTAAACCTGTTTAAAATTATGTCATCTTAACTTTAACCGTTAACCTTCAACGCCAATCCTAACCCTAAATCTATTGGGATGACCTTTGACCTGTGAAGAACAACAGCATGAGGATAACCTTAGGCCTGTGGACAGTGATGGCATCACTGTTGACAATTCATTTACACTGACAACACATCACATTTTTTGACACTGATTTATTTAATACATTTGTGTTTTTTTTGTTATTATAAACATGTTTTATATATATTCCATTTTATACAGTCAGATCTAGTGACAGTCCGTATACATTCACTATCGAATCAATATATTATTAGAGGATTATTATAAATGTTTCAGCTTCAACATTTGATAAACGTTTGAACAGAATGCACCTTTTGTAAAAGTTGGTGAATCAATGAATGGATCAGTCAGGTTTTTTCTCATCATGTACCACGTCTGCATGTGTTAACCATGGAAATATTTTAACACTTATGTACACTTAGCTTTGTGTTTATTTCCATCAACCATGTTGAACTTATATTCAACTTCTATTGACCCAGAGGAGGCACAGGAAAAGCCCTAACCCTAATCTAACTCTAACCCTAACCCCATGAGAGTGCACCCTAACATTAACTCTAAAGTTAAAGTGGAGCCCTACCCCTATCTTCAGGTTAGCTGGAATTTAGGGGCCTAAGTTCCAACTCTTTCATGTATTTATATATATCCACTAGTTCCAGAACTGGTATATTTAGAACAGAGGGAGGGGAACTGAAGTAACGGTTAGAGTATAGGGTATACTCGGCTAACTAATGTTGAAAGTTTCCACTTTTCTAGTAAAGTTAGGGTTAGGGGTAATTTATCATTTTTCTAATGACCATTGAGATTGGAGACAATGAATAAAGCTGTGATTCAGTTCCATTGAATCCCACTGAATCCCATGGATGCTGAACTTCAACTGGACAATATACTGAAGAAAATGCGTTTATGTGAATGAATGAGAACAACATCAGATCAGCTGATTTATGATCAAAGCAGGTGATTCTGAACCAACTGGTCTGAGAACTGAATGTGTTCCAACACTTTTATTATGGGATTCAGTGGGATTCAATGGAACTGAATCACAGCTTTATTCATTGTCTCCAATCTCAATGGTCATTAGATCATATTTGAACATTTAATTTATGAACATGTTGTAATGCTTTTTTAATGAAATGTGAAGAAAATCAACATTGAATATTTAATTTAGGACATTTTAGGGGAAACCACTTTCACTGCATCTGACGTGTGTGTGTGTGTGTTTATGTGTATATGTGAAGATGAGCTTCCACCACAGTCTGAGTCATTTCCGATGGTCACCATTATCGTACAACCTTCCGATTTTCACCATTAACATAGAAATGTTTGATGTTCACCATTATCTTACAAACTTTGGATGTTAATCATTATTATCCAAACATCTGTTCACCATTATCGTACAAATTTTCAATGTTCACCATTATCGTACACACTTGTGTAAATCCTCAGCTGCTCCAGTGTCTGGCTCCGTCTGTTACTTCTATTTCTTTATTCTCTTTTGTCGATCCAGAAACTTCTGTCGTCTTTCAACTGGAATCTCATCCAGACTGATGCCATGGTTACTGGCCCTGTGACGTAAAGAGAAACAACTGCTGTGAATTCTGTTGCTATGGTTACTGGCCCTGTGACATAAACAGAAACAACTGCTGTGAATTCTGTTGCTATGGTTACTGGCCCTGTGACATAAACATGAAACACCTGTTGAGAATTCTATTTAGGGATAGGGTTAAAGTTCATGGGTTTAGGGTAAAAGGTCATGTTTGTCAAGTCTCATAGAAAGGGTCAAATATCAGTTATGTGTTAGGGTTAAAGGTCAGTTCTGACTTAGGGTCAATGGTCAGTTCTGGGTTAGGGTCAAAGGTCAGTTCTGAGTTAAGGTTAAAGGTCAGTTTTGGATTAGGGTTAAATGTCAGTTTAGCTTAGGGTCAAAAGTTATAGGTTAGGGTCAAATGTCATTACTGGGTTAGGATCAGACATCATAGTTTAGGGTTAAAAGTCTTACCCTCCACTCAGGTCTGGGGGAATAGGAAGAGGCTTAGTAAAACCATCTCGACCAATCAGCCAGTACGTGTCCTCGTTACCTTTCACCTGAAACAACAATGAAGCATCAGAGAACATAGTCCTTCAACAGTCTTCAATGGCCTTCAACAGTCTTCAGTAAAATCATCAAAAGAGTCTTCAACAGTCTTCAATAGTCATCAATAGAGTCTTCAATAGTGTTAGGAAAAGCCCTAAGGTGACACTATGTGTATGTGTGCAGTGAGTTTACCTTGGTTTTAATGTTAGAAGCAGTTTACCTGGGTTAGGTTTAGCTGACCTGGGTTAGGGTCAGTTTACCTGGCTTTTCCGGGTATCAAAATGGTATCCCAGTTTAAGGCTCGTCAGGACTTTAACGGTATTCAGACTGATGTGGATCCGATACGCTGGAAAAAGAAGCACTTTCGATTATTGATCAGAAAATATTCTGCTCTTTAATTTATTATCAGAATATGTATATGAACATCTACCAATGTTTGTGTGGTTAGGGTACCTACGTAGGCCTGTGGTTAGGGTGCTTATGTAGTCCCATGGTTAGGGTAATCATATAGTCCCATGGTTAGGGTAAGGGTACTTGCATAGTCCTGTGTGTATGGTACCTACGTAGTCCAGTGGCTTCCATGTGCGAGGCCGTGGTCACCGTGTCTCCAAACAGACAGTATCTGGGCATTGTCAGACCAACCACCCCAGCAACCACTGGACCTGAACCAGGATTTAAACCACATCCAGATTAAGTTTTGGGTTAGTTTATCTTGTAAAACAGAGTTAAGGTTAGCTTTTCTTACAAAACAACCCACAGCTGTGGGTCAGGGTTAGGGTTAAACCAGGTGGCTGTTGTTAGCTGGTGTCCATAAAACGGTGGAAATATCATTGACAGAGAAGTGCGTTCCAAGGAGGGTTAGGGTTAGAGTTAATGGTTAAGCCACAGGAGTTACATGGATGTGGAGTGTACTCTACTCAAATTCATCATCCAGAGTTTAGGAAAATACATTTTGTTTGACAGAGTGAATAAACCAACATTGGGATCTGGCCATTTTACAGTTCAACAAGTTCCCCATATTCTGTTCAACAGTAGCTTCAATACTAACCCTAAACCAGTGGTTCTTAACCTTGTTGGTGGTATTGAACCCTACTAGTTACATATTCACCGAACCCTTCTTTATTGATTTTTTTTTTTTTTTTAAATTCAAGACAAGTATATGTTTTACTGGTGCCCAAAATGAAGCAACTTGACTTGACAGTGATGAACATCACTGTGTTCAAAGAACAAAACCAATACAATGCAGGAACTACATTAATTACATACCTTAATTCTTATTCATTGTATTCATTATTCATTTTCTGAACCCACTTTATCCTCACTAGGGTCACAAAAAATAAAATATATATTTTTTAAAAAAAATTTAAGACATGTACAGTTGGCTGCAGTGGGTTAGGGTTACCAATATGGTTTATTGGTGCACAAGTGTTCCTTTAGTTTTTCTAATGCTGGACTAGAATTGTTTAAGTTGGCATTGGAAATTACACAGATAGGACACTTGACTCCCATTACGTTCCATTACACATGTACAGTAAATCCATATTGTACATAGTGTAGTCGCCCGAACACTTTCTTTTTTTGCTCGACATAGTATGGATTAAAATATTAAAGAAATCACATGATGTACCATCACAACAGTCATAAATCGATGTGATCACCTGTAACCAGTGATGGCCAAGGAGGTGTGTCCTCATGAATCATATGATTCAGGTGTGGATCTTGACCTCTGACCCCTGAGACTGACTCATCTAACCATTAGGGTTTTATCCAGAGTCCTGCACGGTTCTGATTTTGACATACCACAACCGCCCGTACCCATCATGTTTAAACTCGTATCCGACCCATTTTCCAACGAAAAAAAAAAAAATATGCACCCGAACCGACCCGCTATAAATGAACCCGATATCTGACCCGAACCCGAAAGAAAATGGCAGATAGCTAAACTTAAATACAAACATTTATTGCCACGAATATACTGAACAGTGATATAGCCAAGGCAGAGCCAAATAAAAATGTTGTTAGCCTTTTAGCCTATGAACCGCAAATTAGACCCGCGATCACCCACGTCCGACCCGAACCGAACCCGTATCCGACACAGCACAACATTTTTCACCCGTTTCGTGAAAATGTGCGGTTCACCCACGGGTACCCGAACCCGTGCAGGACTCTGGTTTGATCGAACCCAGGTTAAGAACCACTGCCCTAAACCTTAAACCCAACACTTTAAACCCTTAACCCCCATCCCTTAAACCCTAACCCTTAAAACTTTAAACCCCAACCCTTAAACAGTTAAAGCCTAACCCTTGAACGCTAACCCATAAACCCTAAACCTTAGCCCTTAAACCACAACCCTTAAACATTTAAACCTTAAATGTCAGCATTCAAATCCTTGAATGCTGACATTTAAACCCATAAATCCTTAAACCCTAACACTTACTTCATTGATATATTAGTCAGCTATTCGGATGTGTACCTGAATGCAATCCGATGCGTATTTTGACTTTAATCTCGGGCATGTGTTTAATCTTAAAAGCTCCGATAGAGTGGAGGATGTCCAGTGACATGTTTGACACTTCAGCAGCGTGTTGATTCCCGTTTCTGTTTGGAACCCCTGAAGCCACCATGTAGGCATCGCCAATGGTTTCGACCTGCAAATACACAGGAAATTATTTATAACCCTAACCCATATTTTTGCGATTATTCCAAAAAATAATATTACTGTGAATCTTCCAAAAAAAAACAATATGACTGTGATTATTGGGGGGGGGGGGTGTACAACTCAATAATACAATGATCATTGCAAATAAATAAATAATAATGCTGGGATTTTTCTAAAAACAATATTACTGTGATTATTGTAAAAAAAATAACACTGTGATTCTTCCAAAAAACCCTACCCTGCCCTAGTGAACAGTAATCCTAAGCCAGTGAACAGAAAAAACGTACCTTATAAACATCATGAGAAGCGATGATGGCATCAAACATAGTGTAGAGATCATTGAGTAGGTCTACTACCTGTACAAATACACATCAATACACACAAATACATAAACAAATGCACACAGACACATATCAATACATACAGAACACATCAACACTCACAAATACATACAATTACACATTAATACACACAAGTACACATAATTACACTCCAATACACACACTAATACATATTATAACACAAACATAGATACAAACAAATACAAACCAATACACACTAATACACACACAGGCATGCACGCACACAAAGCATAAAGAGCCTGGTTTACAAAGAAGCAGAGCTCACCAAAAGGCAATAATTAAAAATAATTCATATTAATACAAATTATTATTATTAATAATAGTAGTAATAATAATAAATAATATGTTATTTTAATCCTTAAGAATTAAGTTTATCCTTATTTTACACAGAGTTTACTTTACTATGACCCTAACCTGAACCCTCAATTAGCCCTCTACCTGAACACCTACCCCTCTATTGGCTGTTCATTGTCTTTCACTTTCAGTCCTATAACACCCAAGTAAGATAGAAGAACATTTTATGTTCCAAATGAATGAGGAGACTACAGCATGTATCCTAACCATAAAAATCTATGAATATTGAATGTATCTTCAACTATATATGGATTTGTAGAAAATGTTGGCTTTTTTCAATTGGAGAGGCATAATTCATGCATGATTGCAAAAAAAGGAAAATGCTAGCTAGAAACTAGATTTTAACATGTTTTAATATATCAGAATAAAGTTCACATCGTGAAAAAATAAATATTCTAGCTTTGTCTTGAATTTATTAACCTGACTTTGGCCACATGTATGGATGTTTTGCATGGCTGCTCGCATCGTACATCTGGGAAAGCACCATTAGCTTATCTTTGACGGGATTGTCAATCAAAATCATTTGTCCTGATTGGAGAAACCAGGTGCTTGTCATTTTGAATGATGTACGACTTCAACAAATCACATTGAAAGCAGCATGTAAAATAGGTGATAGAAGTAGAAGTAGACGCTCTTACCATACGTGGTTGCGAGAAGAGCCATAACATCCTTGTCACCAATAAGTTCTTTCAACACTGTTCTGTCATCTTTTAAAGAATCAATATGCAGTAGTTTCGACAACACCATTGGAATGGCAGAATCAAAGCCAAGTTCAGTCTCCTCCATGCTCGCTGCCATGTTTTTCAAAGCTACTGTGTGGAGAGTCTTCCTTTATTCTCCCTGGCCGTGCTATTATTACGTCATAACTGTTAAAATCATGCCCAGTGATCCTGATTGGTCCTTCCACGATTTGGCCGGAGACAAAAGAATGTCTACCGTAGTTTACCAGACACTTGTGTGAGCTAACAAAGCGCACGACGGTCGGTGAAAGAAAGACTAGGAATTTATAGTGTAATAATTAAATTTGTGAATTATGTATCTAACAAGTGCAAGCCAGGGCATACCAACTATATAAGAGTGATCAATGACACGGCTGAGCGTGGTGTAAAGATGATGAGTGATTTTGCCAGTGCGATCACCACCGATGCCAAGCACAGGGAGCACCTGCTTCAAACTGTTGAGTATAACAGAAGAAGATTTGAGAGGTTCAACAAACAAACCCTAAACAAGGGAATCATGTTTACACGAGAAGTTTGTGTCAACTTTTCAAGATTTGCTTTTCTGCTTTCCATTATGAAGAGGTTGATACACTTCAAAAACATCGAATTTTGTTGATTTTCTTGGAACGACATATTAACAATTGTTACCTTTTATTGTATGAGCTTGAACAAGTTTAGTACACAAAAGAGCATTAAAATAGCTTTAATTTGACACCTGTTTTGTTCTTCTATCTTACGTAGATCTAAAGTTACTGGCCAAAATGTCACATGACGGACACAAAATTAGTCATATTTGGCTCATCTCATGAGGGAAAACTTCAACCTTCATTCAGCAATGCTTCATGACAGTTTAGATAAACATGGCTATGATTTTTAGACCAAAGAGCATGGGTAACAATGGCGTTTCATATGACAACTGTGACTACATATGTAGTTTACCACCCCCAAAGCGAGCATGTGAGAGTGAATGAATAATGGATCAATAATATAAAGCGCTTTTGGTGCCTTGAAAAAGCGCTATAGAAATCTAATGTATTATTATTATTAGCCCTATACCTGAACCGTAACCCTCTATTATCAGAATCAGAATCAGAAAACTTTATTGGTCCCAGAAGGGCAATTCAGTTTGCAGTCCATCGTCCATTCTATGACGTGCAATAAAGAAAGACATAAAGAACATTTACACCACAAGCACAACAATAACACATAACACAATACACAATAACAACCAGTGACAGTAAAGCAGGAGGTCATGTGGCGTGATCAAGCAGGATTTTGTGCATTAAGCAGCCTTATTGCCTAGGGTATAAAAGAATTTGCATAGCGGTTTGTCTTTTGCACTGGCACATACCACCGTCGACCAGAGGGCATGATAGCAAATTGTCTGCCTAGCACATGGTCAGGAGAGTTTAAAATCCTTTCAGGGTTGTCCAGAGAGAGCTGAGGTCCTGGAGCTGGACTCCAGTGATTTTACAACACACCCGGACGATGTCATTCAGACATTTCTTGTCTTTAACAGAAAGACCACCAAACCAGCAAATAAAATAATAAGTTAACAGTGACTCAATAAAACTATGATAAAAGGTACACATAATTTTCCTACAGACACCGAAGGAATTGAGTTTCCTCAAAAGATGGATCCTCTGGTTTGCTCTCTTTGAAATGCTGTCGGTGTTTTCATTGAACTTCAGCTTGGAGTCAAACATGGTTCCTAGATAGGGTATAGGTTATAGGTTATACGTGTTAGGGTATAGGTTAGCCCTATACCCTAACACGAACCCTCTATTACCTGAATGCTAGCCCTCTATTAGCCCTATACCCTGACCCTCTATTGGCTCTACAGCCTAACCAGAACCAGAACCTGGATGGAAATTTGAGGTAGGTAGGCGACAGGCTGTTACTGCAGCTACAAGTGGGTCTACTGACCACAGAACAATCCAGGAAGCAATTAGAAAGGTGTCACCTACATTAAAAAAAGTGTAGTGAATTACAAAGGCCATTGCAGCATTTATGCCTGCCTAAGCCTCAGTCAATATCCAGTGCACCACCTGAGAAGGATATGCCTGCTGCGCTCCACCTCCACCGGGAAGTTCTCCGCCGGCCAAGATATATTTACCATGGATCTAGGAGGAGTTTCTGCGTCGACCAAAGTGGCTCCATCCCCTCCATCTGGTCGGCGGGTCCCCGTAAGTCTGCCCGCAGGGACAGATCTGTCAACCGTAGCGTATTAGCTGATGTGCCGCGGTTGGCTCCGCTCACCCACGACGACTGCTTAAAGCTGGGCGTATTCAATTTTTCGGACTTTTTATACAACAAAATAGAAAATATACATAAACTTCTCCCTGTGTCTGCTCCTTCACACTCAAACGACTGCTGGTCCACCATGACACCACCTACTGCCGTCCTGTCTGAGTTCTGGTTGCCATCAATCCAGGAAATTTCCAAGATCATCACCTCAGCACGTTCATCCACCTGTTCTCTGGACCCACTTCCAATATCCTTGGTCAAGTCTTGTCTTTCTGCACTTGCTCCTGCCCTACAGACCATAGTTCACTGCTCCCTGTCCACCGGCATTGTCCCACCACTCCTCAAAACCGCCTCAATTACACCTCTTATTAAGAAACCAGGTTTAGATCCCAAAAACTTCAATAACTACCGTCCTATTTCCAACCTCCCATTCACTGCCAAACTACTTGAATGGACAGTTTCTGCTCAATTACAGGACCACCTTCAGACTAATAATTTATTTGAAGCATTTCAATCAGAATTTCGCGCCAGACACAATACTGAAACCGCCTTGATCAAAATAACCAATGACCTTCTTTTAGCAGCAGACTCAGGCCTTCTCTCCATTCTCATCCTCCTGGACCTCAGTGCCGCCTTTGATACCATCTCCCACTCCGTTCTACTTGAGCGTCTGGCCGGCATTGGGGTCACAGGCACTGCTCTTCATTGGTTCACATCCTATCTCACTGGCAGACAACAGTTCATACAGGTGAATGACATCAAATCATCTTCATCACCACTACTTCATGGAGTTCCTCAAGGTTCTGTTCTGGGTCCACTCTTGTTTCTCATCTATATTCTCCCCATTGGCAATATTTTTCGACACTTTGATATTCAATTCCATTGTTATGCTGACGATACACAACTATATCTGTCCACAAAAGCCGAATCCACCTGTCCAAGCTAACTAACAAACTGTTTACATGCAATTACATCCTGGATGGACAAACTCAAACTAAATGGCAATAAAAGTGAAATACTCCTCATCGGTTCCAAATCCACTTTATCCACATCTCCACCTCTCAGTATTTGCATTGACGGCTGCCTGGTCCCCATTTCCTCACAAGTCAAAAGTTTAGGTGTTAAATTGGACTCAACCCTTTCATTCACATCACACATCAGCAATATTGTCCGCACAGCCTACTTCCATCTACGTAACATCTCCAGACTCCACCCATCACTCACCCAACACTCCACCCAAGTTCTCGTTCACTCACTTGTCACATCACGCCTAGATTACTGCAACAGTCTTCTATACGGTCTGCCTCAAAAACACATCCAACGACTTCAAAATGTCCATAACGCAGCAGCAAGAATCATCACTCAAACAAAGTCCATAGAACACATCACTCCGGTTCTCATCCAACTACACTGGCTCCCCATAACCTACAGAATACAATTCAAACTCTACCTGCTCACATTCAAGGCCCTCCATAACCTGGCTCCCTCGTACCTGTCTGACCTGCTCCATCACGCTCCCTCCGCTCCTCCTTGACTGCTCTCCTCTCCACGTCCACAGTCAAAATGGTCACGATGGGGGCCAGAGCATTCAGCCATTCTGCCCCTAAACTGGAACTCCTTACCCACTCACCTCCGTCAAATAAACTCTCTGGACACTTTCAAATCTCAAATCAAATCATACCTCTTCAGAGCTGCCTATTCATTGTAATTTTTAACTGTATTTTGACTGTATTTTTCAGTGTATTTGTAATTTCACTGTATTCATTGTAATTTTAACTGTATTTTAACTGTATTTTTAATTAGTTTTTTATGTAAGGTGTCCTTGGGAGTCTTGAAAGGCGCCATCAAATAAAATGAAATATTATTATTATTATTATTATTAACCCAAACCCTAACCCATACAGGAAGTCCTTCCTCGCTCATAAGTTATCATTGTAAAATAAATCATAACTTCACTTTATGTAAATAATACTGTAATTACATTATTTTATTTACTTTACATTTTTCTGACTTTACACATTTATGTCATTGTACCTCACTTTGTTTATATCATGTTAATGCTGCTGTTGTAAAAGAATTTCCCAGTTGTTGGGATCAATAAACCTCACTAGGGTTGCAGGGGCCTAATCCAACTACAATGGGTGAAGGCGGGGTACACCGTGTATGAGTCTCCAGTTCATCTCAGGGCTGAACATATATAGACAAACAATCACTCTCACATTCACACCTATGGACAATTTAGATTAACCAATTAACCTATCAGTGAATGTCTTTGGATAGTGGGAGGAAACTGGAGTACCTGGAGAAAACCCACACAGACATGGGGAGAATATGCAAACTCCATACAGAAAGGTCTGGTGTGGGAATCAAACCAGGGTCCTTCTTGCTGTGAGGCACAAGTACTAACCACTGTCACCCTCTATAATCTTCTATTGTATTCAATTCATCACTCTTCTATTCTATTCAGTTCTATTCTATTCTGGTTATTCATGTTAGGGTTAGGGTTAAGGTACCTCAATAGGTTGGGGTTAGGGTCAAAGTATTTCAATAGAATTAGGGTTAGGGTCAGGGTACCTCAATCGGTTCACTGAGAGCAGAGATGGTTGTAAATCCCACTATGTCGCTGAAGTAAAGGGTGGAGTCAGAATAATGCTCCGGCCGGACGGGTTTGCCTTTCTTCAGTGACTGAGCAACAGACCTGAAACAACAATAAGCATCAGTATTCATTTAAAACTAGAGATGATTTCATCATAAAAATCAACAGTCTATTAAAAAGGAGATGATTTTAGGATAAAAATCAAGATTCATTTAACGATGAGGATTATTTTAGCATAAAAATGTTTATTATTCATTTAAACAAGGAGATGGTTTTAGGGTAAAAATCAACATTCATTTAAAAGTGAGGATGATTTCAGGAGCTTAACCCTGACCCTAACCCCCAAGCATAGCAGTTTGGGTAACCAGAATTTATTTTCTTAGCTTACCCTACAGTCTAAAAAGTCATCATGGCATCTGTTGCAATGACTTAAATTATAGTGTTCCTGTAAGTACAAAACTTGTATTCTTTGTTACAGGTTTAATTTGTGTTCTGAAGTTGTGATTTTAACCTTGGTTTCATTCAACATTTCAGAATGTTGAACCAGATTAAAAAAATGTAGTTGCACTGAGACACAAAAGCACTCCCACAACTCAATGTTTGACTCCACCCACACTCGAAAAAGTCATCTTTGCACTCTAATAAATACAACTTTGGATCAACACAAAAAAGTATATTACCAGTTTACACTAGAATTTTTTTAATTAATCCAACAGCTGCAGAATTACATAAATTCAAAGCAATTTTTGAGTGGCTTTATGGCCACAATAAAAAGCATTTCTAAGTAGCATTAACTTAATAATTGCCAAAATGAATGCAAGTATTTAAATTGATCCAACATAATGTATATTATTGATTAAAATCTAATCTAATAATTTAAGTACACGGTGGTGCAGTGGTTAGCACTCGTGCCTCACAGACAGAAGTTTCCTGGTTTGATTCCAACACCAGACTTAACTATGTGGAGTTTGCATGGTGTCTGTGTGGGTTTTCTTCAGTTTCCAAACTGTCCACTGACAGGTTAATTAGTTAACCCACCCATAGGTGTGAGAGTGATTATTCGTCACTATAACTTCAGCCCTGCGATGAACTAATGTAATGCGCTTTGAGCACCATGAAGGTGGAAAAGCGCTATATAAATGCAATCCATTTACCATTTACCATTTAACTGGCGACGCATACAGGATGTATCCCGCCTTCACCTGTTGTAGCTGTAATTGATCCTAGTGAGGATAAAGTGGGTTCAGAAGATGGATGAATGAAGTTTATTAAGTTCATGTTACTTAAAATGTATATTATTGTGGCCTCAAAGCTAATTCACTATACTTAAAACATTATGTTGGATCAGCTTAAATACTTACATTCATGTTGACAATTATTAAGTTCATGGTACTTAGAAATGCTTTTCATTCTGGTCAAAAAGCCACTTGACCAAACTCGAAAAATTGCTTTGAATTGATGTAATTCTGCAGCTGTTGCATTAACTCAAACATTCTAGTGGAAAAGGTTAACATGCTTTGTTTGGTTGATCCAAAGTTTTACTGTTCAGTGTATCTCCTCACACACACACACACACACTGCATGTCTTTTTTGATTGGATTGTTCTATGTATCTTCTATTTACCATTATCTTATCTATTCATTCAATTGGCAACAGTTCCCCCAAAGTGTGTGAAGGAACGATATTGCATGTCCTTCCAGCAGCTGTAAGACTCTACAACAGGCAGTGCACCCAGTAGACCCTATATGACACCCTATATGACTGCACTTAATTTGCACACCCATATCTGGACACTATTGCACATACACTGGCCACTTTAAGTTATTTGCCCATTGTTATTTCTGTCACTGCACAGTGTACAGGATGCCACTTACCTTACTGCACATTTGTCATTTATGACATTATACATATTCCATGTCTTATACTTTTGTATTCCTTGTTTATATTGTGTCTAGTTCTTTTACCGTAAATTAAGCTTCTCACTCTTACTGTCCACTTTGCTGCTGTAACAATGGGACTTTCCCCACTGTGGGACGAATAAAGGATTATCTTATCTATTTATTATCCATCTCCTCATTTTCTGTATTTATTGTACCTGAGCCTGTGACTTTTATATAACAGAGGGGGGGCAGCTGACAGGAGACTGCTGTGGACCCACAAGTTACGGGTTATCCTGACGGGGTCTTGTACTAGGGCCTGCAGGTCAAGGGGCCTGCAACCAACCACTGGAACTAAATAGCTATTAAACTACCTTGGTCTACCATCACCTCCAACACAGCAAATTCTACAGTATTAAAATCAACTCTGAGAGTGTTAATCTTAACACCATGAAATTAATTATATTGTCCCAATTTTTAGCCTTAATTTAACACTCCCTAAAGTGTTGATAGTGTTAAATTAACTACTAGCCACACTAAATAGTGTTAGGTTGTTATTACATTAGTGTACAGAGTTACTTTTAAAAAAATGTGGACAAGTGTTAATTTTACACTAGTTAGTGTTGCCCTTGGCAAAGAAGAAATAAAGTCATAAACTTCTGTTTAAATTATTGCCCTTTTGTATATTGGTGTAAAATGTCAAACCATAGTGGAACAGGACATTTGTTCAGTGTAAGATACTAGCATATTCTATGCTTTTATTATCAACTGAAAGGAAGAACCATAGCAGGAAAGGAATTGTTGTGTCTACCATCCTCATTCATGGTGCTGTTCTTAAAAACACAAAAACGAACACAAAGCAGCAAATAATGATAATTACACACATATAAAGAAACATTTTAACAGTAACATGTTAAAATCAATTAACCTAATTAAATCCTGCTCTTGAAATACCACACAATTACCCAATACCCACAATGCAATGCAACAAACATGCCACATTAGGAGCAGTTGTGGCTCAGTTGGAAAAGCGGGTCGTCCAATGACTGTACGGTTGGCGGTTCACATCCTGGCTCCGGCTGTCCACATGTCGAAGTGTCCTTGGATAAGACACTGAACCCTGACTTAGACTCCCAGTAGGATTGACAGAACCTTAGAAACCTACTGGTGTATGAGTGAATGGGTGAATGTGAGGCTAATGCAAAAGCGCTTTGAGCCCCATGAAGGTGGAAAAATGCTATATAAGTGCAGTCCATTTACATTAGCAAAATTATTTGAAATTTGGATAGGCATGGTTGTCACAACTCTGTAAGGAGTTAAACATTTAACACTGCTCAACAACACCAACTCTTTCATATATTTGACACTTTGACACTTGAAGTAATAGCAACTTTGTGCAGTGTGATTTCACCTCCTGATGTTAAGTTTGTTGCATAACACTGAAAATTTAACTCACAATGTAACCTTTCATTAACTGGCACCATATCAGACTTTTAGAGGTAGGGAGACTGCGGCCTGCAGGCCATTGGACACCAACCCCAACCTTAACTCAACCCTAACCCTATCCTGAACCCTGGGGTCTCTTACTTTGGTAGTAGTTGTCCAATCAGCTTCTCTGTCTTGTTTCTTTCCACCTCTAGTTCATCAGTTCGTTCTCGGATCAGATCTTCCAGGTTTGAGCTGTACTGTTCTAACATCCGCAACATGGAGTCAATGATGTTTGCCCTCTTTCCTCTGTTGATGCCCCGAAACTGGGAAATAAACAAAGAAATACACAAAACTACCCACATAATAACAGTAATAATAACAGTAATAATAGAATAACAGAAAAAGTGGAAACATTTCATAGGACATAAACAGTGCTGGGTAAGTTACTTTGAAAAAGTAACTAATTACAAGTATTTCCCCAAATAAAGTAATTGAGTTGCTAACTGCGTTACTCCACTAGCAAAGTAATTAGTTACCAGGAAAAGTATTTTTGCCTTACTTTTTTTTTTTTTTTGATTAAAAAAACACAGTTAAACAGGGTATCCAACCTTGTTTTGTGATGTTACTTTGGATGTTATTTAAGATGCTTCCTTAATTAGTCTATGTGGTACACCTTGCACCAGTTTAGAACATTTGCTCAAAACGTAAACAAAACACAAAGCTAGAACTTCTATAGCAGCTAGACTGGGACAGTAAGATGTCCATGAAACCCAAAAGCGCGGTGGATCTGAGAGACCTACTGAAAATGATATGATGGGTGGGCTACGGCAAAAAGACTTCATGCTGTACTGCAGGCTGGTGGCAGTCGGTGAGGTTTTATTTCCACTGTGTTTAGCAGCAGAATTTACTGGAATATTGAATATTTTCTCTATGTGTGACAGTTTAAAATGAGCTTTTAACATAGCATTACTCAACCTTACAGCGTTTAAAAAGTGACTGAAGCGCTGTGGTGCATATGACTGTGTGTGAGCCAACAAAGCAACTGTTTTCTTTTCTCTGTGACAAACTTCCAACAGTTAATGAGGCTCAGTTTTCGGTCAAGATTTTTTAATGCATTTCGTCATCCCTGGTCCACATCTAGTCTTGTGATTTCCTCCTCTGCTGAGGCTTTGTTTTGGTGCTTTTTGTTAGTGACGTTACCATAGCAACTGACGTGATATAATGACGTCATTGAAAGGTTCCATTTCTGTATGGACACACACGCTTGAGAGGACCGGGCTAACTCATGGCCCGGTCAAAAGTAGTTCCCCCAAAAAAATCCCGGAAGTTCCGATAGTGGAAATACGCCTGTAACGCTTCAGATTATTTCCTGAGTAACCGTAATGGTGATACAGTTATTGATAAAGTAATTAAATAATTACTCCGTTACTCGAAATGTGGCTGTGTTAGTAAGGGTGTTATACTCTAACGATGTTATTCCCAGCACTGGACATAAACATATGCTTATGTTTTCAGGACTATTCCAGACATCAGCTTCCTGATAGTGGTTTGGGGTTAGGGTTAGGTTAGAGCAGTGGTTCTTAACCTGGGTTTGATCAAACCATATGAGTTCAGTGAGTCAGTGTCAGGGGTTCTGCAGAGGATCAAGATAAGCCCCTGAATCATATGGCATGCCCCCTTGGCCATCACAGGCTGCAGGTGATCACGTAACATCTTTTGGCCAATATGTGCTGCAGGATTTTCGTCCATTCAATAGTCGACTTATGACTGTTGTGATGGTAGATTGTGTGATTTCTTTAATATTTTAATCCATACTGTGTCAAGCAAAAAAAGAAAGTGTTCAGATGACTATGTACAATATAGATTCACATATATAATGGAACATGATGTCAGTGTCCTATCTGCATGATTTGCAACACCAAGTTAAGCAATTCTCGCCCAGAATCGGCAACACTAAATGAACACTTGTGCACTAATATGTCTTGAATTTGAAACAAATTGTATTTTATTTTTTTGTGACCCTAGTGAGGATAAAGAAGGTTCAGAAAATTAATGATTAACACAAATAAAACTCCAAGCAGTCTCACAGGCCTTCGCCGTCCCTTGCAACCGCCTCCCCGCACGACGGCCGAAGACAGCCAATGGTGAAATGACATCATACCATTGGCAGGATGCAATATTCTGCCAGAAATGCATGTTTTTGTATAAATATGTAGGGGGCCCTATAGAATGACTTATTTGAAATGTGTGTTGAATAGGTGTAAAACTGCAAGATTGACAACTGAGTCAAATTTTAGTCAAATCGGTGTTTGTATGTCGGATCTAATGCCATTTTAGTATTGGTGTATTTGGCAAAGCTGTAGGGAGTGCTATAGTATGTAATAATAATTTAAAATGACAAACAGGTGTAGACCTGGGAGATAGATGCCTGAGTCAAATTTCAGCCAAATCAGTGTTTGCATGTCCGAACTACAGCCATTTTAAGGGGGCGCTATAGCTCAAAATCAGAATGTCTTTAGCTAAATCAATGTAAAACTGGGAGCAATATATGTAGTGGTACTTTTTCCCAAAAACTTAGCAAATTTTTTATGTCCCACTTGTCTACATAGTGTTCACCAAATTTTAGCTCATTGGGCCCAATGGCCAAGGAAGAGTTTGTTAAAATACGAAGACAGAGAAAATCCATGACTCAACATGTTTGAAATTTCAATCCAAGATGCCAGACTTCTTGTTAGTTTATGGGCATGGCCATCGTAAGGTTTTTTGTTCATCACCATATGATGAACGTGTACCAATTTTCATAGCTCTAACTTCTCTTGGGCGTGATCTGGCCTAATACAATGTTTTTGGAGTTTTCTAAGGGGCGCTGTAGACACATTTCTTTACAGACTTTTCAAAACTATATATTCTTGCAATTTTTCACACTAGTGAGTTTTCATGCATGTGCAGGGGGTCAGATTTGTGCTCTCCCTGCAATCACAGCAGACTCAATAGGCCTGTGGTCTGTGGCAAAGGCCTAAAAATAACAAGTAAGTTATGCATTGTTTTGGTTTTGTTCTTTGAAGATAGTGATGTTAATGTACGGTTCATTTTGGGCACCAGTACAACATATACCTTGGTTTATTTTTCAATAAAAGTTTCAGTGAATGGGCATATGAAACTAGTGGGGTTCAGGACCTCCAAAAAGGTTACAGACAAAATGAAGTTTAAGGTTTAGGTTAGAGGCATAATCATGCATTAGGGTTAGCGTTAGGATTAGATTAGAGGCATAATGAAGTGTCAAGGTTAGGATTAGCGGCATAATGAAGCATTAGAGTTAAGGTAGAGACATAACGCAGTGTTAAAGCTAGGGTTATTATTAGGGTTAGGTTAGAGGGATGATGAAGTTTTAGTTAGGCTTAGAAGCATCATGAAGTGTTAGGGTTAGGGTTAGGGTTAAAGGCATATTGAAACATTACAATTAAGGTTAGGGTTAGATGAGATGCATAATGAAGCACTAGGGTTAGGGTTAGCATTTGAGTAGAGGCATAATGAAGTTTTAGGGTTAGGATTAGGTATAGAGGCATAATTAAGTGTCAAGGTCATGGTTAGTGTTAGGTTCGAGGCATAATGAAGTGTTAGGGTGAGTGTGGGGAGGGTTAGGTTTAGAGCAGATGTGTTAGCGTAAATGTTAGGATTGGGGGGGTTTAGGGTTAGAGTTCAGATTAGATCAGCTGTACCTGTTTAAAAATGTCATCAAAATTAGGCCTTTTACTTGGATCTTCATTCCAACATTCGTTCATCAGAGTCAAACATTCAGTGGGAGCTTCGTCAACAGAAACGATTGGTCTGCACAGAGGAGGAGGGTTTTTTACACGCTCCAGGATTTCTGTGAAAAAATATATACATTTGGGTAATATAAAAGGATAGGTTATAACCAAGGATAGGCTATATACAAGGATAGGTGATATACACTGATCAGTGATGTGTGGGTCGATGTATAAACGACCTGTAATCGACCACTTTTTTAACTAGCCTGCCCACAACTTGGACCACAAGAAATATATTTGAAAAGGACGGGACCTGGCCCACTTCTTGACCCGCATTTTTAAAAAGTAATCAATGGTCTTTATGAACATCAAATGGCCTTATTCACATACCTGCATTTATTTCCGTGTTAAAATCTGATGTCATTGCTTTGTAAGTTAATATGTTGAGAAAATATTTTTGTCCTGCTTCATCATTCAAAAGTTATCAATGTGTAGCATCTAAACCAGGGGTCGACAACCTGTAACACCCAAAGAACCATTTGAACTTGGTTTCCATGGAAAAGAAAACACTGGGAGCCACTCATCAGCTTTAAAAATCTCAGCGAATGTTTCCCAAACCTTACTTTTTTCTTTGTATTTTTCTGGAGCTTCCTCTCTACCAACTTGACTTTCTCTCTTGCTCCCTCCATACCGTAGGATACTTTTGACGTTGTTCATCACCTTCACAGAAATTCAGTTAATAAAGCATACTTATCAGATTATTTTAATGTTTATCTTAAATGACCAGACCGACTAAATGGTAAATGGACTGCACTTATATAGCGCTTTTCCACCTTCATGGTGCTCAAAGTGCTTTACATTAGCCTCACATTCACCCATTCACCAGTAGGTTTCTAAGGTCTATGGTCAGTCCTACTGGGGGCCTAAGTCAGGGTTCAGTGTCTTGCCCAAGGACACTTTGACATGTGGATAGCCAGAGCTGAGACACGAACCGCCAACCTCTCGGTCATTGGGCGACCCACTCTACCAACTGAGCCACAGCTGCCCGACTACAACCCGGATATCATTTAAAATATTTTTCGATGACCCGCAACTGCGAGTGACCTCAGGCACCTGCTCACTTCAGGTCAGCCCACACATCACTGACACTGACATATTGCATACAAGGATAGGTGATAGATGAGGGTAGGTAATATACAAAGATAGATTATATATTGTACAAGGATATGTCACATACAAGGATAGCTTATAGACAAGGATTGGTGATATATGAGGATAGGTGCTATGCAAGGATAAGTGGAAAACAAAGATAGATTATAGGTATTTGATATACAAGGAACACAGAGGCGGAGGACTTTACAGATGCTCCATGATCTGTGATATATTAAAAAGAAATAGGCTATAGACAAGGATACAAGGGTTAAGGGTAGGGTTAGGGTTCAGGGCCAGGTTAGGGTTTCGGTCAGGGGCAAGGTTAGGGTTACTGTGAGGATTAGGGTCAAGGTCAGGGTTAGGGTGAGGGTCCTTCCTCACCATGGGCAGGCATGTCCATCATAGCATAGGGTAATGTTCGTGAAATCACTTCCTGTATGATGATGGAGAAGCTGAAGACATCCCCGCTGAAGGATCCACCTCTTATGGGGTTTCTGAGGAGCTCTGGAGCCGTCCACAAGAAGTCTGAAAAACAACACCACCGGTTCAACTCTGTCCACAACAATACCCATAATACTAGGTACCAGATTCTAAAAACCTAGTACCAGTTTCCAGATTTCCAAAAAACTCCTACCAATAAAAGTATTACCGGTACCAGATATATAAAAAAACTAGGACTGTGTACCAGATTTCAATGAATGTAGTACTAGTACCAGATGCATAAAAACTGGTACTGGTAACCAGATTCCAATAAAAGTAGTACCAGGCACATAAAAAACTAGTACTGGAACCAGATTCCAATAAAAGTAGTAGCCATTCCAGGTCCTTTTTCATAATGTAAATGGACCAAAGCAAGCTGATAAATCCAGCATAAAGCAGCATATTAAAACCAGTAGGAGAGTCTTATTCATTTAGGGTTAGGGTTCAGGTTAGAAACATAACAGATGTTACCTTGTGGGTCTTCAGGGTTAGGGTAGGGTCAAGGTTAGGGTTGGGTTAGGGTTTTAGAGTTTTATCAGAAATTGCAGAGTTTTAACATTGATAGTACTTTTATGAAAGTGTTTTATTCTTGTTTTATAGAGCCTTCTCTTTCATCTGCTGGTACAGATTACTCTCATTTAAAAATTAAAACAAATTACAGGGTATAGTGAGAGTATGCCGCAAAATCGCAGGTATTAACCTCAGCAATCTATGTAATATACATATGCTCAGAAATCTAAATAAGGCCTGCACACTCCTCAGTTACCAGAGCCACCCCTTGGCTGGTGAGTTTGTGCTGCTTCCATCAGGCTGCAGGTACCTGCTTCCAAGGTGCAAGACAAACGGGCTTAAACATTCTTTTGTCCCTGCTGCTATTGTCTTGTTAACTCTTGTGCGGTCCTCCGGGTCAAAGTGACCCAGTGGCCCACAAATGTGCCTTTTCATACGTATGTACTGTATGGTACCATTGTCTTTAAGACCTGATCGTAGGACACAGCCTGTGCACCTTGTACGGAGGACCGCACAAGTAATGTATCATCTGTTTGTTCTATTTACTATTTATTTTTGTAGTCTGTGCTTATGATTGTTGGTGTTGATGGCTGGATCTGGAGACTGTAGACCGATTTGCCCCACGGGGAGAATAAAGATTCCTTGATCCTTGAACATAACAGATGTTACCAGAGATGGGTAGTAGTGTCACTACATGTAGTGAAGCTATTAGTTAAATTACATTAACATTTTAGATTGGTACAACGTAAAGTAGCTTCTGATGTAGTGAATTACTTTTGGTAACTTAGCTTGCTATATTTCTGTAGATGGTAGCTTGTGTGTAGTGAAGCTTAATTTATTGTTGAGTAACTGATAGCTTAGCTCATTACACTTTACTTGTAAAATGCAGTGAGCTACATTGATGTTACCTTGTTGGCTTCAGGTATGGTTAGTGTTAGGTTAGGGTTAGGGTAGAGTAAGATATGGTAGGGCTAAGAACATAATATTTTTACCTTGTAGGTCTTCAGGTAAAGGAGGTTAGGGTAGGGTAGGGTGGTGTTAGGGTTAAGAACATAAAATTGTTATCTTATGGATCTTCCGGTAGGGTTACAGTAGGGTAGGTAAGGCTTAGAGTAGAGTAGAATTAGGAACATAACATAGTTACCTTGTGGGTCTTCTGGTAGGGTAACGTCCTGACAGTGAAGAATCATGGGTAGTCCATAGTCAGTGATTTTCAGAACAAAACGTCCATCAACCAGACAGTTGGTGGATTTTAGACGACCATGACTCAGTCCACGAAGATGGAGATACTTCATTCCCTGAAACAGACACTGCACTATTAACTACTGTTAACTACTGTTAACCACTGTTGACTACTGTTAACCACTGTTAACTACTGTTAACCATCAAAGAGAGGAAACCTGAAAAATGTGAGGGTGGCTGTGTGTGTGGTGGGTAGCAGTAGGACGGGGTTAGGGTGACGAATGGCTGGAGATTTTTCTTAAGCAGGGTTAGGGTTAGAGTTAAGGTCAGGGTTAATGTTTGGATCTGGGTAAGAGTTGAGGTCAGGGTTAGGGTTCTTGTAGTTCTCACCTTGATCAGGTCCATAAGTAGTGAGGACTTGAACATCCAGTCCAATCTCATGTTAGCATCAGCTAACAGGTCGGCCAAGCTTCCTCGTGGACAGTGTTCCACCACCAGAGCAAAAATCCCTGAGTCCAGGAACATTCCCAAGTACAGGTTCATGTTTTCATGACGCATTTCCCTTAGCTAGAAAAACATGAATTGGTGTCAAGCATTTAACCTGTAACCCATTTGGCCTCATGTTCTTTACAGAGTTCTTTACCTGGCTGAACAGATTCTGCGTGCTCTGGTTAACACTGTTAACTGTTTGGGTTGTATTTATCTTCTTCATCCAAACCCAGTCACCCTAGAAACAAACAACAAATCACAGGGTTAAGAGTCTAGACCAGAACCAGGTTCAGGTTTAGGGCGAAGGCCAATTCCAGTGTGGTCCAGTCCAGGTTTTACCTCTAAAATACCTATATTAGAACTCTCTGGTGTGGTCAAGGTACAGTCTACTCCACTCCAGTATGATCTGGGTCCAGGTTTCACCTCTAAATTACCTATGTTGGATCTCTCAGGTCCAGGTAGTACAGGCTTTACCTCTAAATGACTTATGTTAGAACTCTCTTCTTCAGTCTGTGTCCAATCTACTCCAGGTCCAGGTTTTACCTATAAAATGCCTATATTAGAACTCTGTGGTGTGGTCCAGGTCTAGTTTAATTTAGTCCAGTACAGGTTTTATCTCTAAAATGCCTATTGATGTTCTGCATGTCACGTCACGTCTTCTCGTGCCTAAGAGCTGTACGGTGGAAGTGAAGTATCCGTGGTAACTCATTGAGTAACACATACTTTAAGTAAACATGGAGAGGGCCTGCTGTGCCGTGGGTTGCACAAACAGACAGGGCTACAAGCCAGCTGTGACATTTTACTGGACCCCGAAAAATAAAGAGAGAAGGCTGAGGTGGATCAATCAACCGCAAAGACTGGCATCGTTCCAAAAACTCACAGCTGTGCAGTGAACGTTAATTTTGTATTAATGCCTTATGTAGGGGGATGGTACGGTGGTGCAGTGGTTAACACTCATGTAACTCATGGTTTGATTCCCACAACAGACCTTTCTGTGTGGAGTTTGCATGTTCTCCCTGTGTATGTGTGGGTTTTCTCCAGGTACTCCGGTTTCCTCCCACCATCCAAACACATGCACTGATAGGTTAATTGGTTAATCTAAGTTGTCCATCGGTGTGAATGTGAGAGTGATTGTTTGTCTATATATGTTCAGCCCTGCGATGAACTGGCAACTCATACAGGGTGTATCCCGCCTTCGCCCATTATAGCTGGATGAGGCCCCCAGTGACCCCCGTGACCCTAGTGAGGATTAAGTGGGTTCAGATGATGAAACAAGACCTTATTTAGCCTCACCTTGGTTCGTGGTCTCATTTATAAACGCTAGATCATGCCATAACATTAGGAACAAGGCAGTCGAACACAGAAGACCTCCGCGAAGGCTTGATATGGCGTCACATGATGTCAAAACATGACGTAATTGAACCATAGGTGTTGACCCATCTGATGTCCAAAGGTGAGACGATATGAATGCAAACAACTGTGACATTCTTACTTGTCTGAATCCTGAGATATTACCACTTAAGTGTTTTAGTTGTTGACCTTTACTGTGACCTTGACCTTTGACCTTCATTGCTCAAAATGTAATGGGTTCTTCCTTGATCCATTATCTATCATTCCTGAAAATTTCATCAAAATCCATTCATAACTTGTTGCGTAACCCTGCTGACAGTCAGACAAACAGACAAATGGACCCGAATTTAATAAGTCCTTGGCGGAGGTAATAAAGCTAAAGCAACCATCTTCCATGAACTAAGGTAGACATTACCATACTGTAGCATTTAGCACCTAACGGTATCATAGATCTCCTCAGAGGCTAATGGTAAATGGGCTGTACTTATATAGTGTAATTTATACACCAGTGGATGGATGCCCAACACACTATACAATTCATCACATTCACCCCTTCACACACACACACACACACCAGTAGACGGCTGCTACTAATACACAGGCGCTGCCTGACCCTACTGGGAGCAAGTTAGGGTTCTAGGTTCCAAGGACACTTCGACATGTGGACAGCCAGAGCCGGGGGGCGAACGACCGACCCTTCGATCATTGGACGACCCACTCTACCATCTGAGCCACAGCCACCCATTTATGCTATGCTATGTACACTGTAAATGTAAGTAGATCTATGAAAACAAACATTCATTCATTATCTGAACCCGCTTTATCCTCACTAGGGTTGCGGGGGTCACTGGGGGCCTAATCCAGCTACAATGGGCGAAGGCGGGGTACACCCTGTATGAGACGCCAGTTCATCGCAGGGCTGACATACATAGACAAACAATCACTATCACATTCACACCTATGGCCAATTTTAGATTAACCAATTAACCTATCAGTGCATGTCTTTGGATGGTGGGAGGAAACTGGAGTGCCCGGCAAAAATCCACGCGGACACGGGGAGGACATGCAAACTCCACACAGAAAGGTCTGGTGTGGGAATCGAACCAGGGTCCTTCTTGCTGTGAGGCACGAGTGCTAACCACTACACCACCTGAAAACAAACACAGAATTTATAAATGCTATTGGTAAAATAACAAAGATACAGGCTATGAAATTAAGGTTGTTTAAGCTAAAATCAACAATCGCATACTATCTATGCAACTATCTAACTTTGTGTCTTGTCATTAATCACCAAAGTTATTATTTAAAATGTTGCACAGATGTCATAATCAGGGCATTAACGACTTCAGTTTTTTTCAAGTCGACTTATCCGTCAATAAAGTCGGAGGCAAGTTAACGTGTCATGATGACGTCATGAGATTATAAAATGAGGAACAACACAGACATGCAGCTAACCCCCCCCTTCATAAAAAAGCACAAGGACACAACACATGTCTGTCCAGCAATGAGTAACTTGTATTAAAGTTCACTGCAACATAACAATGTCGACTGACAAGACAGAAGCATCAACATTTTAACCCCAAAAAAAACAAAGGCTAATGTTAGCAAGGACTTTTCTGTTAAATTTAACTGCACAACATCAGTAGGGTGAATATATGTCCACATTTTTTCTGGACCCACGGCTCTAAAACCAGACTGTCCAGACGTCTGTCATGGGTCCTCACTTTTTATATTGAGTGCACAAAGTTTAAGGCAGTGGCCGACAAGCCACACACCACACTATCCACTCATGTTTGGAAAAAAGGAGCGTGTTGTCTTCACTGCTGCTCACTCAGGTTAGCTAGCAAATGCTGTTTATATCATGCAGATTACCTAGCGAATGCCTCTTCAGATGGCCGTGCTGTTTGTTTTTTTCATCTAAGGTGAAGTAAAAGAGTGACACACATGCGATGTGTGTCTGTCACTCTCTTTTGTTTTGTTAGTCCACCACAACTGTGTTACCTGCAGCAGCCACGACTTGTTTAGATCTGACTGTTTATGCGCCGAGAGAGAGTGAGAGTGAGAGAGAGAGAAAGAGAGAGGGGGGGGGCAGAAAGAACAACAATGCGACATGTTGACTCCTCCAAATTTAAGTCAACTTGTGCTACGGGAGTCGAAGTGTTTGTTAATGTCCTAGTCATAATCCATTCAAATTTCCTTTAAGCTTAGTTGGAATATTTATTTTTACTGATGCCATAGAAAACATAATCAAACACACTCATCCCTTTCACTGATTTTCCAGTAGCACCTTGCACATAATAAACAGGACAAATTAAATCTAGACCTAGTATTAGCAGCAAATTCAACATAACATTGATGGAGCATCGGATATTTTTGCAATGACTTTAAAATTGGGTGATATTCCATTAATGACATAATGATACAAAGCATGTGAAGTGAAGTGTGGTTACTAATGCACTTTTCTTAAATCAGTGAACTGCTCTGGAGGAAGAAGATAGGGATCCGTCTGTAATGCAGCAAGATTTAGTTTATCAAAATAATGATTCTTGTGGACACCTTCGAAGTGACCCACCTCCAATGACAACGAAACACACATGCTGCATATCTCTCTCGTAAACAACTACAAATAAAGTATGTTTTGTTCATTTTCCTGTCAGGACTGTATCTTTCTCCATTAGATCTCCGTTTACAATTCCGCCATACAGTGAAAAAAGATCACGTGGTATTGTGACGTCGATGCAGAACATGAATATTTTAACTCAGTTCCAGGTCTGGTTTAGTGAAGATCCAGTTCAGGTTTTACCTCTAAAATGCCTATATTGGAACTCTCTGGCGTTGTCAGGATGTAACTTCTCGCAATGGATTTAAGCGGAGTTTTAATTTCTAGAAGGCTGCGCATGATGGACTCATCATTTAGTTTCTGTGGGGAAAACAGAAACAGAGAAACAGTGGCAGTCAGTAAAGAACAAAACAGTAAGGAAAAAAAGCAACAGCACAATAAACAATAAACAAAAAACAGCCAGTAAAGAAACCTTAGGGGAAAAACCACAGAGAAAAAACCCCGCAGAGAAACAGTAAGTTAAGAAAGAGGATAACACCCAGTAAATAAAAAAGTCAGTAATGGAAAAAGTCATTGAAGGAAAAAACAGTCAGTAATTAAAACAACACAGAAAACGGTCAGTAAAGAAAACAGTCAGTAAAGAAGCTGCTGAAAATCAGTCAGTAAAGAAAAAATCGGCAAGAAAAGAAAAACAATCAGCACAAAGAAACGGTAGGAAAAACCATCAGAAAAACAGTCAGTGAAAAAAACAGCACAAAAACATCAGCACAAAAAAAGTCGACAAAAAACAGGCCCCGCAAACAAAACAACCTGCAGTACCACTACTAATACCAGTAGTAATAGCAGTACCAGTACTAATATCAGTACTAGTACCAGTACTACCAATGCCACTATCACTACCAGTACTAATTCCACTACCAATACTAACACCAGTACCAATACTAGTACTAATACCAGTACCAGTACTAGTACCAGTGTTTAGTCTCACCTTTCTGCTGACACTGGTGTCGATGAAAACAATGTCATCCAGATTCAGGATCAGTTTAGACAAGTTTGATCCTCTTCTGTATTTTCTGTTGAAATAAACAGTTAAACACCAACAGTCACCAACAACTGTTTCTATTCCACTTCAACAGTCACCAACAACTGTTTCAACCACAGTATCTTAGTGGAGAGATTAGAATGGGACATAGATATTAGAGGAGCAGCCCTATGCTGGTTCACATCATATTTATGTAATCGGCACCAATTTGTCAATGTTAATCAACAATCATCGCCAGTCAGTTATGGCATGCCTCAAGGGTCAGTCTTTGGGGTTATTTTGTTTAAGCTGTATATGCTCCCACTGGGTAACATCATTAAAAACTACGGCATTAACTTTCATTGTTGACTATTGTTTTTTTTAAGCCCTTGTTATGATTTGGTGCTCTATAAATAAAATGTAATTGAATTGTTACGTGGATGACACACAGCTATATTTATTGATTAAACCTGATCAGACCAGACAAATAGATAAACTAAGTACATGTGTCTAAGACATAAAGACTTGGATGAGTGCCAATTATCTCCTACTGAACCCTGAAAAAACTGAAGTCATTACAATAGGCCCTAAAAATGCTAGAGATTCCCGAACTGACCAGATCGTTACTTTACACAACTTAAGTGTAACACCCAGTGCCGCAGTTAAAAACTTAGTTTTATTCGATCCAGATTTTCATTCAAAGCGCACATTAACCAAACATGCAGAACAGATTTTTTTCACTTGCGCAACATAGCCAAAATTAGGAATATTCTGTCTAAAAATGCTGTAGAAAAATTAATTAATGCATTTATTACATCTAGATTAGATTATTGTAACTCCTTACTTTGCAGCGTGTCCTAAATATTCCTTAAAAAGCTTTTAACTGGTTCAAAATGCAGCAACAAGATTATTACCAGGATCAAACGGAAGAGAACACATCACCTCTGTGCGCTAAACCCTTCACTGGCTACCAGTTGAGTTTAGAGTTAAATTTAAAATCCTCCTCCTTACATATAAAACCACTAATGGTATCGGCACCTCTTATCTTAAAGATGATCTGGTTCCGTACGAGCCCCATAGAACCTGTTGTTCTTAGATTGCAGGTCTACTGAAAGTTCCCAGGGTCTGTAAAATTATAGTAGGAGCTAGAGCCTTTAGTTACCATGGTTACTGCCTTATGGAATCAGTTTCCATTGAATATTAAAGAGGCCGACACAGTCTCTACATTTAAAATGAGGTTGAAAACATTCCTGTTTGAGGAAGCCTATGGTCAGTTTAGTTAAAAACAGACTGAAGTCACACTTCAGTCTAAACTGCTCTAGGAGCTAGAATACTGGGGGAAGTACAGGCACTGAGTCCTCTCTCTCTCATCTGTATTTGTAATTTCTTAAACCTATCTTACATACCAAGTCTGTTCATGACTATTCACCTGGTGTCCCCTATATCCTGGAGATGGTGATAGTGAACGCTCTCAGCAGTATCCGCATAAGGAGCCATAGACATCAGGACCTGCAGTGACTCACCTGTGTCCTGTGCTGACCTGTGACCCCAGACCTCCTTCCCCACCCTCACCTTTCTGATCGATGGACATTTCCCCCCACTCCTTCATCATCAGGGATGCTTGGGTCTTCATCTATTTTTGTGGTTGATTGTTCTCTCCTGTAAAGCCTGACGTGTGACGACGTTGTGATTTGGGGCCCCAAAAGTAAAATTTAATTGAACTGTTTCTGTTCAACATCAACAGTCACCAGCCCTGGGATTCCACAGGGCTCACTACTTGGACCACTACTTGTCATTGTGTACAGTAGGGTACCACTGGGACTAGTACTTGGACTACTGTTATTTTCCACTGCTGTATTTGTCCTGAAGACTGAAAAAGGTAAGCCATCCACTGGCAAATGGAATCTGGGGTAGGGTTTGGCTTGTTGTTGATGTTGGGGTTGGATTTAGGGATCAGGTTAGGTTTAGGGTTAAAGGTCAGGTTTTGTTTACCTGATCCAGAAGAAAAACAGTCCAATTAGAGAAACGAGCACCAGGAAGAGGAAGAAGATGGTGATAGTGTCCAGACCTACAGACCAACACAAACACAGCTGTGTTAGGGATAGTGGAGCTAATATTTTTCACCCTCCTGTAGGTTTCTGACCACACCTCCAGTACAGGGTTAGGGTTAGTGGGGACTAATATTTCCCACCTTCCTGTGGGTCAATGAACACACCTCCAGTACAGGGTTAGGGTTTGTGGACATGATATTTCCCACCCTCCTGTATGTCCCTGAACACACCTCCAGTACAGGCCTGATCGGGGTTGAACCAGCAGAAGCTGCTCATTGGTGGACTTCCTCCAGGAAACACAAAGTGTCGGCTGAGTGGGCGGAGTCCTCCTAACCTTCCGTGTGTGTGTGTTGGCGCCAGCGTGTGTGTGGGGACAAGTCGGTCTCCATCTATGTTCAGAACCACGTACCTGGACTGAAGGCCAAGCCCCCCTGAGCCTCCATACAACACCTAGAACACACAATTAGTGATTATTTGAGAGTCCATTTTTTTATGAATAAAAACAAAACAATAGGGACTCTGCCAGTGCAGGCTTCAACTGTAATATAAAAAAACAATAGGGACTCTATTGTTTGTTGTTATTAGGGACCAAGACTGCACTGGCAGAGTCCCTATTGTTTTTTTTATTAGGGATGCCCAACCTGCCACCAGGGTGAGCTGGAACCCCCCCAAATTTTTTTCCACAAGGGGGAGAAGAGCAGCTCGGGCCGCTTGCCATCTAACCTCGTTGAATACAGTCAGGGACTGGCAGATACAAGCAGACTCAGACCGCAGGTTCACTTTCCCCCCAGAGATTGCAACAACCACCCTGCAACCGGACCTCTGTTCTAACGACCACCAAATCACCTACAACATTGAGCTAATGGTTCCATGGGAGGAGACCATTGAGGAGGCTCAGGAGCAAAATTAAGCTGTGATATGCAGCTGACGCAGAGGACAAGGGATCAAGATGCACCCAGTGGAGGTAGGATGTAGGGGTTTTGTAGCAATGTCAGCAACAGAGCTGCTGAGGGAAGTGGGGGAAAGGGACAGGAACAATAAAGGACTATTAAAGATCTAGCTAACCCTACTGAGAGGAGTGGTGCCACCTGGGCAGCTAATGCTAACACTGCTGAAAGAAGTGCGCCACTTCAGCAGTTGATGCTAACACTAGCAAGAGGAGTGGTGCCACTTGGTCAGCTAAGAGGACCTAAACACAAGACACACCCCCAGGCTTGATCAACTTGTGGTGGTCCAGTTCTAGCGGTGGGTGAGCAGGCTTTGGCAGAGGGTGGACAAGTTTTAGCAGAAGGTGGGCTAGCCTTAACAAGGGTCAGCGGGCCTCAGCAGTGGGGTGGGTGGCCCTTAACATGGGTGTCTTGTGATAAATGGTCAAAAAAAGCGGTGATGCTGAGGTAAAGAACTGATTAAGTTTTTTACTGAAACCTCTGAGCAAACCCCCTCCCCTCTGTTTATTTATATATATAAATACTTGTTGATAAATGTTTATTTGCAAATGTAAATGTTTATTTATAAATCTAAATATGTATTTATGAATGAAAATGACCTGGTTAAAACCTTGGAAATCAAAGCCTCCCTCTGATTGCATGAGCTGTTCGCCCGTCACCCAGCGCCCGCCCCCTGCCTGACGACGCTCCTCCACTGCCTTAGCAATGAAGTACACCATGTTATAGATGGTACCAAAGAGTGGAGACACCTGAGGAGAAAAAACACCAGGTTATAGACGGTTGTCTCAGATATTCTTAATAAACTGAATGATTTACTCAATACACTGAAATCTCAACAATTGTTAAAAAAATGTTGTTGTTTGTGTTCGTGTTTATATGTAATTAACATGTCTGTTTACCTCTGTGGCAGACACAGGGGATCGGATTTCACGGCTCAGCTGAGCTTCTCTAAAAGCCTCGTAGAAACTTTGGTCGGACGCCATAGTAACCATCAGGACGGAGCTGTAGGCATGGCGGAGTCTGGTGCTATTGGTCAGCTGAGGGAAGGCTCTTTCCTGATTGGTTAGAGCAGAGGGGGAGGAGTTTAAAAGCTGTCTGACTTGGATAGTGGATCAGAGTTGGGGTTAACTGTAATCCTAAAACTAACCCTAACCCTGATCCTACCCTAACCCAGGGTAGTGGATCAGGGTTGGGGTGAACCCTAAGTCTGACCCTAATCCTGACCTGGTAGGGCATGGCATAGAGCAGAGTGTCATAGGGAATGAAGACATATCCATCGGAAATCATGCCCATGTCCAAAGCAGCCAATAGAAGATCTCTCTGATCTTCTCCTCCAATCAGAATGGAGCTCATACACATGATGACCACTAGAAAAAAAAAAGTGTGTTAATGTTTACACTAAATCCACCATTTTAACATTAACGTTACCCTGACCCTGCACTAATTCTTACGCCATGTCCATTTTAGGGTTTGGATTACCCTAACCCTTACCCCAAGTCCACCATTTTAGGGTCAGAATAACCCTAACACTATAATGGTGGACTTGGGGTAAGGGTTAGGTTCAGCATAAATTAAGGGTTCTTTTGGTACCTACTTCCCCCATCCGTGAGGTAAAAAAAAAAATCACATTATTACAAAAAGAAAAACTATATTCATACTTTGACCTATGACCTTTATCACCTGTTGACCTAATGTTTTTTCCCTGCTCATATTGTGAATGAATTTTGGACTCTGACCTTTGACTTTGTCTGCCTCTCTGATGGCTTTAAGCGCCCCCTGGGGACCACCATTATTCTTTGTTTCCATGGTAACCACTGGGCCAACTGGCAGCCCCAGAGCCTGGAGGGCGGAGGCTACTTCCTGTCCAGTGCTCTGCCAAAGGTCTGATGGAGCTGAAGGAAATCACTTATGAACACATGAATACAGAATATGAACCAATAAATCAATAAACCACATGTGAACATATGAATATATGAAGGATTGAACTAATCAACCAATTGTGAATTCTTTAGACCTCTGTCAGTCACTTCACTTTACTTAAGAGTTAAGGTTAGGGTAAGGGCTGTCTTCTAGGGTTAAGGTTAGGGCTGTCTTAGGCAAGGTAAGGCAAGACAAGTTTATTTGGATAGCACTTTTCAACAGCCAGGTAATTCAAAGTACTTTACAAAAAACATTACAAGCATCAAAATAAAATTTAAAAACAGTCAACTGAAAAAGGAGAAAACAAAAATTTCAAAAATTTTAATTTTAAAATTAGAACAAAAAAACAAGAACAAGTTACAGTGCAGTGTAGAATAATTAAATGATATTAGCAGTAAGGCAGCATCGCACAGAAAAGTCTTCAGCTGTGATTTAAAAACAGTGAGAGTAGCAGCACACCTGCAGTTCTCTAGTGGTTTGTTCTGGATCTGTGGGGCATAGCAACTGAATGCTGCTTCTCCATGTTTAGTTTTGACTCTGGGAACAGAGAGCAGACCTGATCCAGATGATCTAAGTGGTCTGGATGGTTCATAAGGGATCAGCAGATAAGAGATATACTTAGGCCCGAGACCATTCAGTGCTTTATAAACCAGTAAATTTATCTTAAACTTGATTCTTTGGCAGGCTGGAAGCTAGTGCAAGGACCTTTGAACTGGAGTGATATGATCTATTTTTTTAGTCTTAGCGAGGACTCTAGCGGCAGCATTTTGAATCAGCTGCAGCCGTCTGATTGACTTTTTAGAGAAGCCTGTAAAGACCCCGTTGCAGTAGTCTAGTCTGCTAAAAATAAAAGCATGAGCAACCTTTACAAAATCTTTCTGAGACATAATCCTTAATATATTCTTCAAGTGGTAGTAGGCTGACTTTGTAACGGTTTTAATGTGACTATTGAAATTGAAGTCTGAGTCCATAACTACACCCAGATTTCCAGCTTGGTTTGTGGGCTGTAACGTCACTGATTGAAGCTGACCGCTGACTTTCAATCGTTCTGCCTTGGCTCCAAAAACAATTACCTCAGTTTTCCTTTGTTTATTTGGAGAAAGTTCTGGCACATCCAATCAATGTGTTTAATGCATTTTCCCAGTGTTTGTATTGGATTATAATCTACTGATGATATACTGATGTAAATTTGTGTGTTATCTGCAAAATTATGGTAACATATTTTATTGTCTTTGATAATCTTAGCATGTAAATGTTGAATAGTAGAGGGCCCAGAATTGAACCTTGGGGGACCCCACAGGTTATGTCTATATGTTCAAATGCGTAGTTACCTATAGACACAAAGTAATCTTTGTCCTTCAAGCAGGATTCAAACCATTTTAGTGCTGTGCCAGTAAGTCCCACCCAGTTCTCCAGTCAGTGTAATAATATGTTCTGGTCAACTGTGTTGAATGCAGCGCTGAGATCCAATAATACTAAGGCTGAAATTTTGCCATTGTCTGTGTTTAAGTGAATGTCATTACAGACCTTTAACCATAACAGACTCAGTGCTGTGGTGGGGTCGGAAACCTGACTGGAAGACATCAAAACAGCATGCCATAAAATTAGTCAGCTGTCTAAATACTGCTTTTTCAATTATTTTATTTAAGAACGGTAGGTTTGATATGGGCCTGTAGTTATTCATTTTTGAATTGTCTAGATTGTGTTTTTTAGAAGTGGCTTGATGACTGCAGTTTTCAGGGTCTGTGGGAACACACTTGAGACAAGCGATGTGTTTACAATGTGCAGGAGATCTGAGGCCATGCAGTTAGAAACTTTTTTTAAAAAAGCTTGTTGGCAGAATATCAAGACAGCAGGAGGAGGATTTAAGATGTTGTATAATGTCCTCCAGATTTTTTATGGTTGATTGGATCAGTTTTGTCATGCCATCACAACTGATTTTGAGTTCACACTGGGATGACACAAATCTGGTACCTGGCACGGAGGGGGTGACTGCTTGTCTAATTTTGAGAATGTTGTCAGTGAAGAAGGAGGCAAACTCATTTCAGGCTCTAGTGGATAGAACTTCAGGGGCTACTGACACAGGGTAGTTTGTTAGCCTGTCAACAGTAGCAAACAGTATGTGCATTATTACTATTTTTGGAGATAATGTCAGAGAAAAAGGACTGCCTTGCTTTTCTCAATTCAAGATTAGAAATCCGAAGTTTCTCTTTATAGATGTCATAATGAACCCGGAGATTAGTTTTTCACCACCTGCTTTTAGCTTTCCGACACTCTCTTTTACCTATTCTGACCAGCATGTCATTTCTCCATGGAAATCTCTTCTTGCCAGAGATCATCTTCACTTTGACCTGTCTTTTAGAGTTAGGCTTGTTTTCTAGGGTTTGTGTTTGGGCTTTCTTCTAGGGTTATAGGATTAGGGTGTCTTCAAGTATTAGGTTTACTTCTAGTCTTGCCTGTTCCAATTGGGTGAAACTAAGGCTGCATCCCATTATGACCAATTCCACTTGCTTTTACGGCTATCACCCGCTTTTGCATGTCCCATTCCAATTCAAGGGCGAGTTAAGTGCTAACAATCACTTCAAACTTGGGCACGGTGGTGCAGTGGTTACTTTTAGTAAACATGGTGAGGGCCTGCTGTGCCATGGGTTGCACAAACAGACAGGGCTACTAGCCAGCTGTGACATTTTACTGGAACCCGAAAAATAAAGAGAGAAGGCTGAGGTGGATCAATCAACCTCAAAGACTCGCATCCTTCCAAAAACTCACAGCTGTGCAGTGAACGTTAATTTTGTATTAACGCCTTATGTAGGAGGATGGTACAGTGGTGCAGTGGTTAGCACTCATGTCTCACAGCAAGAAGGACCCTGGTTCAATTCCTACACCAGACCTGTCTGTGTGGAGTTTGCATATTCTCCTCGTGTCTGCGTGGGTTTTCTCCGGGTACTCCGATTTCCTCCCACCATCCAAAGACATGCACTGTTAGGTTAATTGTTTAATCGAAATTGCCCATAGGTGTAAATGTGAGAGTGATTGTTTGTCTATATATGTTCAGCCCTGCGATGACCTGGCGACTCGTACAGGGTGTACCTCGCCTAAACCCATTGTAGCTGGATTAGGCCCACAGTAACCCCTGTGACCCTAGTGAGGATAAAGCAGGTTCAGATGAGGAGATGAGAGACCAAGTGCAGGTGGGAGACCCACTATGAACAGATTGGAAGAGCAAATTACCCAGAATACTGTGCGAACCTGGCAAAAGCAAAAAGCGACTTGACAGTAGTCTGACACAGTTAACAGGACTGTACTGAGAGAAAATTTTGATGAACACCAATAGACAACTGAACTTTTTTTATGTTTCTATTGCATAATAATTTCTCTTACGTTTAGACTGTGAATAACACCATTAAGGTAAGGGTAAGGTTTACGGTTCGGGTCAAAGTTAGGGTTAAGATTAAATTTAGGGTTAAGGTTAATGTCTTTTGAGCAATCTATTGTCATGTGACTCACCTGAGATAACACCAACGTGCGCCCAGCGGAAAAATCGCAGCACAGTGAATAACACTCGGCTCGGAGGAGTGATGGGCGGCAGGTTTGGCCAATTGGCATCCAGACAGCCTGGGGATGCAAGCCCTGCCTCCCAGTGCTTAGCCAGTAAAGAGGCAGAATGGCAGAGGGTGGGGTTAAAGGGACCAATATATGCGTGGCCATAACCCTCCATGTCTGAAAGTTCCAACAAAGCTGAAACAGCAGAGATTGGTTAGGGTTAAGGTTAAAGTGAAGGTTGGGGTTGTCTTCTAGGTTTAGGGCACGCAGTCATGGGTTGGGGTTAAGTGACACACCATTACGGGTTGGGGTTAGGTCACACAGTCATGGGTTATGGTTAGGTCACACCTCGTCATGGTTTAGATATAAGTTTAAGGTTAGGTTACACAGTCATGGGTTAGGTTTAGGGTTAGCTCACACCTCATCATGGGTTAGGTTTAGGGTTAGCTCACACCTCATCATGGGTTAGGTTTAGGTTACACACAGTCAGGGGTTGTGGGTTAGGTCACACACAGTCATAGGTTAGGGTCATACATCATTATGGGTTACAGTTATGTCACACCTAGTCCCGGGTTAGGATTATGTCACAAACACTTTGATATGATTGGCTCACAGACCTTTGGAGGTGGAGCAGTCTTCTTCCAGTAGTTTGATGTCGTACCAGAATCCTCGGCTCAAGCTAGTGTCGCTTCGTAACCGTGACAGTGCTAGGTTGGCTGCAGCTGATGACATAGCCCGTGAAAACAGAGGGTCACATGACCATGGACCAATCAGAGCCAGTTTGAAGGTGGTGGGCTGCACCCATGCGATGCATAGCAACCAGAGACATGTCCCCAACAAGCACCCTGGAAGATGCATCTGCAGAATATAAAGAAAACATGTTACACTCAACTAACCCTGACCCTATACCTAACTATAACCCTCTACCTGTACAACAACCATGCGGCCTATACGACAACCATATTGTCCATATATAACCATGCAGATTATATGACCATGTGGCCTATATGATGACCATGCGGCCTATACAATGATCACATGTTCTATACAACCATGCTAACTATACAACCATGCAGATTATATGATCATGTAGACTATAGGAAGATCCAGCTGTATGATCATGTGGACCATATGACCATCCGGATGACATGACCATGTGGCCTATATGACCACGTGGCCCATCTCTGGATCTTAGAGTGGTTCCTGGCCCATATGTTGCTGCTTTTCAGTGCTGTGGACATGATGCTTGATAAACCCTTCTCTTCCTGCTCTCCAGTAGGGAAGTACAGGTAATGGCCCATGTACAAAACACACCCAACCCATCTTCAAACACGGACCAAGGAGTCAAGTACAATGCCCCTCGGCTGGTTGAGGTGTAATCCTAGCACCACAGGGCTCAGGTGCACTACTGACTCATCTCACTAGTTCCTTTTCCTGGTGACGCTGGCACCAGGATGTCCTAATTGTAGAGGAGAGTGGTTTCAGATGAAGAAAACCATCAGTGACTTTTGTGTTTTGCTGTTTTACAGCAAACATCATCTCCCCAATGTGTCCTAGGGCTTCCCCTAAACCAGACCTAATCCACCTCAGCTGGTCCCTCTGGTTCTGAAACAAACTAACCCTGACTCTGACCCTAACCCTAACCCTGAGTCTGATCCTAACCCTAACCCTAACCCTAACCCTGACTTTAGATAAAGTACTTTATTTGTCATTTTACAACCGTACAATGAAATTTGTCCTCTGAATTTAAGTCATCGTTGGGGCACCTGCAAGGAGCACTGAGCAGCCATGGGTGGTGCCCGGGGACCCATCTCCTGCTGTAGACACAGACTCTATCTTTTGGGGAATGGAATGTATTTCTTTCTATTGTCACTAAATGAAAATAAATAAATAGATCTTGTTTTACCTTTTTCAGACTTTCATGTGTCCAAAGAAAGACAAGCTTCAGTCAGACTGTAGACCTCCTTCAGTAGATCTCGTCCAGTAAACCTCCTTTGGTGGGATTACAGTATCCTTTGGTGGGGCCGTAGACCTCCTTTGGTAACACTGTAGACCGCCTTCGGTGGGACCATAGACCTCCAATAGAACTCCTTTGGTGGGAACATAAACCCCCTTCAGACGGACTGCACACCTTCTTCGGTGGAAGCATAGACCTTGTTCAATATCCTTTCAGGAGACCTCCTCCAGTCAGACCGCTGATCTACTTCAGTAGAGCACCTTAGGTAGGTTTGTAGACCCCTATTGGTGGAAGCACATAGTTATTTCAGTCAGACCATAGACTGCAGTCAATAGACCACCAGTGGGAATATCGACCTTGTCCAGTAGCCTTCCTTGAGTGGGACCGTAGACTTCTTTCAGACTGTAGGCCTCCTTGGGTGGGACCATAGACCCCCTTTGGTGGGTGCGTAGACTTCCTTATGTCAGACTGTAGATGTCCTTTGGTAAACCTCCTCCAGTAGACCTCCTTCAGTGGAAATGTAAACTACCCTTGTTACACCTCCAGGAGACATCTGGTGGGACTGTAGACCTCCTCCCAGTAGATGTCCTTTGGTAGGAGGGTAGACTTCCTCCGGGGGGAGTGTGGACCTCCTCCGGTGGGAGCGGAGACCTTCTGCGGTACACCTCCAGTAGACAGTTGGATTGTAGACCTCCTGCAGTTGGAGTGTAGACCTCCTCTGATGGGACCATAGACCTCCTTCAGTCAGACGGTAGACCTCCTCTGGTATGACTATAGATGTTCAGAGTAAAGGAGGTCTGTCTCCACTGTCACATGACTGTTAACAGAGGATTAAGTTTAATCTTGTTTGGATCCAGAAACAGGTTTGGCTTCAGTTTAGACCCTGAGATGAGAGGATGACTTTGTGTGTGTGTATATGAGTGTGTGTTTATATGTATGTATGTATGTATGTATATGGTGTGTGTACATGTGTTTGTGTGTGTAAGTGCATGTGTATTTGAGTGTGTGAATATGTGTGTATTTATAGTGTGTGTTACGATGTACTTCATCCTCTTCCTTTTCATCGTCTCCCTCCTCTCCCTCCTCTCCCTCCTCTCCCTCCTCTCCCTCCTCTCCCTCCTCTCCCTCCTCTCCCTCCTCTTTCTCCTCTCCCTCCTCTTCCTCCATCTGTTCCTCTTCCTTCGCCATGTAAATGACTAACAGCTGATATTAGATTTGATTTACACCACAGCAACACATGTAACATACGATGAGATGAGATATTCCTTTGTCATTCAATTTAAGGGACATGTCAGGTTTACAGCAGCAGATTATATCCTTACCCTCTGTTTAACAGACAGGGGGTGTCCCTAAACCTAGGGGCGGCTGTGGCTCAGTTGGTAGAGTGGGTCGCTCAATGACCAAGAGGTTGGCGGTTACCGGTCTGGCTGTCCACATGTCAAAGTGTTCTTGGGCAAGACACTGAAACCTGACTTAGGCCCCCAGTATGACTGACCTTAGACCTTAGAAACCTACTGGTGTATGAGTGTGTGTGTGAATGGGTGAATGTGAGGCTAATGTAAAGCGCTTTGAGCACCATGAAGGTGGAAAATTCAATTCAATTCAATTCAAAAAAGGGGACACCAGGTGTCGCTATATGAGCGCACGCCATTTACCATTTATCATTTAAACCTACCACCTGTGTAAAAAACATGGGGGGGTCCCTAACTCTAACCCTCTGTTTACCAGACAGGGGGTGTACCTGACTGTAAGCCTCCGTTTAACAAAAGGAAGGTGTCCCTAATCCAACCCTCTGTTTAACACACTGTAGTGTCTCATTCTGTCACTGAAGGAATTCCTTAGTTTGTTTCAGAAGGACTCCTGCACTTTTCTCCTCCTCTGCATCCTCCACCTCCTTTTCTTCCTCCTCCACAGGTTTCAGCGGTCATCCCTTTATCAGTTAGTTACACCTCTTCCTGTCAGCTGGTGTGATACTGCTTCACCATCAAACCCACTTTTACCTACAGAATGACCACAGGTCAGTTTAAATGGACTGTACTTATATAGTTCTTTTCCACCTTCATGGTGCTAAAGCGCTTTAAATCAACCTCACATTCACCCATTCACACACACTCATACACCAGTAGGTTTCTAAGGTTCTGTCAGTCCTACTGGGAGACTAAGTCAGGGTTCAGTGTCTTGCCTGAGGAGACTTTAACATGTGGACAGCCAGAGCCAGGATGCAAACCGCCAACTGAGCCACAGCCATATTGTACTGTCTCCTGTTACTAATCAAATTTTTGGGCTAATGTTCTGGACCTGGTTCTCTGGGTTACCACAGGTTCTGGGTCTGTGGTTATGGTCCCGGGCTGTTCAGGTCTCTTCTGGTCCTGGTCTGTGGCCCTGGTCTCTTTAGGTCATGGTCTGTGGTACCGGTCTGTGGTTCAGGTCTGTGGTTCTGCTCCTGATCTGATCAGGTATCTTCTGATCCTGGTCTGTGGTCCTGGTCTCTTCAGGTCATGGTCTTTTCAGGTCTTGGTCTGTAGTAATGGTCTGTGGTCCAGGTATGTGGTTCTGGTCATGGTCTGATTAGGTCTCTTCTGATCCTGGCCTGTGGTTGTGGTCCTGGTCTGTTCAAGTCTTTTCTAGTCCTGGTCTGTGGTCATGGTCTCTTCAGGTATCTTCAGGTCTTGGTGTGACCAGTTAATCCAGATTAGTTTGGGGATCAGGTTCCAGCTGGTCCTGGTCCAGGAATAAACTAGATTAACCTTTGACCTGGAATGGCCCAGAACACCCTGGAACAGCCAAGTGGGTTAGAGAACAGAAGGAACAAAGAGGACGAGAAGCAGGACCAAACCCAGAACCAGAAACATAACCAGGACCAGGATAAGGAGGAGACCCAGAACTAGAGACAGGAACAGACCTAGAACCAGAATCAGAACCAGTTCTCTAACAGTTTAATCATAAACTTCTTCTTTTGAACAAACATTAGTGTCATAAACAGAATTTTTTTAACATAAACACCTAGAAAAGCACTAGGAGAGCGCAGACTCCACCAAGGCAGATCAGCCACCCATCCTGAAAGACACTAATATGCGTTTAATAAAATTAATGTGAATTTAACATTAATAATAATAGAGTTAATGTGAATTTAACAAACAATTTAACAATAATGAAGTTAATGTGAATTTAACAATACATGCCATCCATTGAAAAATAAAATTATGTTTCTAGATAAATACAGTTTTATAGCATTTAATTATGCACTGGAAACTAATGACATACCACTTTACCATCATTGATCATCATATAAACAACATTTACTCACATGTGTCTCCTGAAAATCCAACAACCACAGCTGCCGCAAAAATCTCCTGGATTCTACTACTCAAATGTTGGCAGGTATATTTATTACTGGCTGACACTTTTAACGTTACATCATCACCAAACATCATCTTTTGTCCTTGCCTTGTTGTGTGTGAAATGCTGTTCTTTCATTTTCCTTGGCAATCAAAAGGAAATGTTTACAAAATGAGTAGGTACAAAAACTGACACGTTATATAAAACGGTCACAGATTAGTTTTACCTGCTCACTTTGTTAACTTATGACACTTTCCGGAGTGTGAATCTCTGATGTGTCATTTACTTCAACTATTGATTGTTTATGAATGTGTGGAACTGGCCAGTGACCACTTTGTCGTTGGTTACAATGCCAGCTGGACGCTAATGTCTACATGTGCTCAGATAAGCCCAAAGATAATGACGTTCACGATTCACATAAATTAAAAAAAAACAAAAAAAACGCAACCTGAACTGAAAACATTTAATTAATTTCAATTCAATTACATTTTATTTATAAAGCGCCAAATCACAACAAAGTCATCTCACAGGCCTTTACGAAAACACAATCAACTACAGAAATAGATAAAAAGTCCCAAGCATCGCCTGTCCTTAGAATACTGCCCCCTGGTGGACTGAATATAATATTTAGTTTTCATGCCGAGGTGTTAGTAGGTGTTTAAGAGTAATATAACTAATAAATATTTTTGTATTATTCGAATATCTACATTAATTTTCAAATGAAATTCGAATAGGATTTTAGGGCAGAGGTCAAAGCTCTATATCAGACTATGGAGAACAATTTAATAATAATGTGACAAGAATTTCTCAACAGGTGATTGAAACCATCCCACAGGAGAACATAAATACACAGCTATGGAAGTGGGTGACTGAGTCAAAAGACAGGGGTACTTGATTCAACCAGTTACCTGATTCTACGGGTCATCTTCCAGACCTCAAAGGGGGACGAGGACCTGACAAAGCTTCATCATACTTTATGAATGTGTGGTCAACTGAGGACAGACTGAGTAACTGAATACACACAACTGACTGGTCCTATCACTGCAAAAAATAATGCAGCAGGGAGCTGTTCATTCGAGCTAATAATTACCATTGAACACAAAGTGAAATTATTGATTTTATTTTTTTATTTTATTTTTTTTGCATTTTGAAGTGTAATTTTTTATTCAAACTGAACTAAATACACACCCAAAGGACATAAGTCAAAGGGTTTGGTTCCTTTCAAAACTTTAAACCAGTGGTCCCCAACCCCCGGGCCCTGGACGGTACTGGTCCGTGGATCAACTGGTACTGGGCCGCCGGCCGCCTAATAATTACTTAATTAATTCATTATTTCTCTTGTATTTATTATCCAAGTCTGAACAATCTTTTATTTTGAAAAATGACCAGATTCTGTTGGTTACATCTGTGTCACTTGAATGCCAAAAATGTAACCTACATGTTAGCAAAATAAGTAAAAAACAGATGTCTTTGGAAAGTTTCTTTTCAAAGAGGAAAAGGCAGAGACAGACGAAGAGCCTCCAACTTCCAAGAAAAGGAAAGCATTTAACAGATAATACTAGGAGTTGTACTTGAACTATGCATTTATCGTGACAGGTGATTCCCACAGACACCCCCCCCCCCAGAAAAAAAAAGAGAATGAGTGAGATAATTGAAGAAACAAATAGGAATATTGTGTGTAATTGAGGTGGATTTAAGAATACTTCACATTTGGTAAAAAAAAAAAAATATTTAAAAAGGAAGTGTTCAGGAAATGTAAAGGTACTGACTTTTTATGCCTTAATCCCAGTACTATTATTTTAATGGTCTGACCCACTTTAGATCATATTGGTTTTTAAATGTGGAACCTGAACTAAAATAACTATAGATATAGATAGATATTGTCTGTATTGTCACTGTTCACAGAACAACGAAATTGAAAAGTGCAGCCCCCAAAGTGCATATCGATAAATAACATACTGTAAATCCACAACACAACATTTAAAACCATAAAAGCCCTCTAATCCTAAAAACACACATTAAAATCAAACATTAAAATCATACACACTAAAATCATTCACACTAAAATCATTCATGTACCGAGTTCAGTACACGAATGGCATCCACATAAAAACTGTTTCTGAGTCTGTTTGTTCTTGTTTTTAAGGCTCTGTTCAAACAGGTGATGTGCAGGGTGGGAGGGGTCTCTAGTTATGTTTTGTGCCTTCCTGAGGCAGTGGGAGGCATACAATTCATTGAGGGAAGGCAGGGGACAACCGGTGACTCTCTGGGCGGTGTTTATGACCCTTTGGAGAGCCTTCCTGTCGGCTGTTGTGCAGCTGGTGAACCACACACACACACACACACAGTACGACAGGATGCTCTCGATGGTACAGCGGTAGAAAGCCACCAGCAGCCTCTGTGGCAGATTGTTGTTCCTTAGGACCCTCAAGAAGTGCAGCCTCTGCTGAGCCTTCTTCACAGTGGTCACTGTGTTGGTGCTCCAGCTCAGATGGTTTGTGATGCGCACTCCAAGGAACTTAAGGTCCGAGACCCTCTCCACCAAGTCCCCACAGATGAACAGTGGTTGGATGTCAGCAATATCCTTGGTTTTGGCTGTGTTGAGGATCATCTTTGAATGAAACCAAAGTAACATGGTATTGAAGTGTCTCCACAGTCTGTATCCAAACAGAAGGAGAAACAAAGACCCACACTGTAAACCCAAAAAAGTTAGCAGAACTAAAACATTTAAGTTTCCACAACTTAAAATTTAGATGTGTATAAGATAAAGAATACTTAAATTAAAACATGATTTATTAACTTAGTATTCTAAGGTTCTGTCAGTCCTACTGGGAGACTAAGTCAGGGTTCAGTGTCTTTGTCCAAGGACACTTCGACATGTGGACAGACAGAGCCGGGACGTGAAACCCTGACCCTTCAGTCATTGGACGACCCGCTCGACCAACTGAACCACAGCCGCCCCTGAATAAAATTACTGTGTTTTGTGTTTGTAATTTTTTTGGTGTAATAGATATTGGTCGTTATTTGGAGTTCTTTGAAATTATATTTCATCATCTACTATCTCAGTTAAATTGATTTTTTTCAATCATCCTTATTTGAAACAATAGAAAAAACAGTACAATATCATTCTCAGCATTTAATGACTTAATTCCACTCAGCTGAACCTCATCTATGTTTTTAAGTTATGTTCACTTATATCCACAATAGTTCCCCTTAATAAAAAAATATTAGTTGGAAGTATTAAAAAGAAGAACATGTTATGTTATGCATTTGAGTTAGTAGTACTATTTCTGAAACTTTAAGTATTCACAACTTAATATATTTAATTGTTCAGGTTTCTAGTGCAGCCTGGTGTAAACCTGGAGAAGGGCGTGACTCTGGCTTCAGCCAATTTCAACGCTCCAGGGCCCAGCAGGTGGCCACTGACAAAGGGGGTGGGGGCTAGGGGTCCAGGTGGAGCAGGACGAGGCCAAGGCAAAACCTCTCTGGACTTTACCTTCTGAAGGCTTGTAGCTGCTCTAGGACTTGGTACTAGTCCACTGAAAAAAGGCATAGAGATATTTAAAATGGAGACGAATGACACGATGATGATGATGATGATGAAGAACTACTTGTTGACTGATTGATGAGCACCTGGAAAGAGATTGACACAAAACTGCAGCAATACTGATACTGGAAGTGTTTTAGATCCTGCTAATTTTATTTGTGGTTCAACAGAGCCATCTAGTGGCAGTTGAGTTGATGTGCTCAAACCTGGATGTTTTGGCTGCGTGCCAACTGGAAGATGCAATAAAGAACTGCTGATGAGTGGAAGGTGGTTCTTTTTACTGTTATGGATATGTAAACCCTTTAAACTTTCAAGGGTCCACATACAGTCACTCAAAAATGTTAAGCAAACCACCCAAATCTGTTCCATATGTCATGTGACCTAATGTAGTTTGACAACAGAGATTCTCACACATCAATAGTAATAAAAAACTTTCAGATAAAATATCCACAGCAGGTACAATCACTCATTTGTTCAAAATAAAAATGTCAAACAGCTGATCTGAACCTTTATGTCTCATAATTATCCACAGAGGAACCATATTCCAACAAAAAAACATCCAAAACTACATCATTGTTTCACATTCCAAAACACATCAAAACATCAATAAATATCCACAACTGGCTATTGCATCATTTAACAGGACCCGCCTCCAGTATCCAAGTTTTCATCTGAATATTTTCATTTATAATATAAGCAAACACCAACTGCATGTTATTAAAATGAACAGAAGAACAGCATTCAATTGACTTTGTCAAGAAATGTAGGCAAAATTGAGTGGAAGTTTAAAGGGTTAACAGTATAAGATCAGTCCCAATTATATTATTAGGAGATTTTTGTAATTACCTTGTGTGTGTGTCTGTATGTATGTGTGTGTGTGTGTGTGTGTGTGTGTGTGCCCGCAGAGACATACTGTATCATGCTATGATTCAATAAATACTTGAGATATCGCCATGAAATTACACGGGCATATACACATGGCTAATGTGCATCAGATGCAATGATCCATTTGAGTAAAGGTCAAAGGTCAAGGTCACAATGAACTAAAAGTTCAAAATTACATTATCAGTTATAACTCAAGAATGAAGGGTCACAGAAGTTTCCGATTGGTACCAAATGATGCAGAACGAAGATTTCTATAATTCTCATAATTGGTGTTATCACCTATGACCAATACTTTTTGAGATCTCTGGAGGTCTAAGGTGACATGTTGCAAAATTAACTTCTGTAACACTGTTTGTGTGTTTCAAGCATAGACATATCATGCTATAAGTCAATCAGTACTGGATATATTATGAGAATATTACACGCATATACATATACATATAACAAAATTATCAATATTGCAAGAGGTCAAGGTAGCATTTAGCAGAAAGGTCAAAATCACATTATTGTCTGTAATTCAAAAATGGGTGGTCATAGAAACTTGAGCTTGGCACAAAATAGGGGTGATATTAGGCATTCTCTGAATATTGGTTACATATTATTATTACTACTGTTCACCTGCAAAGTAATTAATAGTCCAATGCACAGGCAAACACACAACTGCGGCTGTGTAGGAAATACTGGCTGTTCAAAAAGCAAGATTTACATAATAGACTAAGAGCATAGACTACTGATAAGTAACAATCAAGGAAAAGAACCGATATACGACTGTTTTGGGGGTGTTGGATTGACTGGAAGGTTGCACACAATTTTGTCACATTGTCAGTGTTTATTTTTTAATCACAGTGGAAAAGAATGGAAGTTTCTAATAAAGTGCGTGTGTGTGTTTCTAAATGAGGTTTGGTAAGTCACTTTGCATGTGTTAAATTAATATGTTTACATTTTCTCCTCTAACCACACTCTCAATTGGGTTGGATAGTATGGCTGCCATCAGTTTGTGACCCATGGAGAGTGACAACAAATTCAAGTTTTGTTGTTTGTGGTGTATGCATATGACAAATAAACTGATTCAGATTATCTTCTGATTCAATGCATTTAAATACCCATGTGAAGGTACTTTCTGCACTATAAGGCACACTGGATTATAAGGCTCACCGTCAATGAATGGTTGATTTTAGATTTGTTTTCATATATAAGGTGCATTAAGTGAAACAAAACAGTCAGATAGGTCAGTTAGTCAAACTTTATTAAAAACCTTCACAATAATTCTCACCTTTGTTAAAATGTTAAAGAGTGTATTCACAATAACTACCAACTTTTTTGAGTTGTAACATGTAAGAAAACACACTTACTCTGTTAAATTAAATGATGGCATATTCAATAATAACTGTCAAAATTGTTCAGTTATAACACGTAAAATCCAACACAGTACACTGACTTTTTCAGTTCAGTCCTTATACACACACTATAATATTATGGTATGTACAGTATTCTGCTCCTGCTTGTGTGTGTAGCCATTAGTTCAGCAGATCGATGACAGTTTCCCAAGAAAAGCCAGATGCCAGAACTTTGTTCTTACTGTAAAACTGCAAAAATACAGAATATGTCTGTTACATTCATTGCTTTAGCACATTTACATGCCATTACACATGGAAAAAAAATCACTAGCTCAATGCTAAATTGAAATAAATTGAATGAAATTAAACCTGAAAATGACCTCAGGAAACCTACCTGAACTACTTTCGCTTTGACCAAAACTGGACCAGAACTCAACCCATAGGACACGGTCAGGGGTAAGTCACTGTGGGTGCACCAGAGTAAAGACGCTGATTTTATACAAATTCATGTGAAAAATAGTGAACTATCCCTTTAGACCCTTTTAAAAAAATATATATCTTGACATTTATCTTACTTCATGATACGTCCAGTACTTTCATTTCCTTTGAAAAAAGGACTCCAATGATATTTTAGTTAAATTCACAGTGTGTGTGAATCCCAAACCTCTTTCCACATTGAAAAACAGTACAAGTAATTTGACGAACCACTTACAGAGGTGCCATAGCATCACAAAAAAGCCAGGAAAGGAGGGGGCAAGAAGGGAGAGGATCATTTATCTTTTGGTATAGGCAGGTAAGAAGCAACTCCTGAACATGTTGGGTTTCAGTCTGCGGGCTTCCAAAACAACAGCTATAATAATAATAATGATAATAATAATAATAATAATAATAATAATAATAATAATAATAATAATAATAATAATAATAATAATGGATTAGATTTATATAGCGCTTTTCAAGGCACCCAAAGCGCTTCACATTAGTGTTCCATTATTCATTCACTCTGACATCCTCCCTCTGGTGGTGGTAAACTATATAAGTAGTCACAGTTGCCCTGGGGCAGACTAACAGAAGCGTGGCTGCCATTTTGCGTCTACGGCAGGTGAAAGTGATGACACATGAGACAAATTCAGTGTAGATTGTTCTTAAATCCTTATTTCCAGTAATTTTGGTGACAGTAACTAAAGTAATGCAAAAGTAGTGTAATGCCTAATGGTTTAAATAGTGTAATATTTTAATGTAAGGCATTACTTTAAAATGACAGTAACAAGTGATCATTACTGTATTATAGTTTATCAGTAACTTGTCCAACCCAGTTTATTTGCACTTTTTGTGGCTCAGAACAGAACATGTAATGAGTAAGTTTCCCCAACAGATGGAGCTGCTGGTTAATCCACTGCTCACTCTGTGCCTGTGGAAATGTCTATGTCTGTGTTTATTACAGGTAAGCAAACAATACAGTTGTCTATGAACGTCTGTTATTTCACCCACCACTCCTCTTTTCATCATATCTATATACATATCTGTACTTTATGCTCCTAACATTTATATAAATATATGTACTTTATACTCTTTACATTTATATAAATATATGTACTATATGCTCCTTACATTCTCAGAATAGACTTGATACTTTTTCAAACTAAACAAATGTGACACTAATAAAAATAAGTCACTTCAGAGGAAAAGTCAGTGGAGGAGAGAATTCATGGTGCTCAAAGCGGTTTACATTAGCCCATTAAGACACACACTCATACACCAGTAGGTTTCTAAGGTTCTGTCAGTCCTACTGGGAGACTAAGTCAAGGTTCGGTTTCTTGCCCAAGGACACTTTGATATGTGGACAGCCAAACCCGGGACACGAATGGCCAACCTCTCGGTCATTGGGTGACCCACAGCCGCCTTAAGATGATACCGTTATGACTATATAATATTTCGACATACTAATGGGTCATGAGTATCGTATTCACACCGTCAGTGAGAAAATGAACGATATTGACGAAACACAATGTGGTAGCTAATTAACATTGAGAATCATCATGAACCTCTGTGACTGCTCCAGACAGCATTGTGCGTTCATGTATATTTGAAGGTGTGGTTTCGAGGGGTGGGCTGAAGAAGAGGCATGGGTGTGTATACTTTCAAAATTTAGTTTGTTTTCCAAGATCTGCTACCCCAGTGGTCCCCAACCCCCGGGCTGCCGACCAGTACCAGTCCTTGGATCAATTGGTACCAGGCCGGCGGTGGCCTAATAATTAATTAATTATTTCTCTAGGATTTATTATCTGAGTCTGAACAATCTTTTATTTTGAAAAATGACCGGATTCTCTCGGTTACATCACAAAATTACATTACATTACATTACAAAATGTAACCCACATGTTAGCAAAGTCAGTAAAAACAGATGTGTTTGGAAAGTTTCTTTTCGAAGAGGAAAAGGCGACTGAAGAGACAGAATAAGACCCTCCAACTTCCAAGAAAAGGAATGCTTTTAACAGACAATACCAGGAGTTCTACTTGAAATATGGATTTATCGTGACAGGTGATTATTCCCACAGACCAAGCCCGCTCTGTATATTTTTGCGACCAATATCCAATATAAACAATCTACATAACACCCCCCACCCCCGGTCTATGGTCAAATTGTCAAATGTTGAATGTTGACCAGAGAAGAGAGCAGTATAAAATGGTTGGGGACCACTGTCCTACCCTACCTTTAAGAAGATTTTTTTAAGTATCTGTACTTTACTGGATTATTTATTTTTCTGGCAACTTTGAACTTTTAGTCTCTACATTTCTTCATAAATATCTGTACTTTATACTCCTTACATTTATATAAATACTTTATACTGCTTACATTTATATAAATATCAAAATATATTGTCCTTACTGAAATCCAACACCATCTCCTCTGTTGGTTCGACATTGATGCCGAGGTCACTTTCTCTGCACCAGGTGTTCCACCTCCTCTCTGTAGTTGGACTCATCTTTGTTGGTGATGCATCCCACCACTGCTGTATCATCCAAAAACCTTCCTTTATGACAGTTGAGGTGTCTCACTGAACACTCATACGTCAGCAGGGTGAACAGGAGGGGGCTCAGCACACATCCTTGGGGTGAGCCAGTGCTGAGTGTGATAGGGGAGGAGACAGTGTTATGGATTCTGACAGTCTGGGGCCAGTTCCCCGGTGTAGGGCTCAGTACCAGAGAGACCACCTTCTGCACCAGGGTTTGTGGGATTATGGTGTTGAATGGTAAATGGTCTGCACTTATATAGCGCTTTTCCACTTTCATGGTGCTCAAAGCGCTTCACACAGACTCCTACACCAGTAGGTTTCTAAGGTCTAAGGTCAGTCTTACTGGGGGCCTAAGTTAGGGTTCAGTATCTTGCCCAAGGACACTTCGAGCCAGAGCTGGAACGCAAACCACCAACCTCTCGGTCATTGGACGACCCACTCTACCAACTGAACCACAGCCGCCCCTTGAATGCTGATGAGAAGTCCACGAAGAGTAAGGCTGAATCCCATTTCACCCCTTACCCCTTCCCCTCCATTTTGTGTGTCCACATGTAAGGGTAGGGGTGTTTAAATTAACATTAAGACAGAGGGGTAGGGGGAAGGGCTTTATACCCCTTCAAACTGAGATTTTCCAGAGTCATACTCCAAATGGAGGGGTATGAAAAATTTCCCAGAATACAATGCAAATGGTTTTAAAAATCGCAACATCGATGAAAGAAGTACACAAATGTAGTATCTTTGCTGTAATTAACATTTTTTTATATTGAATAAAGTTTGACATTGTCGCAATGTGTATTGGTAATTTTCTCTATAAAATGCACATGAAAAAAATCACTATTTAAGTAAACGTGGAGTAATCGGTCGATGTATAGCACTTCTCCGATTCGACGCAGATATTAGTAAAAATATCCGCATAGCCCAGGAGAACGAGACAACTACAGCAGCAGACGTGTGTTTACTTCTGGTTAAAACTGTTGTTTTTGGTTAGGTAACAACTGGTGGAGCGAACTGATGATGTAGGTGAGTGTTGAAAGGGTGTCCCAATTCATAGGGGTTACTTTTCAAGCGCTACCCCATATAGCTTCATTTGAAGGGGTACGGAGTAGAGGGAGAACTAAGGGGTGAAATGGGATTCAGCCTAAGTGGGCGTAGGAGTTCTTGCTCCCCAAATGGGTGAGGGCTGTGTAGACCAGTGTTTCCCAACCCTGGTCCTCGAGGCACACTATTCTTGCATGTTTTAGATGTTTCCCTCTTTGAACACACCTGATGGTCATTATCATTCTTCTGCAGAGCTGGTTGATAGGCTGATCATTTGAATAAGGTGTGATTGGAGAGAGAAACATGTAACACATGCAGGATAGTGTTTCTCGAGGACCAGTGTTGGGAAACACTGGTATAGACCACAAATGAGATGGCGTCATCAGTGGAGCGGTTTTTCCGATATGCGTACTGGTCGGGGTCCACAGTGATGTTGATAGTGTTGTTGATGTGGGGCATGACCCGCAAACCTCTCAAAGCACTTCATGACCACGGGTGTTAGAGCTGTGGGCCGGTAGTCATTCAGGCCTGTCACTGTGGAGCACTTGGGGACAGGGACAATTGTGTCAGACTTTAGGCAGGTGGGGACGCCAGTGACAGTCAGGTGTTAAAGTGAAGTGTTTATAGATTAGAATTAGGATTTTTATCTCACGATTGTGAATTTATCAACTAAATATTTTGCAATTTTGACTTTTCGTCTCATAATTATGACTTTTTTATGTGATAATGATGAGGTTTTTTTTTTTTATCTCAATTGTGACTGTTTCCCTCTCACTTTTTCCCAAGTTTTCTATCCATGCCCACCAGTGATGTGTAGGTCGATGTATAAAAGACCCACATCCGACAGCTTTTTTAACTAGTCTGCCTGCAACTTGGGCCACAAGAAATATACTTGAAAAGGATGCATCCAACCTGCTTCTCGACCTGCTTTTTTGAAAAGTAGTCAATGGTCTTTATGAACATCACATGACCTTACTCCCATACCTGTCCCAAACGTCCTTCCTCTTAATAAATGCCTCCAGGGTTAGCGTTAGCATTAGCTCTTTGCTCTGTTTTCAACCAGAATTTCCAGTTGAAATCTTTCATTACAGTATCTACGGCTATGTCAAAGGCTTGCTGCTGCTCCATACTTGCAATGAATGAAGCTCTTCTGTATACAACCCTCGGGTTCTGCTTGCAGTTCGTCACTGCCTTGAACACCCCTGTAGCCAGAGCCGCTGGAGATGCTCAATGTTGATTGGCTCTCAACAAAGAGGGTGGAGTTCCCGATGTGTCCAGTGTTTCGAAAGCTTTAAATAGCCTGCCTGGCCAAACTAGTTGCAGCAACACTGTTCAGTGTTGCATCAAACTAGGATAGACAGGCCCAGGTTACCCTGTTCTACAACATCGATTAAAGAGTAAAACCCATGGAGTTGGATCAATGACAGTGGATGGAAACACTGTATTTATGTTTAATTTTAACATTTTACTTTTTTTTTTTCTCAATGTTTTTTTCTTTTTGATGTAAGAAACATCAAGTTTAACCTAAGCTTTTATGGACATTTTCAAGATCAAGCAATTAAATCATGGAAAATACTTGATTTTGAAACTAATAAAAATACATAGAATAATATTACGAATGAATGTTGATAAATTATTTAAGAAAGGCTGAATATGGAGAAAAATTCAATTGGGAACTGGCACAAAAGTTATATTGGGTGTAAAAAAAAATTCCCAAGAACTCCAAAAAAAAGTGAAAAAGATGCATTGTTAATATACAAGTAAGGCGACTGTCCACACATTAGAATAATATTTTAATAAATAAATAGCAGCATCACACAGAAAATAAAGAAAATATACATTGTGTGGATGGCATAATCATTGTATAAACTGAAGAAAATGTGTCATTGACAAACATTCACAATTAAAATGGTATAAAAAACAAGAAGAAGAAATAAACAACCACTGCATAAGAAAAAAAAGGTTTAACAACAACAACCAAAAAAAAAGTAGCTAACCCAATGAGTGCTGAATTATCCAAGAGCTAGACAAACCAGATGTTTCGTATGTCAATGCAACCACTGATGCATTGTGGCCCGAGTGCAGAAGTGCAGTTTGTCAAACTCCTGAATAACCTGCAACTCCGGCTGGTTTTGGAACTTTTTACTGACAGAGTTACATGTTTTCTGACTTAAAAAAACTGATTTAATCTGCTTTCCATGGTGAAATACATTTAAAGGTAAAAGTATCCTGGACTTTCTCTCCCGGAAAGGTCGTTCCTAAACACCCAGTGTGTGTAAAATGCACACTTTTTTTCATTTCATCACCCTGAGCTGTAAATAAAAATACCAAATACTCAATAATTGTCACATTTTTAACCCTATAGAAGCCATTAACTTGTATAGCCTAGTGGTTTTCCACCTTCATGGTGTTCAAAGCGCTTTACATTAGCCTCACATCCACACTCATATACCAGTAGGTTTCTAAGGTCCTGTCAGTCCTAATGGTCCTAAGTCAGGGTTCAGTGTGTTGCCCAAGGACACTTGGACATATGGACATCCAGAGCTGGGATGCGAACTACCGACCCTTCAGTCATTGGACGACCTGCTCTAGCAACTGAGCCACAGCCACTTTAATAAAATAATAATAATGGGATGTCTGTGGCTCAGTTGATACAGCAGGTCATCCAATAACCAAAAGGTTGGTGGCTTTAATCCTGCTCGGTCCTACTCATGTATTGTTGTGTCCTTGGGAAAGACACTTCACCCTCCTTGACTCTAGTGTTCCTGATATTGGTCTATGAATGTGTTTGAATATTTACTGGTGGTCAGAGGAGCCGTAGGCATAAAATGGCTGCCATGCTTTCTGTCAGTCTGCCCCAGGGCAACTGTGATTACATATGTAGTTTACCATCACCAGAGAGAGAATGTGGGAGTGAATGAATAATGGATTCACTATGTGCTCTGACTATGCTTTCCATAGAAACCACTATATAAATCCAATGCATTGTTTTTATTATTATTATTATTATTATTATTATTATTATTATTATTATTATTACCTCCACCAAGGAGGTTATGTTTTTTGCCAGAGTCTGTTTGTCTGTTTGTTAATCAGCAAGATACCTCAAAAACTTATGGACAGATTTTGATTAAATTTACAGGGTAGGTTGGGAATGGGGAAGTCTGGAAATGATTAGATTTTGCAGGTGATCGGGGGGTCTACCTTGGCGGGGGTCTACACTGTCAGAGTGTTTTTCTAGTTATTATTATATTATTATTATTGGTAACACATTGCAAAATGCGGTGTCTCACAGCAAGAAGAACCCTGGTTCCAAACCAATGATTATTTTTAAAAATTTTATTTTAGTGGAATGTCAATATGAGAATGCAAACTCCACACAATGGTCTGGTGTGGCAATTGAACCAGGGTCCTTCTCACTGTGAGACACGAGTGCTAACCACTCCACCCGAATAAAATGGTAATTATTTAAAATTAATCTGTAGTTACTGAAATGACGAGTAAAGGATTTACTTGTTTTTAATTACCTGAAAAAGAAGGAGTTAATTTCCAGGAAAATCCACAGCATCAAGGTCATAAAATGCATTATCACTTGTTTCCACCTAGTTACTTAGTTATTTCCAAGAAATATGCAAAATCAAGTCAGAGGCACATATCTTTTTTTACCATCTTACTACTGGACTAACTACACTGGAAAAAGTTAATACATATACAGTATCAGGGCTGTAAAATCAATTATCACTTATTTCCACTCAATTACTTAGTTATTACCTAGAAACTGCAAAGTAATTACAGTGGAATCTACATGAATATTATTTGTAATAAATCATTACAAAGGCATTATTACCACATCAAAATTACCATAGAATTACCACCTTAATATGATCCTTAATGTAAAGTGTTACTGACATTGTTCTTGTGCATTCACTGGCTACGATATTAGGTCCACCTGTTCAGCTGCTCTAGTGTCGGCTCTCTAGATGAAAATATCTTGCTGAAATCAGAGGCAAACATCCCGCTAATAGATCGGCTAATGTAACTCATATAACCTCCTGACACCAGGAAAGTTAACGTTTGAGCTTTTTCATAAATATTATAGCAGCGGTTTTCAAATGGTGAGGTGGTCCTCCCCTGGGGATGCCAGAGAACTTCAGGGGACGCTCAGCATGAGAAAAAATAAACCTGAATAAATATATATATATTTATATATATATATATATATATATATATATATATATATATCCAGCCTTTTCCAGCCACTGGTATGTCTTTTCCATATCAGCCACTTCCTCAATTTGTCGATGGTACACGCCATGCTAGGGTTTGTCCCTCCATGATAGCCCCTCTGGTTCCTCGACCTTACTGGGCTTTTGTTGCCTGAGGCATTCACTTAGCAGTTGGTCATTGGGGACATTTTCTTGATGTATTCCTGGAGGTTCGCCGTTTCCTCCTGGACAGTAGTTCTGACACTTACTAGTCCTCGGCCCCCTTCCTTTCGCTTAGTGTACAGCCTCAGGACACTGGACTTGGGGTGGAACCCTCCATGCATGGTAAGGAGTTTCCTTGTCTTGATATCAGTGGCTTGTATCTCTTTCCAGTGGCCAGGATATTATCCCAGCTGGGTATCTGATTACTGGCAGGGCATAGGTGTTAATGGCCTGGATCTTATTTTTGCCGTTCAGCTGACTTTTCAGGACCTGTCTTACCCTCTGTAGGTATTTGGCTGTGGCTGACTTCCGAGCTGCCTCCTCATGATTACCATTTGTCTGTGGGATCCCTAGGTATTTGTAACTTTCCTGCACATCTGTGATATTCCCTTCAGGTAGGTCAACCCCTTCAGTTGTGATCACCTTTCCTCTTCTAGATATCATCCGCCCACATTTATCTAGTCCGAATGACATCCCAATGTCTTTGCTGTAGATCCGGGTGAGGTGAATTAGGGAATCAATGTCACGCTCATTCTTGGCATACAGCTTGATGTCATCCATGTAAAGGAGGTGGTTGATGGATGTTCCACTTCGGAACTGGTATCTGAAGCCACTCTTTGAGATGATCTGGCTGAGGGGGTTTAGGCCTATGCAGAACAGCAGGGGGGACAGAGCATCTCCTTGGTAAATGCCGCATCTGATGTTCACCTGTGCAATTGGCTTTGAGTTGGCCTCCAGAGTTGTCTTCCACAGCCTCATTGAGTTCTGGATGAACTCTCTTAGTGTCCTGTTGATGTTATACAGTTTTAAGCATTCCAGTATCCATGTATGTGGCATTGAGTCATAGGCTTTCTTGTAATCAATCCAGGCAGTGCACAGGTTGGTGTTCCTCGTCTTGCAATCTCGGGCAATTGCCCTGTCAACCAGTAGCTGGTGTTTGGCTCCCCTGGTGTTGTTGCCTATTCCTTTCTGTGCTCTGCTCATGTATTGCTCCATGTGCCTACTCATCTTAGTTGCTATGATACCTGATAGAAGCTTCCATGTGGTGCTGAGGCAGGTTATAGACCGGTAGTTAGATGGTATTGTTCCCTTCTGGGGGTCCTTCATTATGAGGACTGTCCGGCCCTGGGTTAGCCACTCTGGGTGGTTTCCCGATAGCAGCAGCTGGTTCATCTGTGCTGCAGACAGAGCAATAGAGGCCGGGGTCTACCACATCAGACAGGACCCCAGGTGTAGGCTGTGTAGAGAAGCCCCTGAAACAGTCCAGCACATCACAGCAGGGTGTAAGATGCTGGCAGGCAAGGCATACATGGAGAGGCATAACCAGGTAGCGGGCATACTGTACAGGAACATCTGTAAAGAGTATGGACTGGAGGTCCCAGGGTCAAGATGGGACAACCCCCCAAAGGTGACAGAGAACAAACAGGCCAAGATCCTGTGGGACTTCCAGATCCAGACTGACAAGATGGTGATGGCCAATCAGCCTGACATCGTGGTGGTGGATAAACATGAGAAGACAGTGGTGGTGATAGATGTAGCAGTCCCCAGTGATAGCAACATCAGAAAGAAAGAACATGAGAAGCTTGAGAAATACCAAGGGCTGAAAGAGGAGTTAGAGAAAATGTGGAGTGTGAAGGCAACAGTGGTACCAGTAGTGATCGGAGCATTAGGGGCAGTGACCCCCAAGCTGAGAGAATGGCTCCAGCAGATACCAGGAACAACATCAGAGATCTCTGTACAAAAGAGCGCATTGCTAGGAACAGCTAAGATCCTGCGCAGAACCCTCAGGCTCCCAGGCCTCTGGTAGAGGACCCGAGTCTGAAGGAGACACCGCCCACGTGGGGCGAGAGGAACATTTTTATATATATATATATATATATATATATATATATATATATATATATATATATATATATATATATATATATATATACACAAAAGAATGGAAACATGTCCAACTACAGTACATGTGAGGGACAAAATTCACACCTGAAATTAAAGTGAGAGAGGACACAGAGTCTGGGGCGATCAACAAACAGAAAGTCTGAGTCTGATTATTTATAGTTTGTCTTGTCGTGGATTGGTCCTGATGATTCTCCGCCCCCACAGTCTGTTATTTACAGAGGTGTTAGCTCCTCCCCCACAGTTAGTTTTTTTTTTACAGAGGTGTTAGCTAAAGATACTATGCGGAAGCTTAATGAATTTGGATGTTTTAAAACACCAAGATTTTCACACAGATGTGAAACTGTGTTTAAAAACTGTTAAAAATATAAATATTTTTAAATATATGTTAAAAAAAGATGTTACAAAACACACACAGATGTCACAATATGTTTTTAAAAAGATATTTAAAGGGGACATATCATGACCATTTTCCACAAGTGAACACAGTTCCCTGGTGTGTCAGTTCTCTGGTGTTTCAGTTCCCTGGTGCCTTAGTTCTTTGGTGTCTCAGTTCCCTGGTGTCTCAGTTCACTAGTGTCTCAGTTCCCTGGTGTCTCAGTTCTCTAGTGTCTCAGTTCTCTAGTGTCTCAGTTCCCTGGTGTCTCAGTTCCCTAGTGTCTCAGTTCCCTGGTGTCTCAGTTCCCTGGAGTTTCAGTTCCCTAGTGTCTCAGTTCCCTGGTGTCTCAGTTCCCTGGTGTTTCAATTCCCTGGTGTTTCAGTTCCCTGGAGTTTCAGTTCCCTGGTGTCTCAATTCCCTGGTGTTTCAGTTCCCCGGTGTCTCAGTTCTCTGGTGTCTCAGTTCCCTGATATCTCAGTTCCCTGGTGTCTCAGATAAAAAGATACAGCAGCTTCTTCAATCTGGACAAACAGCCATTTTTAAAATACTTGATTTTAGTGCTCCATGGTTTCATCCTAATGAGCCACAGCTGACTCTGCCCCTTTCTACCACTTGCTACAGAGAGAAGAAAAAGTTGAGGCAGAGAAAAAGAGACAAAAACACTGATGAAATAAAATTAGCTGCAAAGAATCTGTCATATCCCTCCTCACAGTCCATTTTCCCTTCACTGTCTTTCCAGTCTGCTCCCTGTCACCTCTCACCTTATTTGTTTCACGTGGTCCTCAAGACACCTGTCCTCATTACCTCTCCCTATTTAAGTGTTTCCCCTTCTATCTCCGTTGTCAGTTCGTCCCTCATGAGTGACTGCATCTTGGCTCCTGTTTCCCGACTTTCCCGACGGACCGTGGCACAGATCAGTATTAGTGTTCTTAGTTTTGTGCTCGTAATAAAGAGCTTGTGTTATTGAAAGCGGTTGGTGTCTGCATTTGGGTCCAATCCACTACAAATCCTTAACAGAATCAAAGTGGACCGAGTGTTGAGTCTTCAGGTCCATGAGTCTTCAGGTCCATGAGCCTTCAGGTCCATGGTATGCATTCAGGTCCAGTTCATCTGAGACCACGGTTGCGGTGCCACCCACAGACCGGCCTGTCCGATCAACCAGGGTCAGACCAACTGCGGACCCGGATACACAATGATAAGGGCTCAGTCCCCAACGCACCAGACGCACACCAGGACTACGGAGAGAATATAATGGAGGATCTGTGAGTCTGAGCAGAGGTGTCACAAGCTGCATTTCCATTACAGTTTTTGGCAAAACAATATAGATATTCATACAATTTTGACAAAGTATATGTGCGCTTTGAACATGTTTCCATTGATGGTTGTTCTAGGCAGGAACATCATAACTTTCATGAAATATCATCCCAAGAGATTTTGGGATGATTGTCACCTTCGGAGCTAGTATTAGAATGAACATATAATTGTGGAAAAAGTGTTTCCATTGAACTTTTGCGAGAAATTAGAATATTGAATGGTCTGAAAAACCACCTCATGAAAGTGTGAAAACTTTTTATCGATATTTGAGTGTTTTTTCGAAATTCAGGTGTTTCCATTACCAGTTTATATAGTGATATTTACATTTTGAGAATTTCCAAGGGTAATGGAAACACAGCTTATGACCAGTAGGTGGGGTTAGCTGAGCTGGTGGGGTGGGATGGGGTATTCAAATGAATCTATGCATGTGATGTACGAAGCATAGAAAATTTAAAAAATGTAGCATTTTCATCCCCCTCCAACAAGAAATGGGTCAGAAGAAAAGGAGAGTGGATGTTTTTTTAATTTAATTTAAGGGTCTCCTCACACACAGACAACACATATGTGTGTTGTAAAAACATTAAAAAGGGCATTTTGCATGATATGTCCCCTTTAAGCACGTATGGAAATGAAGACAAAGAAGTTTAATATGTTTAAAAACTATATCTTTAAGAAATAATACATTAAAATAAAGATGTTTATAAAAGGGGTGTTGAAAATCCCCGTATTAAAGAGTTGTCTTGCATAATGTAACAGGTTTTTTTTCCCCAGGTATATCTTAAAACTTATTTTTATTCGTGTATTGTTTTTAAGGGAATGTCAGTATTCTTGGTGTGAAACTTTTTGTTCCCTACCGAGGACACAAATGCATTTCTGGCATTCGGGAGGATAAACACTTGTTAAAACCAAGGTCTGCAGAAGAACAACTTTGAATGTAAAACATGTTGAACATGAGGCAGATGGATTAAACAGCATAAATACTCACAGGCCACTTCATTGGGTACACCAAGTACAGAGGTGTCCACAGTATCCCCATTCATACCTACTTCTGCTAGAGTTAAATGGTAAATGGTCTGCACTTATATAGCGCTTTTGCACCTTCATGGTGCTCAAAACTTGGTCTTTCAATTTTGCATCTTGTGTGCATAGATTTAGACCTATTGTTGACCCAAGAGGTCAACCAAAATGGTGTACAATAGAAAAACCAGTGGAGATAGACTTAGTTATTATTAGTGACAGATAGGAAACTATATATAAGATCCAAAATGACATTGTGACCTTTGACCTTGAGCAACCTTAAAAGGTCAAACCGATAGTGTCATGTTTTGAGCGCAAGATGTCCATTAAGAGCTAAAATGTTTGTGAGGCGACGTTTTTTTTTTATTTTCATGTATGGGGTCCAGGACATAAAAATATCTCTTAAGGTTAAAAACTCACCCCACTTTAAATAAAGTAATAAAATATTTGTACATCGTTACTTGACATCTCTGACCCAGGATTAGCATAGCATATTAGCGTACCTAATAAAGGGTCCAGTGGAAATAAATACAGCCTATGAAGAAAACTGGATGTTGTTTCGTCAGTTTCAGGCAGAAAATAGACCAAATCAGTCGTCCTTCACTATATTAAAATATAACTCTGTCAATAAACAGTTCCAGCTATTTCTATACACACCAGACCTGGATCGAATTATGAGTTGAAATCCTTCCAGAGTGATTGCTTTCATCAGGCTGAACAGGATGGGCATCTTGTGGGGACGCTCTGATTCAATCCACTGTTCCAGACACAATCGATACAAACACAGAAAAGCTGCTGAATCAATCTACCATAGTAATTGGAGCCAGGTCTGGTACACACATAGGTACAACGAGTAACATATAGTTATTACATTGCGACATACTGAGTTGGCTGGCCTGGCTCCAGCTCTTTGTTCGTACCTTCCAGGATCAAACACCATTCGTTCTATTTTAGTTCAGAGTCCTCTCTTCTCAGGATTTCTACTTTTCTCTCCTTAATGTGACATAATTATGGGTATTTTGCATTTTGATACACGTGAAATGCCTGTAAGTAATTGCATGTAAGTAGATGTTATTGATCAGTTTTTGTTCTTTCTTCAATTTCCGCTGAAAGAACAATCAAGCAGAGAGGTACGGTGGCCCAGAAAGCTCAGTTTGTTCATATATATATATATATATATATATATATATATATATATATATATATATATATATATATATACTAACTCTGTAAAAAAAAGTCTACAGCAATGCAAAAATGAACCATAGAACCATGTTACAACTAAAAAACACTGTCACAGTGCAAGTAAAACACAGATTATTTTTTCTTGGGTAATTCAAGATTTTTTTGTTTGAGTCAAGATTTTTTGGGGGATTAATTTAAGATTTGTTGTTGCTTATTTTAAAAAAACTTGAATTAAGAAAAAAATTTTGGGGGGATATTTTAAAAAAATTATTTGCATCACTGTTCCATGTCAACTTTCTTCATGAGTCATCTTTTATTTGCATCACATTAGTCTTTTATTTGCATTGGCGGCAGCATTTTTTAAATTTGCATTGCTGTGCTGTGTCTATTTCCATTGTGGGTCATGTTTTCTTTGCATTGTGTTTGCCTTGTCTTTGCATCATGGTAGTGTTTTTTTTAACCCTCCTGTTATATTATGGATAAAACTGACCAGTTTAAAGTTTGAACATGTAGGAACAAAAGTTAAAAGTATTTTTTTCAGTATGAAACTTCTTCTGCTGGCCTTAATAAGTGTAATCAACATGTAATATAAAATGGTTCATCTCACATGTTAGTGATCACCCCCTTTATTTTCATACCACATAGATACTGTTCAGGTCAATTTGACCCAACAGTCAAACTGGAGGTAAAAACGTGTCAGAAATGTCAGACCACTTGTTTCTTTACAACTCAGAAGAGACCTTTCTGTGTGGAGTTTGCATGTTCTCCTCAGGTCTGGGTGGGTTTTCTCCAGGTACTCCGGTTTCCTTCCACCATCCAAACACATGCACTGATAGGTTAATCTAAATTGTCCATTGGAGTGAATGTGAGAGTGATTGTCTGTCTATATATGTTCCGCCCTGCGATGAACTGGCGACTCATACAGTGTGTACCTTCACCCACTATAGCTGGATTTAACCCCCAGTGACCCTAGTGAGGATAATGTGGGTTCAGATGACGAGACGACAACACTACATTACGACATTACAAAATGTTTGAACATGTTTTGTTTAAAATGAAAAACAAGTGAATTATCGTAATTGAACCTAATAGAGGTAATGAAGTAAATACTGAAAGAATAGTTAGTAATAGAATTCACTTTTATGTAGTTTTGGACATCTTTTGGATAATTACACATGCACCAGGTCAATGTGACCCAGGAACACCTTTGCTGTTCTTGACAAGGGAACATAACAGGAGGGTTAAACTACACGGCTGAGCTTTGTGGGCCACCGTCGAGAACAAATAGAGCGAGGCAGAGAGGACCTTTTGAACCTGACTTCAAACATACAAAATAATCTAAGACCGAAGCTCAGGTGCCAAAATTAGCTCATGTAGACCCCTCCTCATGGAGAGAAATGTAGCATAAAGGACCATGGTGTCAGTCTGTAGCATACAAAGAGTGGATAAGTTATACAGAGGTGTGTACAGTTAGAATGAAGCGATTCTTCTGCTTCATTCTAATTATAAGCAGAGGAGGATACAGACCTCAGGCTCTGGATTCGATTGGTCCACTGTTGATCTGTTAGCTCAGGAAAGGAGAAGGGTAAGGAAGAGGTTTTACATTCAGGTGTTTGTTATAGTCTTGATTGGTTCATGTCTGAGGGCAATACTGATCACTACTTTTATCAAAATATTGCTAGGACAGAAGAAAATCACTCACTATTTGCTTATTTGACTTTTTTTTGTGTTTTTTTTTCTTGTCGTTACGTTAGTTTACAACACAACCATTACGCTCTGTTGAACTAAACCTACAAAGTCATTCACTAAATGTACAACTTTGGGTGTTACCTTTCAGAGTATCTTGAACCAAATTACTTTATTTTTTTCTCGATAATCTTTTATCGTAACTTGCTGGCGCTAAAATTCACAGGTTAACAAAAAAAAAGGGGAAAAAAGAAATATTAAATAAATAAAAATTCACAGACATGTTTGCATTGGATGTTATGTGTCAGCTGATGGAGATGTAGGGAGGAGAAGGTTTACTTCCTGAAGGAAGGAGGAGTCACAAAATCTGCAGGACATTCTGTTTATGCTAACAATAGTTTCAACAAGGGCTGTCAAAATTAACATTCATTCATTCATTCATTCATTATCTGAACCCGCTTTATCCTCACTAGGGTCGCGGGGGTCACTGGGGGCCTAATCCAGCTACAATGGGCTAAGGCGGGGTACACCCTGTATGAGACGCCAGTCCATCGCAGGGCTGACATACATAGACAAACAATCACTCTCACATTCACACCTATGGCCTATTTTAGATTAACAAATTAACCTATCAGTGCATGTCTTTGGATGGTGGGAGGAAACCGGAGTGCCCGGCGAAAACCCACACGGCAAAATTAACATATTAATACAAATATAATCCATCATCATGATTGATCTGATTAAAAATTTTAACACAATTAAACAGAAAAGTTCTTTACAGTTGTATTATTTTATATTGATTTTATTTTTCTGCCCGAATTGTATTTTATTTTTGTAAATTAAGGTCAGCCTTAATCATACATATGAAATAATCATTCGACATTTTTTTTTAACCATTTAAATGATAAAAATGCATTAAACGCATTAGTCAAAGCACTGGCAGAATCCCTGACTGATGTAATAATAACAATAATAATAATAATAATAATAATAATAATAATAATAATAATAATAATAATAATAATAATAATAATAATAATGGATTGGATTTATATAGAGCTTTTTGACACTCAAAACATTTTACATTAGTGACCCATTATTCATTCGCTGTCACATTCTCCCTCTGGTGGTGGTAAACTACATATGTAGTCAGAAGCTGCCCTGGGGCATGGCAGCTATTTTGCATCTACCACCAAACACTGGAGGCAAGGGGGGTGAAGTCTCTTCCCCAAGGACACTACAGACTGTCTAGGAGAGAGTGGGATTTGAACTGCCAACCCTTCAGTTATTAGACAACCCACTCTACCAACTGAGCCAAGGCAATTCAAATTAATATAGTATTTTTGTAATTATCAGTATTTTAAGTGTTTGGGTGAAAAGAAAACTCTGTCCTATAGAGTGTAAATAATAGGGTTTTTTTTTACTAAAATGTCATGATTTTTAGCATCTTCCATCTTTACATCTGCATATATTCATATGTCAACGCTAACTACTGCGACAAACCACCAAAATGTGTTGACAAAGATGTTTAGAGCCATTCTGCTGCAGATAATGGGTTAAATGTATTAACATTTATAATCAGAATAATCATGATCATGGATTAATCTATGTAATGTCTTAATTTTGACAGGACTAATATATTTTTTAAAATAAAAAAATATATTTATTGTTTGGACCTTGAGCCAAACTTCAGACTCATGCTGAAGTTTATCCTGCAGAGGTGACACCTTGAATATCAAACAGACCATTTTGTGCCTAAGGGTGATGAGAATAATCTGATATGTACCCTGATATGATATGTACCTGGACTCCAATAGTAGATGTATAGGATAACCACATTACAAAGGCATTTCACAAACTCTATATAATTTATCAGCTCTTGAAAAGGAGCTTCATACAATCTGTGACATAAAATCTAACCATTACTCACTCTTCCTTTTTACTGTTTTTCTGTCCTTAATGTATTGAATTTCCTGCATATGTGTTGATATGGGTAAACCCTACGTGGGACAATAAACCAAATCTAATTTACATTTGTATGATGTTTTGGGTGACAGATTAAAGGAGAAAAAACAGTGTCTAGAAAAGTGTCTAGAAAAATATATTCATCATATTCATCTAGAATTTCCCACAAATGTCAAGTTTGGTAGAGATTTGGTGGCTGTAAATGGGAGAACTATTATCTATCTATTTATTTTATCATATTTTAGGCAGGTTTTTGATCATGTTTTAGAGTTTGCATTGCATGTTTTTATTTTTAGATTTTTTGGGGGGTAAATTTTAGTGTATATTTTTCCCCCCACACTTTTTGTTTTCCATAGTGTATTTTTAGGGCTGTGAAATTATTAAAATTTTTAATCTGATTTATCACATGGTTGGTTTGGATTCATTTCAATTACTCATGATTAAATATTAATTTTCATTCAGTTTTTTATTCATATCATTTGTATCAAATCGAATAATGTCCATGTTAATCCATCATCAGTCAGATCTACTGTGTCTTAAGATAAAAACTGATAATACTTTATCAATACCAATGTCATTATTGATTCTGCTTTTTGGTCTGAATCGTCATTGATTTCCTACAGAAGGAAAATCAAATCTGCAGAATTGTCCTAATAATTAATCAATGAATTGGTAAAAAAAAATGTTTATCTCTTTTCTAGAAAATATGTGATGGTGTTCGTTTAAACTAAGCTAAAATAGAAGAATAGTTGAATTGCTAAACTATGGAAATACTACAAAATAGTGTTTCATCATCCTAAAAATTGGTCCAAGGGTCCTGTAGAGCAATGGCATATTGAAAGAAATTCATTGACATATATTTGACTTTTCAAGGTTACTAATGGCACCAAATGAAAGTGTAACTTGTCCATTTCCAATTATCCATATATCCTCCTGAGACTCAGCAATGCATTTTTGTCCTCTGTGGTGACAAAGGTTTGACAGTGTTACTTAAAAATGCTGTCCATTGCAAAGAACATAGAATTAAAATAGATAAATAAATAGGAATGATATAAAAATGTGTCAGTTTGAGTACACCCCCCCCCCACACACACACACAGAGTCAGAATTGACTTCAAGATTAATCAAAATGAATCCAAAGCAACCCTAAAATTAATCGGATTAAATATGTTAATCATTTGACAGCCCTAAAATGTAATAACATAAATAAAAATAAGAATGAAATAACACAAAATAAGATAAAAAAAAACAACAACCCAATAATGGCACTGATGAGGACTACATCTTATGCAGCCACTGCTATCCTGGGAAAAAAATAAACCTGTGATATTTTTCCTTTAATTTGTCACCCTACATGAGTTATTTTGTGAATATGTCATCATGTTATATTGGTAACACTTTACATTACAGATTGCTAATACGCTAATGGTAAATCTATGGTAATGTTGATGTAATTTCATGGTAATAATGCCTTTGTAACCGCTTATTACAAGTAATTTCCATGCAGTTTCCAGGTAACAGCGATGTGATAATAAAATGGTAATTATTTGAAATTAATCTGTAGGCCAGGATTGACTTGTTTTTCTTTAACTACCTGAAAAACAAGGAGTTAAGTTCCAGGAAAATCTACAGCATCACGGCCATAAAATGCATTATCAGTTGTTTCCACCCAATTACTTTGTTACCAAGAAAGTGACTAAATCAAGTCAGTGTAGTAGTAAGATGGTAAAAAGATATGATGTGCCTGTAACTACACTGGGAAGAGATAAGTCATTTAATGGAAAATACATGGTATCAGAGCTGTACCATATTGCTTGAAAACCTCTTCACAATCCCATCACACTAAAATAGCATGTTTGCAAAAAAAAAAACCCTGAAATATTTTAGTCCAGTCTAGGGGGTAGACCTGGCCAATCATTGTACTGATCATCTTTACAATGATTGAAATGCTGATACATCGATCAAATATCAGACCACCCCCCCCAACGCTCTCTCCCCCACCCCTCCCTCCCCTTCTGTGCGTTCACATAAATAACTATGGCGGAAAAGACGACGACCTGCAGCAAAACCAAAGTAAAAACTCTTCTTGAAAAAGCCACAGCCATGAGGAAGTTGACCGAAGAACGGACCAGGACAGGGATGGTAATTGCTACGGTTTTCCAATGCTAGCGTCAGCTGAAAAAGGAAAAGGGGCTGAAAACCGATGTTGAGGTGACCAATGTTTCAACTCGATAAGTAAGATGATACCACACTGTACCTATGATAAATTTTAATCTGTTTTTTTAAGGCTGCACTCTACAGAAACTGCCCTTCTGAGAGTCTCTAATGACCTCCTGATGTGCAGTGACGCAGGTGATTGTTCAGTGATGGTACTGTTAGACCTCAGCTCAGCATTTGATACAGTGGACCACTGTATATTGTTAGAGAGACTTGAGCAGTGGGTGGGTGTGTCTGGGTTCACCCCTGCAGTGGTTCTCTTCCTACCTCTCTAACAGGAGTTGCGCTGTATCTGTTGGAAACTTCACCTCCTCATCTGAATCCCTCCGCTGCGGTGTACCCCAAGGTTCAATTCTTGGTCCAGTTTTATTTTCCCTCTATTTGCTTCCTCTTGGGATAATAATTAAACAGTTTAAAGGGGTCTAGTATCAGTGTTATGCTGATGACATTCAGCTTTATTTCTCATTTAAACCCCACATCCTTGCCACACTGTGTGACTGTTACAGCCATAAAAAACTGGATGACTAATAATTCCTTACAACTGAACTCCTTATTTCTGCCCTAAGTCTAAGCCTAAGACTTTCTAAGTCTTGTTCCTACGAATAGTGATCATTTAGGTTTTCTTACACTGATGGTTAAATCCGTGGTTAAAATTCTTGGCGTCACTGTGGGCCAGAACCTGTCTCTGGACCAAGATGTTAAATCTTTGACTCGCTCTTGCATTTTTCAGTTGAGGAACATAGCTAAACTTAGATCTATTGTAACCCCGGCAATGATGGAGATGTTAATCCATGCGTTTGTGTCATCTCGTTTGGGCGGCTGTGGCTCAGTTGGTAGAGTGGGTCGCCCAATGACGGAGAGGTTGGCGGTTTGCGTCCCAGATCTGGCTGTCCACATGTCGAAGTGTCCATGGGCAAGACACTGAACCCTGACTTAGGCCCCCAGTAGGACTGACCTTAGACCTTAGAAACCTACTGGTGTGTGTGTGTGAATGGGTGAATGAGAGGCTAATGTAAAGAGCTTTGAGCACCATGAAGGTGGAAAAGCGCTATATAAGTGCAGTCCATTTACCATTACTGTAACATGCTTTTTACCTGCCTCAGCAAATTATCTTTGGATCGCCTACAAGTGTAGATCACTTGCTGCTGCCAGGCTGTTGACCAGGTCTCCTAAAACGTCCCATGTCACCCCTATTTTAACTGCTCTATACTGGCTACCGATAAAATTTAGAATACAATTTAAAGTTCGTACAGAGCTGTGCATGGCACCAGGCACCAGCCTACATGTCTGACATGCTGTGGCCTTATGTCCCCAGCAGATCTCTGAGGTCCTCTGATCAGAGCCTGCTAGTTATTCCTTGTTCAAGGCTAAAAACCAAAGGAGACTGTACCATTCAGGTTGTGGCACCCACTCTGTGGAACTCTCTATCACTACATTTAAAATCTATGGACACTGTGGACACTTTGAAAAAGCAGCTAAATACACATTTGTTTAAACTGAATTGTTGTTTTCATCATTGTTGGTTGGTGTCTTTTTTATGTTGTTTACTGCTTTTATTGTGTGCTTTATGCCTTTTATGCTGTTTTATGTTTTTACTTTTATTCCTTTTGTAAAGCACCTTATGACTTTTATGTTCTTGAAAAGTGATATATAGATAAAGATTATTATTATATTGTTATTATGATTATATAATAGTTAAACATACTAATCAGTAGGGCATTAACGACTTCATTTTTTTTCAAGTCGACTTATCCGTCAATAAAATCGGAGTTGAATCGATGTGTTGTGATGACATCATCACATTGTCAGCTGAGGAACAACACAGACACGCAACTAAAAAATAAAAACAAAAAAAACACACGGAAACACGTCTGTCCAGCAATGAGCAACTTGTATTAAAGTTCACTGCAACGTAACAATGTCCACTGACAAGACACAAGCATCAACATTTTAACCCCAACAAAACAAAGGCTAATGTTAGCAAAGAGTTTTCTGTTAAATTTAACTGCACAACATCAGTAGGGTGAACATATGTCCGGTCATCTGTCATGGGTCCTCACTTTTTATATTAAGTGCAAAAAGTTTAAGGCAGCGGCCAAGACGCACACCACACTGTCCACATCATGTTTGGAAAAAAGTAACGCTGCTGCTCACTCAGGTTAGCTAGTGGATGCTGCTTATATCATGCAGATTAGCTAGTGAATGCCTCTTCAGATGGCTGTGCCGCTTTTTTTCATCTAAGGTGAAGTAAAAGAGAGTGACAGACACACATGCGATGTGTGTCTGTCACTGTCTTCTTTTTTGTTAGCCCACCACAACTGTCTTACCTGCAGCTGCCATGTCTTCTTTAGGCCTGACTGTGTTTACGCGCAGAGAGAGAGAGAGAGAGAGAGAGAGAGAGAGGGAGGGTGGTAGAGAGAGGGACAGAAAGAATAACATGCAACTTATCGACTCCTCCAAATTTAAATCGACTTGTACAATGGGAGTTGACGTGTTGACTAGTCAACGTGTCTGTTAATGCCCTCCTAATCAGTTATGGGTATGGTATTCACCCCGTCAGTGAGAAAATGTCAGATATTGACCAAACATAAAGTTCCAGCAGGTTTTGGTAAGTTACCAACAGTGTGTGTAAACTGGTATAACACCATAAGCTATTGTCCTCATCCCTTAGTTTTCCCATGGTGTTTATTTCATGCTTCTAAACCTTTTGTTAGCAAAGCTTCATGTGACACAAACTGATAAATGTTGCTTATTGTTTTGTTATTTAGGATGATAATTGACATTGAGCTCTTGTGAATGTTTGTGAACCTCTGTGATCGCTCCAGACAGCATGCACGTTGATATGTTTTTGAAGGCGTGGTTTCGAGGGGTGGACTGACAAAGAGGCATGGGTGTCTATACTTTCAAAATATATCTTGCAGAAACTGTTTTCCAAGATCTCCTACCCTACCTTTAATTACTGCTGTGTTGATAAACCCAAAATTATCCTTACGACATTTTTAGTGTTGTTTTTGTTTAATTACCTGAAAAAAAGGTCATGTCTAGGCCTAGGAAATTATTACCATGAAATTACATCAAAATTACCATTGAATTACCAGCTTATTAGCGTAATGTAAAGTATTACCATTATATTACATTTGGAGTGGGATTTTTGGAGTGTTTCTGAGGAAATGTATTGAATATCTTCATACAAATGGAACTTTATTCCTTTGATAATGATTAGACTGATAGAGGGAAACAAGAGCCTGACATCTGCGCCATGTTGTTTCGGTTTTTGTTTTGTTGTTTCTAGCTCTTTCCTTGTGCACTTGAAATGGGGCGGGGTTGTACTTGTCCGACTGTGACCACCAGATGGTACTATGACTCCACCACAGACCAGTGGCCGTTGTACATTCCTTCAGCTCCTCTCACACTCGAATTCACTGCAGCTTTGAGGATAAAAGTTTTCATCAGTGAGAATCTCATTTCTGTGGGTTGAATAGTTCCATTAGACATGCTGGAAAAGGTTCATTCATACACTTTTCTCATGACTGTTGTTGTCAAAGCTTGAAAATAGATTTGGTTTCATTTGCTGGGTGTGGAGGAGATTTTCTACGGTGACCCAGAAAGGCTCAGTGGTGTCAATTTTAAAAAGCACTACCGTGACATAAAGGCTAATGTGATGCAAAGTAAAGGCTGACACCATGCAAATAAAAGGCTAATGTGATGCAAATGAGAGATGCTGCCTTAATGAAAATAAAAGGCTTTTTTTTTGCTTAATTCAAGGATTTGTTTTTTATTTAGCTTAATTCAAGATGTTCTTTGCTCAAATCTCCCAATTTAAGCGAAAATGTAAGATTTTTTTGTCACTTAAAATACAAAGAAAATTGAAGAATGGGGAAAAATGGAGGGAAAATGGAAGTGAAAATGGTAATTCAATTAAAAACCATTGCCTTAATGCCAATAGAAGACTTTTTTTGTTTTGCTTAATTCAAGGTGTTTTTTTTTTACTTAATTCAAGAGGTTGGGTTTTTTGGTTGCTTAAAATTCAAGATTTGTTTTTCACTTAACATCCAGTGTTTTTTGTTGCTTAATTCAAGAATATATTTTTTTGCTATTTCAAGCTTTTGTTTTTGTTTAAAAGTATTTGCCTAATTACATTGTTTTCCCTTAATTCAAGATGTGCGACGTTAATTCAAAAGTTTCTTTTTTTTGGCTTAACTAAAAACATTTTAGCTTTTGCTTAATTTGTTTAATTGCTTACCCAGACCAAATCCAGATCTACCCTAAGCACAGATTACCAGAAATTCTTTTTCCGAAGTAAGTACATTCCTGGTGATAAAGGATACTAAGAATCTGATAAAAAAAAAACAAAAAAAAAATAAAGGGGAAGGGTTGGTGACTGTCATTTCTGGTGTGGATTATTTTTTATTTGTATCGCATTAACCTTCGAATTCCATAAAAAAAAGAATAAAATCTTGAATTTTTTTGCAGTGTGGCAGTGTTTTTTATTTGCATCATTGTTCTATGTTCACTTCTGTTTTGGGTAATTTTTTATTTGCATTTTTGCATTTTTATTTTCATCACGTTTACTTTTTATTTGCACCGCGTTAGCCTTTTCCTTACATTGCACTAATGTATTTTTTAATATCCATCGCTGACCTTTCTGGGCTACTGTAGTATCCATATGGACCTCTGACTCCATTTTGAAGTTTTGTCATCGGAGTCTGTCCTCAGTTGCATCAGGAGCCTCCATGTTTTCTATGTTTCAGGTTAAGAGCGAGGGTAAACTCTTTGCCGTACAGTCCAGAGCTTCAAATATTCCTTCATTCTCCAGTTCTGGGATAAAAACCAACATTTTCTGCAGTAAATATAAAACAAATAAAATCAGATGTTGGATTTTACTCCAAAAAAATCCGAAGGAGACAACATTTTCTCGACTTTTTCCACTTTATCTTTACTTCTACATAACAGTAGAATTAGTGCACTTCAATGTGGGGATAAGGCCTCAACTCAAATGAGCCTATTCCCAATAACTATACGCCGTAAAGCGGTTGAATCGGCTGAAAACAGGCTCCCCAGCACCTTCCTGCAGTTCCGCTGTTTATCCCAGTATCCGCAGGCATAAAAAACCAAACGACCAACGCCGTCACACGCTACTTGTGTGTTCTCTAGAGGCAGGGCTATAGCTGATGAGTGACAGCTCCTGCTCCATCTCTGTTTCTGGCTCCGTTTCTGAAAGAACACCGATATTTTGGTATTCCGAGATGCTTTGCGACGCTCCTCCGAACTGCATCCCGTCATCCGTGGTGTCCTCTGGGTCCACCGCTAACCTGCCGTTGTCGTCCCTACCGCCATTGCGACAGTTACTATTGCGGTCCATGCCGCCTTTATCGTGTGTGCCCGTCAACAGAGGGGTGACGGCATGTGACGGGCAGGGGGGCGGGACCAGAAGAGTTTTGCGGGCAGTGGCGTTGGCCCCGCCTTTGTACTGGCATCGGATGTAGCTGGAGAAGGCTCTCCTGTAGGTCTTATTGAAGAGGGTGTAGACCAAAGGGTTGACCCCCGACGAGATGTAGCCCACCCACACGAACACGTTCAGCAGGTCATGGAGCAGCGACTCGTTGCAGGATCCGCGGCACAGAACGAAGGTGACGTTGGTGATGAAGAAGGGACACCACATGATGAGGAAGAGGAAGAAGACGATGCCCAAAACCTGAGGGAGGAGAGAGAGAGAGAGAGAGGGGGGTGGGGGTTAAATACAGAGGGAAAAAGGAGGGGTTTTATTCAGAATGACCATTCAAAATACACACGTAAATGCACGCACACGCACGTGAAAATACACACACTCACACACACACAGACACACACATGCAGTTGAAAACACACACAAAAATGCACACAGGAATATGAAAACGCACGTACACATGAAAATAAACACCCATGTGAGATAGCTTCTCACAGTTTGTATTTTCAGCAGAAGTGGTAAAAGTGGGAACTGGTGGATTAAAGTGAAGGCTCGCGTGTGTGTGAATGCATTTCATGTGTGTTTGTGTTGTTGTTTTCACATATGTGTGCCTGTGTTTTCACGTGTGTGTGTGTGTGCGTGTGTGTGTGTGCGTGCGCGCACTTTCACATATATGTGTATGTTTTCAGATGTGTGGGTGAATGCAAATTGTGAATAATGTCTGTCACAGCCCCTCATAGATATTTAATAAAGTATAAATAGAAGTGATGAAAGTGTACATTTTGAGAGTTCAGACCTTGCAGTTTTTATATTACAATTTTATTTTGTTTTCATTTATTTGCATGCGTGTTTTAAATTTTTATTACATGATTGAAATGAAGACAAATAAATACAAATATAGAGGTGTTGAACTTCAGATGTCTTTCATGAAGTGACAGAGGCTGAAGTTCAAACACCACAACAACACAGACTGTTTTAGAAAGTCTGTTTTTCCCCTTCCACTTTCTGCTGGGGTTTTAATTTTTAATATAGATACTAGAGTGTTTTGGTGTTCATCCATAATGAATGCGGATGAAGAGGCGGATGAAACTGTCATACTTTTATTTTATTTTATTTTCTGGGGGGGGGGTTCATTACAAAAACTGTCAAGGTTTTTATGTCTTTATTTGGCACTTTTATGAATTCTAAAATGATGAATACAAAATTAACCTATAAAACCCAAAAGCATCTGCTGATTTAAACTGTGCAATACATGTTAGGCCATTAATTCTATCAATCCATGTCAGTAATTGGTGTAAAAATACAGGGTTTTATCTTTCCATGGTCATCAGATATGACCTATTTGGACGTTCAGAAAAAACCTTTTTGTCCATACATACATATATGTGTATATATATATATATATATATATATATATATATATATATATATATATATATATATATATATATATATATATACAAGCCACTGATATCAAGACAAGGAAACTCCTTACCATGCATGGAGGGTTCCACCCCAAGTCCAGTGTCCTGAGGCTGTACACTAAGCGAAAGGAAGGGGGCCGAGGACTAGTAAGTGTCAGAACTACTGTCCAGGAGGAAACGGCGAACCTCCAGGAATACATCAAGAAAATGGCCCCCAATGACCAACTGCTAAGTGAATGCCTCAGGCAACAAAAGCCCAGTAAGGTCGAGGAACCAGAGGGGCTATCATGGAGGGACAAACCCTTGCATGGCGTATACCATCGACAAATTGAGGAAGTGGCTGATATGGAAAAGACATACCAGTGGCTGGAGAAGGCTGGACTAAAGGACAGCACAGAGGCACTACTCATGGCTGCACAAGAACAAGCCCTGAACACCAGAGCAATAGAGGCCGGGGTCTACCACATCAGACAGGACCCCAGGTGTAGGCTGTGTAGAGAAGCCCCTGAAACAGTCCAGCACATCACAGCAGGGTGTAAGATGATGGCAGGCAAGGCATACATGGAGAGGCATAACCAGGTAGCGGGCATACTGTACAGGAACATCTGTAAAGAGTATGGACTGGAGGTCCCAGGGTCAAGATGGGAGAACCCCCCAAAGGTGACAGAGAACAAACAGGCCAAGATCCTGTGGGACTTCCAGATCCAGACTGACAAGATGGTGATGGCCAATCAGCCTGACATAGTGGTGGTGGATAAACATGAGAAGACAGTGGTGGTGATAGATGTAGCAGTCCCCAGTGATAGCAACATCAGAAAGAAAGAACATGAGAAGCTTGAGAAATACCAAGGGCTGAAAGAGGAGTTAGAGAAAATGTGGAGTGTGAAGGCAACAGTGGTACCAGTTGTGATCGGAGCATTAGGGGCAGTGACCCCCAAGCTGGGAGAATGGCTCCAGCAGATACCAGGAACAACATCAGAGATCTCTGTACAAAAGAGTGCATTGCTAGGAACAGCTAAGATCCTGCGCAGAACCTTCAGGCTCCCAGGCCTCTGGTAGAGGACCTGAGCCTGAAGGAGACACCGCCCACGTGGGGCGAGAGGAACATTTTTTTTTTTTTTTAATATATATATATATATATATATATATATATATATATATATATATATATATATATATATATATATATATATATATATATATATATATATATAAATCTAGGATTAAACCAAAAAAAATCTTAAATTTAGCAATAGAAAAATCTTGAATTATGCACAAAAACATCTTGAATTAAGCAAAATAAATAAATAAAATATTGATCAGATATTTGGACTAAAAATGAGAACCTTCACACCTTCAACAGTTTCAAGAAAACAGCTGTAAACAACTGTTTCATTGAACTGTATTAATGTTTTTAAATTAGATTAATAATAATGATGGATTCATCTGACTTCATCTGACTTCATCTGACAGCCCTAAACATAATCCATTTGTGAAGTGACACAGAAGACTCACTGGGTCTTTAAGGGTTAAAGTGCAGTCAGTTCTGAATAGTTTTATATTCAGGGTCAAACATGAACGATAATCCTCCCACTGTTCACTTTGATTTCTTTCTACACATTTAGAAAGAATCAGAGCATATGTTCAGTCTGGTTTATTACAGTCCGTTTTGTCCATACACAACCTGGCATTTGTCTGCTTTCATGTCAGATCAATACATAATGAATCCGCTATTACCTCCCAGGGCCACAAGTATCGGGGGAGGGGGGGCACTGCAGAAGCCTGGGGGGCCACATGAGAGGTTAACAGAAGATAATAAACTGATGCAGTGCTGATATTAAATAAATATTCAATAAAGTACTTTATTTCCTTCAACTACAGACACATGTCAACATGAATCAGCTGTAAGCCTTTGCCAGTGTTTTTCAACCAGGGGGTCATGAACCCCCGTGGGGTCACCTTCAATTCAAATGGGGTCACTTGTCCACATCTGATTTTAAATAAAACAAATGGGATATTCACTACATTTAAAAGCTTTTTTTTTCTTTAACTACAAACAAATGTCAACATGAATCAGCTCTAAGCCTTTAACAAAGTGTTTTTCAACCTTGGGGTCGTGACCCCACATGGGGTTGCCTTGAATTCAAATGGGGTCACTTGATATAGATTTTTTGGGACAGATAGTGATTTTTATCCCACACCCAAAGGGGAGAGGGGTATTGTTTTAGAGTAAGTTTACTGTTTGTCTGTCAGCATTTTCATAGCTCAGTTGGAAGAGCGGGTCATCCAATAACTGAAGGGGTGGTGGTTCAAATCCTACTATGTTCTTGCCAGACCAATGTGTCCTTGGGCAAGACACTTCACCCTCCTTGCCTCCAGTGCCACACACTGGTGTATGAATGTTTGCTGGTGGTCACAGTAGGGCTGTAGGCGCCACGCTTCTGTCAGTCTGACCCAGGGCAGCTGTGGATACATATGTACTTTACCACCACCAGAGTGACAATGTGAGAGTGAATAAATAATGGGTCACTAATGTAAAGCGCTTTGAGTATCCAAAAAGTGCTATATAAATCCAATCCATTATTATTATTATTATTATTATTATTATTATTATTATTATTATTACCCAAGCTTTACTCAACAGGACCAATGCCCATTAAATTGTGGTGAATGTAGGTAAATGATCAGAACTTACAGAGCGCTTTTCCACCTTCATGGTACTCAAAGCCAAGTGGGATTCAACCCGCCAACCCTGGATTTATTAGATGACTCTCTCTCCCTCCTGAAAATCACATGATCCATTGCTACACCTGTGCTCCTCACCTTGGATGCTCGTCTCTCATTCTTGATGGCCTGCATCATCCCCCGCCGCCCATGGCAACCAGAAGTGTCGCTCCGTCCCGGGCCGGCAGCGGGGGAGCTGAGTTGCGACGCCGCGTCAGAGCTGGGGATAATGCTAATGTTGTCTGAGGTGGAGGCGCTGAGAAGCATGCTGGGCTCCGCCCCTTTCAGACAGCTGAGGGTGTTCCTTCTGCTCTGAGGGGGCGGGGCCTTTAGCTCTGTGGACAGAATGGACCAAATCAAATATAACAAAAACAGTCTACTTGACTATCACTGTACTGTGGGGGAAGGAGTTATTTGTTTCATCTGTTAAAATTAACAGATTAATCTATCACCATCATCGGGGCTGTTTCTACGCAATTGGGTAGGACCCCACAGAGCCACCAGGGGCCCCCAAAGCTGCCGTAGGATACTGCCTCATCTGACAATCTAATATTCTTAAAATACTTATGTGGCACCAGGACATTTAAAAAAAACAACAAATTTTCAAGAAATGTTAACATGTCATGAATATTCTACCTTTATAGTTTGGATTTTTTACTGTAGTATTTGACCTCATGTCTGTTGTGTTGGGCAGTAATGTGGTTTATTGTGTTATGCTGCTTTTCACCAGATGGTGACACATGAGAACTGACTGACTGACTGTGGCACAAACACTTATGTTTGTGTTAGCCGTGTTTACTGACCTATGATACTATATATATATATATATATATATATATATATATGGGTCAATCCATGCTAATGTGTAAATTTTAATAAAAAAATAAATTCTTTTTTCAGGAATCTTTTTTTCCTCTCATTGTAAACAATTTATTAAAGTTTCAGAATATATATCTGAAAAGATAACTTTTGAATAGCCAACCTCAAAATTTTGAAATTTTGAATTACCAAATAGTATTGTAACGGACATCATTTGGACGGAATTCCAGAGGAGTTTTAGGAACCTTTTCACCATCATTCCTATATTATTGAACAGAAACACTTCTAAAAAGCTTTAGAAACAAAGATTCTAGATAATAAAAAGAAAAAAATACTTCCATATTGACTTTGTCAATAAAAATGTAGAAAATCACCACGCGGTTATAAGCATACACACACATATTATTTTCCTTATTCTGGTAAAATGAAGTGAACAAGCCAAGATAAGAGTTATTATCAAAAATAAACTTTGAAACTTTAATTTCAACACTTAAAAACTTCAAAATTTTCAACAAAGTCTGAAAAATAGACAAGTAAATGCATGAAGTGAGTAATGTAACGGACATCACCTTGGATGGAAAATATTGAATTAAGATTAAAACTTTTATAAAAACATTAAAAAACTTCAACAGTTCATAAAAATTGTCCATTAGACTGTCCATTACATGGCATGGGTGGGAGGGGAAAATAAATATTATTTTGTTCGATTACTAGAAATATCTTTTGTTTTTGTTCATATTTTTTCAACTTGAATTGAAATTTCCAAGAATCATACAGGAAGTCCTCCCTAAATATAATTCCTACATGTCCTAGATTATTATTGGCATATAGGGGGCAGAAAATTAGGCTATTTTTCTCAAATATTTCATAATTAGTAGGGGTGTGTTTTACACTCCGTCTTTCAGTGACGTCCGTTACCATGGTTTCGAAAAACGATGTCAAATCACTTTAAATCTCATTAACATTGCGTGTAGATGAAATTTGTACAGTTTTTTAACACTTTGAATTAATTAACTGAAGGAATTTTACATATTAAAAGACATACAATCATATTTTAATAGAATGACGAGCGTTACAGAAAATTTCCGTCTTTCTGACATCCGATCATAGATTTTCTGTCCAAAACAGCGGCATTTTGAAAACAAAAACATCGTCGCTGTAGAAATGGAGCTGGCATCGTGTCTACGTGAATCCAGCAATCATATGCTATATACCAGAGGAATCCTGACTTATTCATGCACTAAATCACCTAGTATCCTTCATTTATAATGATTGGACGTCATGTAGTAACGGACGTTATTAACCTGGACGGAGCTGGAAGATTCAGCTCTCCTCGCCATGTTGCTGGCTTCTCCACAGAGATCGCTGACGTAGTGCGCTGGTTGGAAATACCCAGAATGCTCTATAAACGTCATCACTTCTGGGGCACAACAAATTGGGTTTTCCCACTCTTATCACGGACGTCAGTGGATGGACAGAAAATGCAGTAGTTGACTTCGAGTTCGATTTACAGCCAAGGCCTTTGATTAATACTGATTTATCTGCCCTTATCGTGTCAATATACTAACTAGAATAATTCCTACATATTTAGTGTGTATTTCACAATTTAAGTTCGTCAGTAGCAGGCTGTGTAACGCCCGTCATTTTTCTGGACGGAATGACTGACGTCCGTTACTTGATATTATTTCTTATCTCAAACCACAGAAACTAGTACAAAAACACTACAGTTTTCTCCAGAACATTATTTTTAATTATAACTTCAGGATAAAAAATAAAAACACGAATATTTTCAAAGGAATAGGTTGTTTATTCAATACACAATCAAGCATGACTAAAAAATTTTTTATTGTACCTACCTTTCCGTCCATCAACCTGGAAATGATTTTTTTCTAATTCCGTTATTTATTAGACTATCTTTCCAAATTTATCATATTTATGTCAGGACTATGAGAGAAATAGGAGGCTGTACGTCTATCATTTGTCGGCACTAAAAAATTTACACATTAGCATGGAATGACCCATATATATAGTATCATAGGTTGATATATATATATATATATATATATACATATATATATATATATATATGTACATCACAGGGTTGCTTTGGATTAACTTCAGTTAATCATGATCAAAACACTTTATGTCAGTTGAGTGACAGTTTTGTCTCTGTTTAGTATTTTTTGCACTTAAACTTCCCACTAAAATTCACAAAAAAACTAATAAACTAACACAAAAAAAGCTATGAAATATTCAAATCATATTCAAAAACTGTACTGAAATACAAAAAAAATCCACCGAAAAAATGCAGCAGCAAGATTATTAACAGGATCAAATAGAAGAGAACACATCACCCCTGTGCTCCAAACCCTTCACTGGCTACCAGTTGAGTTTAGAATTAAATTTAAAATCCTCCTCCTTACATATAAAGCCATTAATGGTATGGGCCCCTCTTATCTTAAAGATGATCTGGTTCCGTACCAACCCAATAGAACCCTTCGTTCTCAGAATGCAGGTTTATTGAAAGTTCCTAGGGTTTCTAAAAGTACAGTAGGAGCTAGAGCCTTTAGTTATCAGGCCCCTGTCTTATGGAATCAGCTTCCCTTTAATATTAAAGATGCCAAAACAGTCTCTACATTTAAAATTAGGTTGAAAACATTCCTGTTTGAGAAAGCCTATGGTCAGGTAAAATTATGTGACTCATATATCATGTATACGTGATGTATGAGTCACAGTTCAGTCTAGGCTTCCCTAGGAGCTAGAATGCTGGGGGAAGTACAGACACTGAGTTCTTTCTTCTCTTTCTCTCCCTCACACCTGTTTTTGTCATTTTTATAACCTATCTTTCATACCAAGTCTGTTCATGTCTAGTCACCTGGTATATATATATATATATATATATATATATATATATATATATATATATATAATTTTTTATTTTTTTCATTTTTTATTCTTTTTAGTTTGGGTGTTTGTGGGTTACAATGTACATAAGTTTAAAAACAGAAAAAAAAAACAAAAAAACCTGGCAGCTCCTCTGCAGGTAAGTGATTTGTTGATGCATTAGAAAGGCTCTGTGAAAAACATTGTCAGTAAAGCAGGCACTTCCTAGGAAGCTCAGTTTTTGACAGATCAGCACACCTCTGGGTCATAAAATGGCCACGTTATGTCTTTCTATGTCTGTATATATATATATATATATATATATATACTGTATATATTCATATTTTTTGGATATTTGATGATATTTTTTGGTATTTTTTTTTTTATTTTAACAGTTTTTTAGTTGATTTTTTTTGTGAATTTTTGTGGAGTTTAGCATGTTTTGTATGTTTTTTTTCTGCATTTTTTACATTTACAATTGTTTTTTCTTTTCTTTTTTTAATTTTTTCCTTTGCTTGTCTTTAATTTTAGGTTATTTTCTTCTTTAATTGTCATTTTTTAAAATTTTTTTGCTTCAATTTCCTTTTTCCTTTTTCTCTATGCCACGACCACGACAATGTCTCCTTTTTCTTTTGGGACATCCCATAATCCCACAGTGTAAACCCAGCTTCAGATAACAGCCGCTGCCTTTACAGAGGAAGGTGATAAAACAGACAAAGGTGAGATGTGAGATTTCTCAAGGGGAAAAAATCTCATGTTTCCAAATGTTCATTGGAATCAGTTCTTGCACCAAAAGACAAACAGAAACTAACATGACAAAAGGAGGACATATGCCCACAGGCAGGTTTTTGGGATGAGACTGTTTATTCTTAAAACTTTAATGTTTAGTTTATAGACAATAGATCTGGAAAATATGATTTAAGAAATCTGACCAAGATCATTTGTCATGATCTCCCCTCTGCTCCTACAGACTAATTGCTCTCTATTAGCTCCACCTGTTTTCACTCTGCCTCTCTGGCCCAGCCAGCTGAACTGAACTTAGTACTAATCAAGCTGTGTATATAAGCCTTGGATTTCAGTACCTCTTTGTCAGACCGTCTGCGAAGCCTGCCAGTTACCTGCCTGCCTAGTTCTCTGTCCTGACTCCTGACTCAAGCCTGCTAGACTTCTGCCTACTCTCCAGCCCCGGTAACTCGACCTGCATACTGTTTTTGGATTTACGTATTCTGCCTAGCCCTTTTCGGTACTGCTGTTTTCCCTCACCCGCTGTTGTGTTGTGTGTGTTCCCCCAGGTCTCCGGATGGTGTGGTGAATGAGCCCGGATTCCCCTCTACCTCCCACACCAGAAGTCACCCTATCCCTGGGGGGCACACACGCGCACACCCACCAACGTCCATTTCCCCCCAACCCTTCAATAAACTCTCTAAACGTGACGCATTTGTGGTCCTCCTCTGTCTGGTTCGTGACAGTACGGTCTGACCAGCAAGGACCCAGCGCACAAACTTTCCCGGCATGGACACCAGAAACCCCGAACCACCAACCGCCATGCAGCGTCTGGACCATGCAGAGGGAGAAATGAAGCGAATGGCTGGAGATATCTCGTCATTGATTCAGGTCGGTCACCAGCAGCAACAGCAGCTTCAAGAGCAACGAGAACAGCTAACCCAGCTCATGCAACTGCTCAGCAACCTGTCCTCCCCATCTGCTCCAGCTCCCTCAGCCGCACCAGCTCCTCATGCACAACCTCTTCAGCTCCCCATTACTCCAGAACCAAAGATTGGCAACCCAGAACGCTTCGATGGTGATCAGGCCCAGGTGCGAGCGTTCTTGACCAGCTGTCGGCTCCAATTCTCCCTACAACCGAGGACCTTCGCCACAGAGGGGGCCCGAGTGGGATACGCCATTACCCACCTGACGGGCCGGGCTCGGCTTTGGGGAACCGCGGAGTTTGACCAGCAGACCCCAGCCTGCTCTTCCTTCGATGCCTTCGCCGATGAGATGTTGAAGGTATTTGACCTGGGTTCTCCGACGCCCGAGGCGAACAGAGACCTGATGACCATCCGCCAGGGGAATCAGACGGTGGCAGATTATTCCATTGATTTCCGTACCCTGGCCAGGCGTAGCTCATGGAATATGGCCGCTCAGGTCGATGCCTTCCTTCACAGCCTGGCGGGCTATGTGAAAGACGGGCTGGTCGCTCATGACCAGCCCAAAACGCTTGACGAGGCCATCGATCTTGCGGTTCGGATTGACCGTCGAATCCAGACCCGTCGGAGGGAGAAGGAGTGCTCTACCCATCCTTCTGTCCGCACCCCGAGTAGATCGACCGCCCGGTCACCTGCCTCAGCTACCCCCCACAGCCGGCTTGACCCCCCAGAGCCCATGGAGGTTGGTCGTGCTACCCTCTCCACTGCTGAGCGCCGGCGTCGCCTCTCTGCCAACCTCTGCCTGTACTGTGGAGGAGATGGTCATCGTGTCACTACATGTCCAGTAAAAGTCGAAGCTCACCGGAGGTAGGAGGTATCCGGTTGAGCTCGATGACCACCCAATCCTCCACCCACCGTAAACTACTTCTCCAAGTTCGTCTTCTCCTCCCCGAGACTACCCACACCTTGCCTGCCCTGGTGGACTCCGGTGCTGAGGCTAACATCATGGACATTGGGTTGGCCCACCAGTTGGGGCTGGAGAGCCAACGTCTACCCTATGCTGTCCCGGCCCGGGCTCTGGACGGCCATCTCCTCGGCACTGTCACCAGTCTCACTACCCCCATCTCGATGATGCTGTCGGGAAATCACCATGAGACGATCTGTTTTCACCTGCTCCACTCCCTAGATCAGCCCATCATCCTGGGGTACCCATGGCTCCGCCAGCATAATCCTCATCTTGATTGGATGACCGGAACAGTCCATGAGTGGGGAAAGGACTGCCACCGAACCTGTTTGCGCTCTGCCATTCCGTCCTCCAGCTCAGTTCCCTCTGACTCTGCCCCTGATCTCTCTAATGTGCCCATATGCTACCAGGGACTCCGGGAGGTATTTAACAAGGCCAAGGCCACTTCACTGCCCCCACATCGACCCTATGATTGTGCCATAGACCTCCTTCCTGGAACTGCTCCACCCAAGGGCAGCCTTTACTCTCTGTCTGCCCCTGAAAGAAAGGCCATGGAAGACTACATCAGTAGCTCTCTGGCAGCTGGAATCATCCGTCCGTCTTCGTCTCCTGCTGGTGCCGGGTTCTTCTTCGTGGGGAAGAAGGATGGTTCTCTCCGTCCCTGCATTGACTACCGAGGGCTAAACGACGTCACCATAAAGAACCGCTACCCTCTTCCTCTGCTCACCTCTGCCTTCGAGTTGCTCCAGGGAGCCACCGTCTTCACCAAGCTGGACCTCAGGAATGCCTACCATCTGGTGAGGATAAGGGAGGGAGATGAGTGGAAAACAGCCTTTAACACTCCAACTGGCCATTATGAGTATCTGGTTATGCCATTCGGACTCACCAATGCCCCAGCAGTGTTCCAGGCCCTTGTTAACGATGTACTGCGGGACATGTTGAACAAGTTTGTTTTTGTCTACCTGGACGACATCCTGATCTTCTCCCGAACCCTGTCCGAACACACCCGCCATGTTCAGCAAGTCCTCAGTCGTCTCCTGGAGAACTCTCTGTACGTAAAGGCGGAGAAATGTGAGTTCCATGCTCCCTCTGTGGCCTTCCTGGGGTACATTGTGGCAGAGGGGAGCATCCAGATGGACCCAGCCAAGGTCTCAGCCGTGACCTCATGGCCTGTACCAGAGAACAGGAAGAAGCTTCAGCAGTTCCTCGGTTTCTCGAACTTCTACCGCAAGTTTATCCGTAACTACAGCTCTGTTGCCTCCCCCCTCACTGCCCTGACCAGCCCCAAACAACCATTCACCTGGACCTCAGCAGCCAACGAAGCCTTTAACGTCCTCAAATCACGCTTCACATCTGCCCCCATTCTACAGATGCCGGACCCAGACCGGCAGTTCATTGTGGAGGTGGATGCCTCTGATGTGGGAGTGGGTGCTGTCCTCTCCCAACGAGCAGCCGAGGATGACAAACTCCATCCCTGTGCATTCTTCTCTCGCAGACTATCACCATCCGAGGTAAACTACGACATAGGCAATCGAGAGCTGCTGGCTGTCAAGCTTGCCCTGGAGGAGTGGCGCCACTGGCTTGAAGGATCAACGGTTCCATTCCTGGTCTGGACCGATCATAAAAATCTCGAATACATCCGCACCGCCAAACGACTGAACTCCAGACAGTCCCGTTGGGCCCTGTTCTTCACCCGGTTCAACTTCACTCTATCTTACCGTCCAGGATCACGCAACACCAAGCCCGATGCACTCTCCCGTCAGTTTCAGAAGGACAACATACCCACCAATGAACCAACATCCATCCTGCCTGGCCCCTGTGTTGTCGCTGCCCTAACATGGGACATAGAAGAGCAAGTGCAGGAGGCCGTTCGCAACCAGTCTGGGCCCAGTGCATGTCCTGCAGACTGTCTCTTTGTCCCTGAAGAGCTGAGACCACAGGTCCTACAGTGGGGACACAACTCCCGTTTCGCTTGCCACCCTGGATCCACTCGCACCTGCAGTCTGCTCTCTCAGCGGTTCTGGTGGCCGTCTCTGAGGAGAGACGTACGAGAATTCGTCCGTGCCTGTCCCACCTGCAACCGGAGCAAATCATCCAACCAACCCCCTGCCGGCCTGCTTCAGCCCCTACCTGTGCCATCTCGACCCTGGTCCCATGTCTCGTTGGACTTTGTTACGGGGTTTCCTCCATCTGACGGCATGACGGTCATCCTCACTATCGTTGACCGCTTTAGTAAGATGGTACACTTTGTTCCCCTCCCAAAACTACCGTCAGCCAAGGAGACTGCCCAGGTGGTTGTAGACAGTGCCTTCCGCATACACGGGCTGCCCAGGGATGTGGTCTCGGACCGGGGCCCGCAATTCACCTCCACCTTCTGGAAGGAATTCTGCCATCTACTGGGGGCCAGGGTCAGCCTCTCCTCTGGATTTCACCCGCAGTCCAATGGCCAGTCGGAGCGGGCTAACCAGGAGCTGGAGAAGGCACTCCGTTGCATGGCATCTTCCAACCCCCAGGCCTGGGCGAAGCAACTGACATGGGTAGAATATGCCCATAACTCCCTGACCTGCTCTGCCACAGGCATGTCCCCCTTCCAGTGTGTTTATGGCTACCAACCACCACTCTTCGCCAGCCAAGAGGGGGATATCACCTGCCCTTCAGCTCTCGCCTATGCCCGACGATGCCGTCAGACCTGGTCTCGAGCCCGTGCCACGCTCCTACGATCTGTTACCAGCTACAGTACTGGGGCCAACCGTCGAAGGACTCCAGCCCCCACCTATCGGGTGGGTCAGAAGGTGTGGCTCTCAGCCAAGGACTTGCCACTCAGGGTGGAGTCACGAAAGCTGGCTCCTCGGTTCATTGGCCCGTTCCCCATCCTTAAGATCATCAGTCCAACGGCCGTTCGCCTCAAGCTACCCAGAGCCATGCGTATTCACCCCACATTCCATGTGTCCAAGGTTAAGCCGGCTCACGAGAGTCCGTTGGTTCCATCTGCACCTCCTCCTCCTCTTCCACGCCTTATCGACGGTGGTCCAGCCTACACTGTCCGGCGGCTGCTCCGCTCCAGACGCAGAGGCCGTGGAATTCAGTACCTGGTCGACTGGGAGGGTTACGGCCCAGAGGAACGAACCTGGGTACCTACCAGCCAGATTCTGGACCGAACTCTCATCACGGACTTCCACCGGCAGTTTCCAGACCAGCCTGCCATACGACGGGGTCGTCCAAGGAGGTCCCTGCGTGCCCCGCATCCCACACCTGACCCAGCCCCTGTCCCTGAACCTGACCTGGCCTCTGACGATGGCGCTTCTGAGGTCGCTGAGGATGAGGTCATGGAGTTCTGACCCCCTGCCGCTCCCCTCCCACCCGCCCACCCTGACGGTATCTCTTGGGACTTCTGGAGCCGTCCCTTAGGGGGGGGGTTCTGTCATGATCTCCCCTCTGCTCCTACAGACTAATTGCTCTCTATTAGCTCCACCTGTTTTCACTCTGCCTCTCTGGCCCAGCCAGCTGAACTGAACTTAGTACTAATCAAGCTGTGTATATAAGCCTTGGATTTCAGTACCTCTTTGTCAGACCGTCTGCGAAGCCTGCCAGTTACCTGCCTGCCTAGTTCTCTGTCCTGACTCCTGACTCAAGCCTGCTAGACTTCTGCCTACTCTCCAGCCCCGGTAACTCGACCTGCATACTGTTTTTGGATTTACGTATTCTGCCTAGCCCTTTTCGGTACTGCTGTTTTCCCTCACCCGCTGTTGTGTTGTGTGTGTTCCCCCAGGTCTCCGGATGGTGTGGTGAATGAGCCCGGATTCCCCTCTACCTCCCACACCAGAAGTCACCCTATCCCTGGGGGGCACACACGCGCACACCCACCAACGTCCATTTCCCCCCAACCCTTCAATAAACTCTCTAAACGTGACGCATTTGTGGTCCTCCTCTGTCTGGTTCGTGACATCATTTTAACAAATACATTTGAAAAAATTATGAATTGAAAAAATAAATCTCTCAGTCAAACCAGTCAAAATGATCTTAAATCACATTTTCAGTGGTTCTCACATCTTTACAGGCTAATACCACTAGGCTGATGCTAATGCTAGCACTAGGCTAATGCATCGCCTAGTTTATGACAAATACATTGAGTGCAGATGTAACAGGGTCAAGGACAATTGTTGTGATTATAATTACACAAAATCTGTTATTTGTATTTTAATTAGTTTTTAGTTAATACCTGACAGGTTGGTCTACTATATCTGGCATTTTTGCTCCTTTACCTCATCTCTATTGTTCCAGATCTTTATGGAGGTGATAAAAGGCTGTGCAGTCGGGGGAAATTCCTGTTTTGGCTTCTGTAAATCTTATTTTGGGTGAAGTGGCTACCTCAAAGTTTGGTGAATAACAATTATGTGCCATTAGGTCTGTGTAGGGGTGTACTTTGAGGGGTCCACTGACGGGAGGAACTTATTTTCTGTCTGTCAGGAGTCAAGAATAAAAGGAGACTGCCTCCAACTGTTTATGTGCGTGTCTCATTAAAAAAAAAACAACACACACACACACACACACACACACACACACAACGCAGAGTCCGACACCACCAGTTACACAGATATATTCACTTCTTCAGCCTGTTCATGCAAAATGAAACACAATTAATATAGATTAAAAATGAAAATGTAATCAAGACTATAAATAAATCAATCCAAAACAACCCTGTGATTAATCTAATTAAAATGTTTAATTATCTGACAGCCCTTTACAGAAGAAAATTTGTCCTTAGTCGTGTTTGTGCAGTGCCGAAGAGTTTTCTGAATTATTTCAAGGATCTTAAACAGAAACAGTGAATCCATCAGTGTCTTCAGTGTTTGTGTTCAGTTTAATTTGAGGATTTCATACATTTATGGAAGGATTCAAATAAACAGAGACAGAAAATGACATGAGATGACTGGGATCAGGCCTGACACTACAATACATACCTTCTGGGGGGGCCAGTGTGTTGATCTGAGGGATGTGGAAGGCTGTGGGTGGAGCCTGTAATGTGTTGGTCATGGCTGGTGGATGCAAAGGCTGCTGGGAGGAAGTCTTTGACTCACACAGGAAGACAGTGGCCTGCCTCTGGAGCACCTGAGGATGGAGAGGAGAGAGGAGAGGAGGGGCGAGGAGAGGAGAGGAGAGGAAGGGAGGGGAGGGGAAGGGAGAGGAGAGGAGAGGAGGGGAGGGCAGGGGAGAGGAGGGGAGGGGAGGGGAGAGGAAGGGAGTGAAGAGGAGAGGAGAGGAGGTGAGAGGAGAGGAGACAAGAGGAGAGTAAAGGAGAGGAGAGGAGAGGAGATGAGAGGAGATGAGACGAGATGAGATGAGACGAGGGGAGATGAAGGGAGTGGAGGAGAGTAAGAAGAGAAGCGATAAGAAAAGAAAAGTAAAAGCAATGCAGCATCAGGGTTCAGGTACACTGCATAAATATAAATCTAACCAAGATAATTTCACTTGCCCAGCACTGCCTGGCCCCCTGAGCCACTGAGAGCTGGTGTCAGTCTGTAAATTCTTCTGCTTTTCTGTGTCTCCATGTTTCAAAAATATCTCCTGAACATGTCCTTGTTTTTTTTTGTCACTGTCAGGACATATGTGTGAATAATCAGAGGATTTTTAGTTTTAACAATGTCAGACATTTGTGATTAGAAATGTTCCACATGCAGCTGAGTGGAAACTGAACCTGGATGAACAAACACTAGTGACTGTGATCCTTTTCCACTGGCCATAAAACCTGTTTAAACCTGCTAATAATTGGCTTCTAGTGCTAGTTGGAAAGACACGCCAACCTGCATCAGCCTGGGTTCACCTGCTTCAAACAACTCGACAGTGACACGGGTTAATGCCATTTTCAATCTGCTCGGCTCTGATTGGCTGCAGTGGGAATGCCAGACCCATGTCATCTGCTAGTTTACCTGATGACATGGAGAATTACATGACAAGGTTCAAGGTTACTTTCTTAGTCTCCCTCGGGATGAATTTGGTTGAGAGTACAGGGGAGTTGCTGCATAGACAGTGTAACATAAAACACACAAAAATATCAAGGCACACATGTGCAACCATTTACTCCAATGGGATGTGCAAATCAGCAACATACAATCAGCCATTTATACAAACATACCTACATACACACACACACACACACACACACACACACACACACACACACACACACACACACACACATATATATATATATATATATATATATATATATATATATATATATATATATATATATACCTCTTGACTATACATCTAAAAACTAAAAAACTGAACTAAATATAAAAAAGGAAAATAAAAACTCTACAAAACTAACCTAGCCTGCAATCAGCTGTTATAAGGCGCTTTCCCACAGAGTAGTTCTAAGAACTTAGTTCTAAAAACTAAATAGCTCTAAGAACTCTTTCATTCCGAGGGAACCTTTGGGTTTGCCTTCCGACAGGGCAGTAGGAACCATGGGAGGGGCCAATGTGATGCTAACGTCCACCACAGTGATGTATTCTTAAAGTACTAAATCCAACAATTACACAAGGAAGTAAATGGTAAATGTTCTGCACTTACATAGTTCTTTTCCACCTTCATGGTGCGTAAAGTGCGTAACATTAGCCTCACATTCAACCATTCACACACACTCATACACCAGTAGGTTCCTAAGGTTCTGTCAGTCCTACTGGGAGTCTACAGGGTTCAGTGTTTTGCCCAAGGACATTTCGACATGTAAACAGCCAGAACCGGGACGCAAACCGTCAACCATTTGGTCATTGGACGACCTGCTCTACCAACTAAGCCACAGCCGTCCCAAGAAGTAGAAGACAGCGCTACTATAAACTAGAATAGAGAATGAGGAGGACACAGCGTTATGTTCTGTATTGCAGGAATGTTAATTATGGTCAAATACAGCATCTAATGTCAAGAAGGGAGGAGTTTACAGAGAGAGTTAGGAGACGAAGAACCCAGCGGCAGGTGATACTACTATGTATGTTAATTTCTTCACATTAACCCAAAACCAAAACCGCGTCATCGGTCCATTTAGTTATTACTTTCTCCATATTTTTTGTTCAAAACCCATCTGATGCTACACAGATGGTTTTAAAGATAGCAGTACTGCAACATGAGGACATTTGGAAATAGATGTGGTCTGGGCTCTACCAACTACCAAACACCTACGTCATATAGTTCCTAGAGAACTAAAATAAGTTAAAATGGTTTTATGTGGGAAAAGGGGAAAAAAGGTTCCAGGACCTAAAAAGGTTATAGGAACTACAAAAGGTTCCTACAGTGGGAAAGCACCTACAGCAGGGGTGTCCAAATCCAGTCCTCAAGGGCCAGTGTCCTACATGTCTTAGATATTTCCCTCTTCCACAGGATTCAGTTTAACCCTTTAAGTCCTGAAACTTTAGCAGTTCCACAGTAAAAATAAATAAAATAGCCAACAAAATGAACAAAAATGGCCAAAGTCATCAATAAAATTAACAAAAATGAATAATAAACTGACCAAATAATTAGTAACATGAAGAAAGTAAGACACAAATGGAGCAAAATTAAAGAAAAAAAAAATAAAATAAAAAGTAAAATGTAGAAAAATAAACAATTAGCGACAAAATGAACAAAAACTTTGTCTTACTTTGTTCATGTTATTAATATTTTGTCAGTTGATTATTCATTGTTGTCCATTTTATTGCTGACTTTGGTTCACATGCTTATTTTAATTCTTTTTTACTGTAGAAGGAGTTAAAGGGTTAAACTGAATGATGCACAAGAGGGAAATATCTAAATTATGTAGGACACCGGTCCTCAAGGACTGGATATGGACACCCCTGACCTATAGGCTTACACTCCTCCAGTCCACCCAGACAAAGACACATGCAGCCGCCCCTCCCCCCTTACACACACCTTTGCTCATTCACCACCTTAATTGATAAAGGAGTAAATGATAAATTGCCTATTATTTGCCTATGTGTCTCCTTCCTGTATTCAGAAGGATGTAGTCAGAATACAGCACATGAGAGCTGTCAGACAGAATGCTGTTAGTTTGACTGACTACTGTGTGTTCAAACAGCTCCTGTGGGCTCAGAGGGGCAGGAGTTCCCATAATCTTGCCTGCTGTTTTGTGGTGTCATAACATCATGACAGTTGTGTCTTATATTCTGTCGCACTTGTGATATCATCATCAAAGCACAGCAAAGGAAGAGGTCAATGGACAAATGCCAATTAGCGGAAAAGTGGCTTGTGATTGGTTGAAAGGCAATGGATTGACTTTGAACCAAAACACAAAATAATATTATTTTGGGGCTGACACTGAGCTTTTCAAATGCAAATATTCAGTCTGTTCTTTATTTATTTTTTTTAGCTCAATTAAGGTTTTTTTTGTTAAATTAATTTGAGCATTTTTCCAGTGTAACCCCCCCCCCAAAAAAACACACACATGTTTACCTGAATGGTGAGGCAGTACGTCACCACCATAATAACCAGTGGAATGAAGAAGGCCACAAAGGAACCAATCAGCATGAAGCGCTCCTCGTTGAGGACACAGCTGCCGTTTACGAAGACCTTGTCCTCGTTGTGGAGGCCGATGACTGGAATAGGCATCGACACACCTACAGACAGAGGAACATTTCTTTGTTTGGGTTTTATACCAAAACATGTTCTTTTAAGGAATGTACAAGTCATCACTTCCTGGTCAGGACAAGTTTTTAATTTCTATGAACCTCTACCCAGCCTTATATGTAGATGACATTACACCTACATATGTTTTACATGGTTTTATTGAGGCAGGATATAGAATTGTTACAGAATTATCATAAATTCATAGAAATCCACATGTAATATATGTCTATATAACATTACAGAAATACAGTGCCTTTAGATTTGTCTTTTTTTCCAAACTAAAGATACTGTAGAAAACACAAACACATATTAAAACAATACAAATGAGAGAAAAAAAAAAAAACTTAAACAAAAAGAAAAATAGACCCAAAGCCTGAACGCTCCAAAACCCAACCCCACTACCGAACCCATCCCACCCCACCTGACCCGGCTGTAACTAAATCATTCTTTATTTCAGTGTTTTGTTCCGTTGAAGTGAGGAAAATAGCTTTTACTGTGGGGTGTGAGATATTGAATGAGAGGTGACCAAATTTTATTGAAATATGAGAGATTATCCATAAGAGTGAATCTTATTCTCTCGCTGAGCCATATCTTTATGGAGGGAACCTCTTTCTTTTTCCAGTACATGATAATAACACACACACACACACACACACACACACACACACACACACACACACACATATATATATATATATATATATATATATATATATATATATATATATAATTTTAATAACATCTATATATACACATTATTTTAATAACACTTATATACACACATTGTTGTAATAACATTTATATATATATATAGCTCCCATATTAATGCATCTACACTTGTTGTGCATCAAATGAAAGTGAATAAACTCATCTTTCTGAATATATGAACCATTCAACTTGGGTCCCCGGGTACTATGCATGGCTGCCCACTGCTCCTTACAAGGTTTCCCCAACGGCATCAAAAGGATGGGTCAAATGCAGAGGACAAATTTCATTGTACAGCTGTATAATGGATCTCTCATTCAGTGTGGTTCTCCTCAATATTTCTTCTCTTTCCCACTGGGTTTTAGAGTTTTTTTGTGCTGAGAAGGAGGGTCTAAGGACAGGGGATGCTTGGGAGTTTTTATCTGTTTCTGTAGTTGATTGTGTTTCTGTGAAGCCCTGTGAGACGACTTTGTTGTGATGTTGTGATTTGGGGATAATGACAAATAAATTATGTTCTTTCTTTCTTCTTCTATCCTGTAACAATAAAATATGAATAACCTCAAGTAATGGGTGGAAAAAATACATACATACATACATACATAAAATACAAACAATCTTAAATTAGACACAATTTGAACCATTTTCTGCTTTTGTTTATAAGAGTTTAGTGTCTTTGTAGAACTGATTCATTATAAAACACATGAACTAATGATAAACTGAGGCAGAATATTGTTCATACTGCCCTTATTATCCTTATGGAATTTCAATTGTTTTGCTTTAAGATAATTTATGGAAGTATTTTCATAATTTAATGGGTTTTATTTTTGCACTAAAACAATGACAAAAAATTTGGAGTTGTCATTATTCATAGGTTAATATGTTTTCATTTTACTGGTCCGGCCCATTGGAGATCATATCAGGCTGAATGTGGAAAATGAACACAATGAGTTTGAGACCAATGACCTTGAAAGGTCACATCCTTTTAAATATTGGTAACTCCAAATTTAGTGGTGATAAGTACAGTATTATATTACTATATTATATATTATATTATATATTATATTATATATTACAGTATATATTACTATTGCTGACTAGGGGTGTGAGATCGCGTTAACATTCTGTCTTGCAAGACTTCTTATCCAGCAGCAGCCAGAATGACGTCCAAAAATACAGGTTTTACAATTGACGACGCCCCCGCCACTTTCAAATCGTTTGTTTGGCAGCAATTTGGATTCCTGGCAGAAATGATAAATGGCAAGAGAGTGACTGATAAGACACGGACAATATGCAAACAATGGTGTACAGTGCGGCTAATATGAGCACAATGCAGAGACATTTCCAGCAGCACCACAGCTCAGTACTCAAATCAACAACTGCACCTGCCAAGAAAATGCCAGCAAACCAGATAACGCTGAGAAACACATGCATACCTCAACTTCCACAGTCAAGCACCAGATTTGATTAAAAAAAGGAGAAATATCTACATTTATTTATTTGATTTTAACTTTTATACAGTTTTATTTTAGTTTCAATTTGTAGAGTAACAAGTTCATTAAAAGTTAACGCTTACAGAGTTATAAAATCCATGTGCAACTCAGTTAAATATAAGTCTGTCTATTCATATACTTTGTAATTTAGTTTTCTTAAAATCTTGTCTCAATCTTGTGAGCTGAATGTCTCGTTACACCCGTACTGCTGACAGATAGCCAAGTACATGTAGGTTCCAAAATGGCATATTGACCTTTAACCTTGAGTGATCTTGAAAGGCCAAACCCAAAGTCTTATGTTTTGAGAGGGAAATGTCCATTAAAGGTCACCTTCCACAGGAAACCACTTTTACTTGCAGTTTGTGAAGTATTTTTGATCACAGTGAGCTCTACACGCATGCAGAACATGAAACCTGCCTTGCCTGCATGAGCCTTTGGTAGGAAACACACAGAGAAATGAATGAGTCTGAAAAGCACAACATTGTTTCACCACTGGGGTTAATGCCCCGCCCCCTGGGGCTGATGAAATAGACAGGAGAGATGTGGCTTTCAGAAGCTAACTGACCTCCAAAGATAATACAGAATTAAAAACCATGACAGAACAAGCTTGTTCATGTTTTATTTGTGGAAATAACATATCTCTATTGTACACCGTTGCCCAAGAAAGGAAACGTTCAAAACAAATGGCTGGAATTTCTCTTCGGGATTTGACAACCAGCAATGGATACCAGACATTAGCTCTGTGCTGCAAACATTTCCAGGATGGTGACTTTTCTAACGTGGGTGCCTACAGTAGTGATTTTTCTTCCAAGTTGTCAATAAAAGATTAATCTTTTCCATTTCAATGATCAACTACAAGCCCACAGGCGGTAAGTGAAATGGGATTTTTCCACCCAATTTTTTTAGTTATAAAATAGTCACAGGTATCACACCAGCTGGTAACAAAGCTAAGCTGAAAACCAAGAATAATAACAGTGTGTTTTGTGCAACTTAGCCTAGTGCACAGATGATGGTAAGGTTATGAGAAATCCAATCCTTAATGAGATTAGCATTAGCAGGCTAGATTAGCTCAGATGTATTTAGCAGTCTAGGTTAGCTCAGATGTAATTTGCAGGCTGGGTTAGCTCAGATGTATTTAGCAGGCTGGGTTAGCTAAGATGTATTTAGCAGGCTAGGTTAGCTCAGATGCATTTAGCAGGGTAGGTTAGCTCAGATGCATTTAGCAGGCTAGGTTAGCTCAGCTGTATTTAGCAGGCTAGGTTAGCTCAGATGCCTTTAGCAGGTTAGGTTAGCTCAGGTGTATTTATCAGGCTAGGTTAGCTCAGATGCATTTAGCAGGCTAGGTTAGCTCAGATGCATTTAGCAGGCTAGGTTAGCTCAGGTGTATTTAGCAGGCTAGGTTAGCTCAGATATATTTAGCGGGCTAGGTTAGCTCAGATGCATTTAGCAGGCTAGGTTAGCTCAGGTGTATTTAGCAGGCTAGGTTAGCTCAGATATATTTAGCGGGCTAGGTTTGCTCAGATGCATTTAGCAGGCTAGGTTAGCTCAGATATATTTAGCAGGGTAGGTTAGCTCAGGTGTATTTAGCAGGCTAGGTTAGCTCAGATGCATTTAGCAGGCGGGGTTAGCTCAGATGCATTTAGCAGGCTAGGTTAGCTCAGATGCATTTAGCAGGCTAGTTTATTATTTCTTACTTATGAAATTACTTATTTACTATTATTGACAGATAAAAAACCTGGCACGAACTTCAAAATTGTGTCATAATCTTTGACCTAGAGTGACCTTAACACATCAAAATGAAGGTCACATGACTTCAAATGGTTGCAACTTGAAACAGAGTGGTGATAAGTACTCACTATTGTTGACAGATAGGAAACTACATGTAGCCTCCAAAATGCTGAAAACCAAGAATAATAACAGTGTGTTTTGTGCAACTTAGCCTAGTGCACAGATGATGGTAAGGTTATGAGAAATCCGATCCTTAATGAGATTAGCATTAGCAGGCTAGATTAGCTCAAATGTATTTAGCAGTCTAGGTTAGCTCAGATGTATTTTGCAGGCTGGGTTAGTTCAGATGTATTTAGCAGGCTAGGTTAGCTCAGATGCATGTAGCAGGCTAGGTTAGCTCAGCTGTATTTAGCAGGCTAGGTTAGCTCAGATATATTTAGCAGGCTAGGTTAGCTCAGATGCATTTAGCAGGCTAGGTTAGCTCAGATGCATTTAGCAGGCTAGGTTAACTCAGATGCATTTAACAGGCTAGGTTAGCTCATCTGTATTTAGCAGGCTAGGTTAGCCCAGATATATTTAGCAGGCTAGGTTAGCTCAGATGCATTTAGCAGGCTAGGTTAGCTCAGATGCCTTTAGCAGGTTAGGTTAGCTCAGGTGTATTTAGCAGGCTAGGTTAGCTCAGGTGTATTTAGCAGGCTAGGTTAGCTCAGGTGTATTTAGCAGGCTAGGTTAGCTCAGATGCATTTAGCAGGCTAGGTTAGCTCAGGTGTATTTAGCAGGCTAGGTTAGCTCACATATATTTAGCGGGCTAGGTTAGCTCATATGCATTTAGCAGGCTAGGTTAGCTCAGATGCCTTTAGCAGGGTATGTTAGCTCAGGTGTATTTAGCAGGCTAGGTTAGCTCAGATGCATTTAGCAGGTTAGGTTAGCTCAGATATATTTAGCAGGCTAGGTTAGCTCAGATGCATTTAGCAGGCTAGGTTAGCTCAGATGCATTTAGCAGGTTAGGTTAGCTCAGATATATTTAGCAGGCTAGGTTAGCTCAGATGCATTTAGCAGGCTAGGTTAGCTCAGATGCCTTTAGCAGGTTAGGTTAGCTCAGGTGTATTTAGCAGGCTAGGTTAGCTCAGGTCTATTTAGCAGGCTATGTTAGCTCAGATGCATTTAGTAGGCTAGGTTAGCTCAGGTGTATTTAGCAGGCTAGGTTAGCTCAGATATATTTAGCAGGCTAGGTTAGCTCAGATGCATTTAGCAGGCTAGGTTAGCTCAGATGCCTTTAGCAGGGTAGGTTAGCTCAGATGCATTTAGCAGGCTAGGTTAGCTCAGATGCATTTAGCAGGTTAGGTTAGCTCAGATATATTTAGCAGGCTAGGTTAGCTCAGATGCATTTAGCAGGCTAGGTTAGCTCAGATGCATTTAGCAGGTTAGGTTAGCTCAGATATATTTAGCAGGCTAGGTTAGCTCAGATGCATTTAGCAGGCTAGGTTAGCTCAGATGCCTTTAGCAGGTTAGGTTAGCTCAGGTGTATTTAGCAGGCTAGGTTAGCTCAGGTCTATTTAGCAGGCTAGGTTAGCTCAGATGCATTTAGTAGGCTAGGTTAGCTCAGGTGTATTTAGCAGGCTAGGTTAGCTCAGATATATGTAGCAGGCTAGGTTAGCTCAGATGCATTTAGCAGGCTAGGTTAGCTCAGATGCCTTTAGCAGGGTAGGTTAGCTCAGATGCATTTAGCAGGCTAGGTTAGCTCAGATGCCTTTAGCAGGGTAGGTTAGCTCAGATGCATTTAGCAGGCTAGGTTAGCTCAGATGCATTTAGCAGGCTAGTTTATTATTTCTTACTTATGAAATTACTTATTTACTGTTATTGACAGATAAAAAACCTGGCATGAACTTCAAAATTGTGTCATAATCTTTGACCTAGACTGACCTTAACACATCAAAATGAAGGTCACATGACTTCAAATGGTTGTAACTCGAAACAGAGTGGTGATAAGTACTCACTATTGTTGACAGATAGGAAACGACATGTAGCCTCCAAAATGGCATCATGACCTTTGACCTTGAGCGGTCCTTGAAAGGTCAGGGATGCTCATTAAGAGCTGAAATATTTGTGAGGGGCGGGCTTTGTTGTGCCTGGCACCACTAGTTTGTCATTGCGGTACTGAGCTGCTTTTCTAAACTGTGATAATCTGGTCTGTGAACCAGTTGTGTTTTCAAACCTGTTGTGTTCAGTGTCAGAACACTCCAGGCTTTTCTTTCTAACAGCACAGTTTGACAGAATGTCTCAGTCTTCTCTTTCCCACCCCGTGTCCTGCTGTTCTTCTTTAAATGTACGGTACATTATTTTCACTTTCCCAGCTGGTGACCAGGCCAACATCAAAACACTATTTGGGGCACGAGTGATTCTAAGTGTTCACTGCTCCTGGATGACCAACGTGTTAACATTAATGCAGGATTTGTATTTCTGTTATTTGTTGGGTTTTTTATTTATTTCTTTTTAGCTTAATTAAACTTTTTTAATATATTAATTTAAGATCATTTTCCTTAATTCAAGAATTTTTGTCGCTAATTTGCTTAATTGTAAATTTTTTCATTGCTTATTATTTTTTTTTTGCAATTTAGGAAATTTATTTTTGCTTATTACGAATTTTTTTGTGTGGTTGATTCAAGTTTTTTTTTAACCAAGATGTTTTTTGGGGTTTAATTCATGATTATTATTATTATTATATATTTTCTTAATTCAAGCCCAAAAAAATCTTGAAGTAAAAAAGCATGGGTGTTCCTGTAATGCAGTGGTTGTAAGCGTTCTCGGAGGACCAATGTGTTTACATTTCGGGCTTAATTGATTTTTATTTCTAGGATTTGATGTTGTTTATTTAAATTTTTATTCCTTAATTCAAGATGTTGTTTGTGCCTAATTAAAAAATTGGGGAGCGATAACTCACAAATTTTTTTTTTCTTATTTTTTTGTTTGAGCCACATGCGGTTCACTCCCGGGACACATGAACAAACACACAAACAATTGAATTTCACGAAAAAACTCGGAATTGTGCATTAACATGTGCTGTGTGAATGTAGTGTAACTCACTTTTAGGCTACATTTATATGGACACAATGAAAACAGAAGAAGCAAAAGTGGTGTCTCGTCTTCCGTTTTACATCCGCATTTAGACAAGCGTATTCAGGAGGAAATCCTTGTTTATACAAAGACGCACCAGTAGGCGAAATACGATTGGATAGTCATGCCAGGCCAGCTATGTCCTTTTCTGTTTTTGATGTATGTAATTGTACATCCGTCTCTGTTCAAGCTATGGTATGAGTGTAATGTCTGTACAATAACTGAAACGACTCCCGTACATTTACTAGAAATGCTAGTGCTCATGCTAGTGCAGCTGGAAGATTTGTGGGATCGAGGTTGTCCGACATATTTGTTGCTTTACCTGCTTACTGTATGAATGTAATGTATGTGACAAAAGATGTGACGTAAAGACACCCACAACGTTAACATGTACATTTCTTGCCGTTATGTGACGTAAAGAGACACGCAACGTGAACATGTGCATTTCTTGCCATTTACATGGAGACGAGTCTTCAGCTTCATGTAAATGAAGGCACTCCTGATAAAATATGCTGCCGTATTTAGCCACAGTCCTCCTCGTGTAAATGGCCCCTAAAACAGTTTCCACTTGATCCATCTGAATTAAATTTCCTTGTATTGTAGGAAATGACAATAGACCCAGACAATATAAATGATAAAGTAAGTTATGTTTTGTAAAATGTTTAAATTGCCTTAGTGGGAGCTGAGCAACCACAGGTCGAAGCTGCAGTCAACAGTTCATTAGCATATTGAGATGATTAGAATAGACACATGGTAGAGGAAAACAAAAACAGTTAAACAAACCATTGTATACATTTTGAGTGAACTATTCATTCATTCATTCATTCATTATCCACCGCTTATCCGGGGCCGGGTCGCGGGGGGTAGCAGTCTAAGCAGGGAGGCCCAGACTTCCCTCTCCCCAGACACCTCCTCCAGCTCTTCAGGGGGGACCCCGAGGCGTTCCCAGGCCAGCCGAGAGACATAGTCTCTCCAGCGTGTCCTGGGTCTTCCCCGCGGCCGCCTCCCGATGGGACATGCCCGGAACACCTCCCTAGGGAGGTGTCCAGGAGGCATCCGAAACAGATGCCCGAGCCACCTCAGCTGACCCCTCTCGACGTGGAGGAGGAGCGGCTTTACTCCGAGCTCCTCTCTGGTGACTGAGCTCCTCACCCTATCCCTAAGGGTGCGCCCAGCCACTCTACGGAGGAAACTCATTTCAGCCGCTTGTATCCGGGATCTTGTCCTTTCGGTCATGACCCAAAGCTCATGACCATAGGTGAGGGTAGGAACGTAGATTGACCGGTAAATCGAGAGCTTCGCCTCTCGGCTCAGCTCCTTCTTCACCACGACGGACCGATACAACGTCCGCATCACTGCAGACGCCGCACCGATCCGCCTGTCAATCTCCCGTTCCATCCTTCCCTCACTCGTGAACAAGACCCCAAGATACTTGAACTCCTCCACTTGGGACAAGGACTCCCCACCAACCCGGAGGGGGCAAGCCACCCTTTTCCGGTCGAGAACCATGGCCTCAGATTTGGAGGTGCTGATCCTCATCCCACTCGCTTCACACTCGGCTGCAAACCGTCCCAGTGCACGCTGCAGGTCCATGTTTGAGGAGGCCAACAGGACAACATCATCTGCAAAAAGCAGAGATGAGATCCTGTGGTCCCCAAACCGGACCCCCTCCGGCCCCTGGCTGCGCCTAGAAATTCTGTCCATAAATATTATGAACAGAACCGGTGACAAAGGGCAGCCCTGCCGGAGTCCAACGTGCACCTGGAACAGGTCTGACTTACTGCCCGCAATGCGAACCAAGCTCCTGCTTCGGTCATACAGGGACCGGACTGCCCTTAGCAAAGGGCCCCGGACCCCATACTCCCGAAGCACCCCCCACAGGACATCTCGGGGGACACGGTCGAACGCCTTCTCCAAATCCACAAAACACATGTGGACTGGTTGGGCGAACTCCCATGACGCCTCGAGCACCCGATGGAGGGTATAGAGCTGGTCCAGTGTTCCACGACCAGGACGGAACCCGCATTGTTCCTCCTGAATCCGGGGTTCGACTATCGGCCGAATCCTCCTCTCCAGTACCCTGGAATAGACTTTCCCGGGGAGGCTGAGGAGTGTGATCCCCCTGTAGTTGGAACACACCCTCCGGTCCCCCTTCTTAAAAAGGGGGACCACCACCCCGGTCTGCCACTCCAGAGGCACTGTCCCCGACTGCCACGCGATGTTACAGAGACGTGTCAACCAAGACAGTCCCTGCACATCCAGAGACTTAAGGTACTCAGGGCGAATCTCGTCCACCCCCGGAGCCCTGCCACCAAGGAGCTTGCCAACCACCTCAGTGACCTCGGCTTGGGAGATGAACGGGTCCACCTCTGAGACCCCAGCCTCTTCTTCCTCTATGGAAGACGTGACAGTGGGATTGAGGAGATCCTCGAAGTATTCCCGCCACCGCCCGACGATGTCCCCAGTTGAAGTCAGCAGATCCCCACTTCCACTGTAAACAGTGTTGGTGGGGCACCGCTTTCCCCTCCTGAGCCGCCGGACGGTTTGCCAGAACTTCCTCGAGGCCGACCGGTAGACCTCCTCCATGGCCTCCCCGAACTCCTCCCAGACCCGAGTTTTTGCCTCCACAACCGCTCGGGCTGCAGCACGCTTGGCCTGCCGGTACCCGTCAGCTGCCTCAGGAGTCCTATGAGCCAGTAAGGCCCGATAAGACTCCTTCTTCAGCTTGACGACATCCCTTACTTCCGGTGTCCACCACCGGGTTCGGGGGTTGCCGCCACGACAGGCACCGTAGACTTTGCGCCCACAGCTCCGAGCAGCTGCTTCAACAACGGAGGTGGAGAACATGGTCCATTCAGACTCGATGTCTCCAGCCTCCCTCGGAATCTGGGAAAAGCTCTCCCGGAGGTGGGAGTTGAAGACCGCGCCGACGTCGGGCTCCGCCAGACGTTCCCAACAGACCCTCGCAACACGTTTGGGCCTGCCAGGTCTGTCCGGCTTCCTCCTCTGCCAGCGGATCCAACTCACCACCAGGTGGTGGTCGGTTGACAGCTCAGCCCCTCTCTTCACCCGAGTGTCCGAGACACGCGGCCGGAGGTCAGATGACACGACAATAAAGTCGATCATCGACCTCCGGCCTAGGGTGTCCTGGTGCCACGTGCACTTATGGACATCCTTGTGCTCGAACATGGTGTTCGTTATGGACAAACTGTGACTAGCACAGAAGTCCAACAACAAAACACCGCTCGGGTTCAGATCAGGGAGGCCGTTCCTCCCCACCACACCCCTCCAGGTATCACTGTCGCTGCCCACATGAGCGTTGAAGTCACCCAGGAGAACAATGGAGTCCCCAGTCGGGGCACCATCCATCACCCCTCCCAAGGACTCCAAGAAGGCAGGGTACTCTGCACTGCTATTCGGCCCGTAGGCCGAAACCACAGTGAGGCACCTGTCCCCGACCCGAAGGCGCAGGGACGCGACCCTCTCGTTCACTGGGGTAAACTCCAACACATGGCGGCTGAGCTGGGGGGCTATGAGCAAGCCCACACCAGCCCGCCGCCTCTCATCGCGAGCAACGCCAGAGTAATGGAGAGTCCAGCCCCTCTCAAGGGGTTGGGTTCCAGAGCCGAGGCTGTGAGTGGAGGTGAGCCCGACTATATCTAGACGGTACCTCTCAACCTCCCTCACAAGCTCCGGCTCCTTCCCCCCCAGCGAGGTGACATTCCATGTCCCTAGAGCTAGACTCTGTGTCCAGGGATTGGGTCGCCGAGCACCCTGCTGTCGACTGCCACCCAATCCACATAGCACCCAGCCCCTACGGCTCCCTCGGCGGGTGGTGGGCCCACCAGGGGACGGACCCACGTCGCCTTTTCGGGCTGAGCCCGGCCGGGCCCCGTGGGCAAAGGCCCGGCCACCAGGCGCTCGCTTACGGGCCCCAACCCCGGGCCTGGCTCCAGGGTGGGGCCCCGGCTGCGCCATACCGGGCGACGTCTCGGTCCTTGTTTTACATTTCTTCATAGGGGCTTGAGTGAACTACTATTGTAGTTCACTACTATTGTAGTTCACTCAAAAAAAAAACAAACAAACACAATTCAGAAGTTAATGATTAAAACAAATGAGTGAACTACTATTGTTTTAATCATTAACTTCTGAATTGTGTTTGTTTTTTCTTCTAACATCCCAAGTCTCTGTGTTGTTGCCGGTCTATGGACGGTGGCCATAGGTCAGTTGATAGAGAGAGGGGGCGGAGGGAAAACCCCAAGGACCAACAACTATTGTCTTTTGTGTCACCTGACGTTTGTGTTGTCTCAAAGGTACTTAATGTGTGTTGAAGGAACAACCCTCTGGTGCCATGCGGCCTCTGGGCTGCATGCACTTAGACAAGACACTGACCTGAGATTAATGATTAAGGGACAAAACTAAACAATTTTAAACACATTGATTGTAACATTTATGTAAACTTTGAACAAAGAAAGATTGTTTTTGTAACTCTAATTGTGAAACTATTTTCCTGTTACTAAAATGAATCCAAAAACAATCGGAAATATTCAAGAGTAAGATCTTTTTTTTTTTGCGTAAAGCCCTTTGAGACGACTTTGTTGTGATTTAGGGCTTTATAAATAAAATTTAATTGAATTGAATTGAATTTTCACCAAGTCACTCGTGTCATAAATATAACTAATAATTCTGTTTTTTCCTTGACACATGTTTTCATCCGGTTGCAGAATAGGTCAGAACTTTTGAATTAATCAACATACAGAGACGAACTAACATATTGGGCCAGTTAATGCAATTAAGTGGTTGTTTTTGACATTTAACCACATTTAAACTGCATTTTTGGACAAAAATGGCAAAAAAGGCCTAAAATGTATAGAAATTCTGCTGTCTTTTCATTCTTTCAAGTTTTATTGAAAGATTGTTTACCCCTTGCTCTTCATTTCTCACAAACAGTATGAATTTGATTATTTAATTGGATATTAAGCTGAAATAATTCTCCAAAGGTTACATTTTTAACCCTTTATTGTCCTCGACTGGAATTCGGAAAATGATACAACTGTCAGAATGTGGGATGACCTTTGAAGTAAACCTCATAAAGACACAAAAAACATATTTTCTCAGACAATACTGACCCAAGGAATGAAATGAAGTGGTTGTTTTTGTTTTTTTACTTTTGACCACATTTAAACTGCATTTCTGGACAAAAAAGGATCATAATGGACGGCTGTGGTTCAGTTGACAGAGTGGGTCGCCCAATGACCGAGAGGTTGGCGGTTCACGTCCCGGCTCTGGCTGTCCACATGTCGAAGTGTCCTTGGGCAAGACACTGAACCCTAACTTAGGCCCCCAGTAGGACTTACCGTAGACCTTAAAAACCTACTGGTGTATGAGTGTGTGTGTGAATGGGTGAATGAGAGGCTAATGTAAAGCGCTTTGAGCACCATGAAGGTGGAAAAGCGCTATATAAGTGCAGTACCATTTACCATAATGTCAAAAATCAGCTCTTTTATACTCTTTGAAATGTTATTATGTGTTTTTCAGTCACCTCTGGTTCAATATTCAATAACACCTGTTTTCATCCGATTTCTCTCAAATACCTTAGTTTCTGATATAAGATTAAAAAGTTCCCACACGGTGGAAACCTTTTTAGCTGCTTCATAATTCTTGATTAATTTGACAATGAAACACAAAAGATCAGAGATTCTTTTGGCAGATTCATCCCGTTGTTCTTCCTTATAAAGTTAGCATTAGAGTCCATTCAAAACAGCTGCTGCATCGGTCACATTACTTTCTTGAGCGATACTCACACCGACATGAGCTCTATGAGCTCCGTGCATCCGCCGATGCATCAGTGTTGCTGGAGCCATTACTACCAAGAATGTTGTCCATGTGTCTACCTGTGCATGGACATAATTTAGGAGACGTTCTAGGCTCACTTCATTTAGTTTTTTCTTTAACTTTCACTTTTCACCCCCAACCAGACTTCTAATGTGACCTTTGACCATCACATATTTGACCTCATGCTGTGGGTTTAAACCATTCCCAAATTGCAGTGAATCTCACTCCTGAGGGTGTTACTAGTTATTTGCTGAAGCTCCAAATTCTCACCACAGTGACACTAGCTCTGTGGCAGATCACAGCTGGGCTCCAGTGGGTTACGCTGCTGTGGGCAGATTATTGCACCAGTAACTGAGACCATGTCCAAAATGTCTCCCTGGCGAGTGGTGCACACACTTCTAACACCAGTAATCTGCAACAGGAGGAAGGAATGAGTTTATACCAAGAATGAAAGGAAATCCTGATGAGAACATGAAAAGGTAAAATAAAAATGTCTTAAAATTCTGCTGTCAAATGATAAAAATTTTGAATCTGATTAACTCACATTAACTGAATATATTAAATTATTCTGAACATTCAGGTTTACAGTGCAGTGTATGGGAATGTGTTCACAAGTTCTGCATCAATCCTTTATCTAGAATCCATTTGAATTGACTTGATGTGCAGGAGAACCAATCAGCTGTTAAGACCCGCCTATCAAAGTCAATGGGCGGATGAGGTTATAGATAGAATAAATTAATGATTTAATAACACATTTATGTATTTAATTCCAATTGTAATTAATTAATGACATATTTAATTAATTATTTAATGATGTATTTATTTTATTTTGGTGCTTTTAGTCCTCCATATAGGGAGTCATTTATTTCAAGTTTTGAGGCTGAAAGTTGCTTTGGGTGAATTTCAATCAATCATGATTAAATATTCATTTTCAAGCTATATTCTGTGTCATTTGTATGAGTTCACAGATTGGAGAAAGAAGTGAATATATCTGCACTGAATGTGTTTGTCGTAAGCTTGGCAATGCATTAGCATAGTGCTAGCTTTAGCCTCGTGCTAGCAGAATCCCTGAGTGTATTCCAAATCGCGCAATCCATGAAGTTCTCTCCTTTTCATACACTATAACACTGCACACTCTATGAATAGTGTGAATTTTCAATAAACTAGTGTAGTTCCAAACGGATATATATGTATATATATATACATATATATATATATATATATATATTACCATGTGTCTAGAGATTCCTGACAATTTATCGACAGCCAAATCCCATGGGAATATCCTGGACAGCCTGTCAAAGTTGGGGTGTCCAGAAGTACGATTGAAAACTGAGGATGCAGAATCGGTCATAACTTTTGAATTAATCAACATACAGCGACAAACTAACATATTTTCCCATACAAAACTGGGCCAGTGAATGCATTTAAGTGGTTGTTTTTGACATTTGACCACATTTAAACAGCATTTTTTGGACAAAAATTGCACAAAAAAAGGCCTAAAATGTGTAGAAACTCAGCTGTCTTTTCATTCTTTCAAGTTTTATTGTATGATTTTAAACCCCTTGCTCTTCATTTCTCACAAACAGTAAGAATTTGATTATTTAATTGGGTATTAAGCTGAAATAATAATAACATTTTTACACCTTTGAGTCCTAGACTGGAATTCGGGAAACTCATTCTGACAGTTTCCTACAGAACTACAGAACTTTGTAGTAAACCTCATAAAGACATAAAAACACATTTTCCCAGACAATACTGACCCAAGGAATGAAATGCAGTGGTTGTTTTTGTTTATTTATTTTACTTTTGACCATATTTAAACTGCATTTCTGGACAAAAAAGGCCTATAATGTCAAAAATCTGCTCTTTTATACTCTTTCAAATGTTATTGTGTATTTTTCAATCACCTCTGGTTCTTCCTTTATCATTTACAGTGTAAAGTTGGTTATACGACAGGGTTTTAAGATAAAACAGCATCTTACTTTATTTCATCCCTTTGCATAAAACCTGACAACACAAAACAGAGTATAAAGTGGCATTACTTTGATGTAAATGAAAATGGACAAACATATACATATTTCTATACAACTATGAGTCTGACACAATTCTTCTGATACCAAATCTTTCAATTTAAAAAAAAAAAATCATGATTGATTGTTAAAAGCTTTTTTTGACAATATATATTCCAAAGGGATATTTCTTTTGTTCAATAGCATTTGTGATTCCCTCTATGGCTTCTATTATTGCTAGTGATGTTGACCCTTTTGATCTGAACCCATATTAATTGTCACTAAGTAATTTATGTTTGATCATGAATTCTTCCAGTATATCACTAAAGAGTTTTTTGAGTATTTTGGAGAATTGTGATCATAAAGAGATTGGCCTGTAGTTGGTGAAGTGATTTTTGTTGCCAGTTTTATAGAGCGGAATGACTTTGGCAATTTTCATTTTGTTTGGAAATGAGCCAGTTTGAAATGATAAATTACAGATGTATGTGGTATGTGAGTAGTTTTGAGATTCCCTCTATAACTTCTTTCACCACCGTCATTTTTTTTTTGTCTGCATTTGTTCTCATTGTTTAACACCACAGAGGGGGAGTCAACACTGTTTGAGATCAATGCAAATTTTAGTCTTGCAGCCAAATATTTTAATATTTAATGCCTGTGTGTGACCATCACCGTTCCTCCTTGAAAGCTTAGCAAACATCCTTTATTAGAACTCTATTATGAGCCAGGGAGGGCAGTGCTTCACCTCAGTGATGTGTGGGGGAAACAAAGACTGGACAGGACAGACCGGACGAACGGGGACAGAAACCAACAGGGGGTGCTATTGCAGTTAAAGATTGTAAGGTGGTGTGTTATTCCCAACTACTAACTGTCCATCAATAAAAATAAATAAAAACCAAACCAGCACAAAAGAAAAAGATTCAGTAAATGAATAATTAAACAAAACGGTAGTGAGTACCATAATTGTGGATGTCTTGATAGTATAAAATAGATTGCAATAGAATAGAATAGGCCAGAAGAGGACACTAGTGCAAAAAGAGAATGAGTTTAGGGTAGAGATTGTGGAGAGATTCTCAGCACATTCTGGCGGTTCCCATCATTCACTGAACTGGGACTCAGCAGTAGCTGGCGAGACCCGATCAAACATGCAAGTGTGAAGGACCCCAAAGCCCCGAACAGCAATCACGGCAAGACAGGGCAGAGCCAACAGGGCACCCCCAATCCCAGGCCGTAGGAGCCACAGGGCGCCGCCCCCAGAGAGCCACCTGGGCCACTGTGAATGACGCAAACCCGGAGAACAAGAGGGAGTAGCTACAGACCCCCCCAGCACACCAAGACCGACCCAGGCGGCCCGGGGCACGAGGACCCACCCGCCACCCCAAACCCAACCCCCCCCAAGGGAGCCAACGGCCCCCCACAGCCAGGAAGCCAGACACAGGGGCTGAGCGGGCCACCAGAGGGGCGGCACCCAACCCATCACAAGGCAGGCCGCCACCGGGAGCTGGTCAAAGGACAACGGAGCCGGGACCTGATGCAAGTCCAGAGGGCAAAAAATGGACAGTGTGATGGCGACCGGTGACACCAACAGGGAGGCACCCCGCACACCTCCCGCACCGGCCCCAGCCCAGCGCAGTGCACCCAGGGCCCCCACCCCCCCGCAATGCGCCCCGACAACCCACGAGGAGAGACACACGCTACCAGCCCGCAGTACAGCCACAGCACTCGCCAGAATGGCCAATCCAGCCCCTGCAGCACCCCAAGAGCCATCGCACCAGCTTGGACCCAAAGGGCATGTAGGAGAACCCCCCCAGACCACAGCCCACAGGTCCCGGGGACCCCCTAGCCACAGCAACATGGATGGTAGTTCACCCCTGCTACCCCATAGACAAAGGGGGGCCGGGTTCCACCAGAGAGGCCATATTAGTGAAATCCCCCCCATTACTCCCTGTTAATATATCTCCAGATCCCCGACTGGAGACATTATATCCCTGCACCGTGATAGTGTAACCCTGAGTGTCATGTGGTGCATTAAAAGTGGAGAGGCTGGGCAAGGCATCCAGGGGGCAGGCCAGAGGACCACAGAGGATGGCTACTTTGCAGCCTACCCTGGCCCAAGTTCCCTGAGCCGTGAATGTGTGTGGTGCATTAAAAAGACATTAGAGAGCAGGGGAGGCAAGCAAAAGGGTGATGGGGAAGAGACAAGGCCGTAGAGCCCTGCCATCTGCCCCACCACAGAGCATGCCCTAGCCTTCTGATTGTGACTTTGCCGCCTCTTTGTCCTTTCTGCTCTCCTGAGGTGTGCGAGCCTTTCCTTGATCTTATTCCATAGGTCCTTCAAGCCCGCTTTTTCCTCTGCCTCAGCTTTCCTCCACGACTTCCGCAAGAGACATCGTTCCTTTACGAGCTGGAAGATTTCCCTTTCCCTCCTTCCGCTTTGTTTGGGAATGGGCTTCTTCACAGGCTTGTCTCCAAACCAGTTCCTCCCTTCCTCATGGATGAGATGGCTGAGGATGTTCAATTTGGAGGTCGCGTTGCCGTTTAGGGAGTTCTGGAGGGTGGTGAATGTGCTCTCGTCAAAGTTTCTCCATGCTTCCCTATTGCTGGATGTTGGCCACTTGACTTGAGGTTTCTGTGTAAACTTCTCCTGAGGGACTCATAGGGGCTCTGTGCGTGTGCTGTTGCTCTCCTGCTGTGGGGGGCTCTGCTCGTCGAAGCTTGCTGTCTTGTTCTGCTGTGGGGAGTTTTGCTGCTTTGGGGTCTGCTCGGAAGACTGGTGATTGACTCCCATTCCAACCGCAGTGTTGGGTTCACTAGCTCTGTGGTGCTCAACCTGGCTGTGATGCCTCCTTGTCTGACCTGCTGACGCAGTGCAAGCTTGCGGCTGGCTGATGCCAATACACTTTGTCTTCCCTTGGTGGATGCACAGACTGCGATTAGTTGATACTTTAGTCCAGCTGCAGCAGCAGTATCTTTGCATCCTTTGGTCCTTTACATGTTGTTTATTACCGTGTTATTTGTCCTTGCTGGTCCATCTTCCATCCCGCCTCTCGGAGGACCAATGGGCTGATTTTATATATATATATATATATATATATATATATATATATATATATATATATATATATATATATATACAATTTTTTTGCTTTAATCAAGATTTTTTTCTGCTTTATTGAAGTTTTTTTGTTTCTTAATTCAAGATTATTGTCTTTTGCTATATATATATATATATATATATATATATTTTTTTTTTTTTTTTTTTTTCCTTTAATCAAGATTTTGTCCTGCTTTATTGAAATTTTTTGTTACTTAATTAAAGATTTATTCAAGTTATTTCCCCTTAATTCACTATGTTTTTTGTTGCTTTATTATAGATTTTTGTTTTGCTTTATTCCAGTGTTTTTTTTAGCTTGAATCAAGATTTTTTTTTGTTTAGTTTTTTTTGTTACTTAATTCAACAAGTTTGGGGGAGTTATTGATATAAATATATTTAGCTTTATTCATGATTGTTTTTCTTTAATTTTTTTCTAGAGACGACGCAGCTTACTGTTAACATTAACGTTACCCACACATTTTCCAACGATGTGACCAATTTCCATTTGCCTTCAGATAACGATAAATAGAACTAACTGCAGAGATCACCTCTGGCAGTTACAAAGCTCTGTGATGCAGATCAGCTCCAACTGGAACAATGTTCTGCCAGACGCTCTGAACACAAACGCCTTCAGTAATGTAGCGTCTGCACTCGAACGACCGTTTGGGAAACTATAGGCATCCTGAAAAAGTCATTAAATTTAATAAAAAACATGGATCTGGTATAAATGTGTATGAGCCTCCAGGGGAAGAAGAAATGAACAGAGAAACATAACAACAAATTAAAATCCTACCCCACAAACCCAGTAGAAGAACTAACCGAACCCTAATACGACTGTGGAGGTTAGTTTATTAAATTTAACCTAATGTAGAATGAAAAAAGGACCAGGATATGAACACCGCAGAATAATAAATAATTAACCGTTTTCATTGACAATATTAACATTTTTCTGGAAAGAAAGTATTTTTTATGTTTGGATTTATAGAAATATAACAATAACAAGGCAGTCAGAGACAGCTGACCTCCGCCAAGGCTTGATATGGCGTCATATTACGTCAGTATGTGATCGAGCCATAGGTGTTGACCCATCTGATGTCTGAAAGTTAAACGATGTGAATGAAAAAAACACCAGATTCTATCTTGTCTGAATCCTGAGATATTACCACTGATGTGTTTTAGCTGTTCACCTTTACTATGACCTTGACCTTTAAACTTCATTGCTCAAAATCTAATGGGTTCTTCCTTGACCCATTATCTATCATCCCTGAAAGTTTAATCAAAATCCGTTTCGAACTTTTATATTGTCCTGCTGACAGTCAGACAAACGAACAGACCCGAATTTAATACCTCCTTGGCGGAGGTAATAATAATATATTTTAAAAAAAGTGTCACCAGGCACAACAAACCTCGCCCCCTCACAAACATTTTAGCTCCTCTCAAAATGTGACTTCATGGCTTTATGGGTCACTCAAGGTATTATGCCATTTTAGAGCATACATGTAAATGGTAAATGTTCTGCACTTATATAGTTCTTTTCCACCTTCATGGTGCTCAAAGCGCTTTACATTCACCTCACATTCACCCATTCACACATACACTCATGCACCAGTAGGTTTCTAAGGTTCTGTCAGTCCTAAGAGAAGGTTCAGTGTCTTCAACAATAGTAACTGATTACTTATCACCACTGGAGTTATGCCTATTTAATCATGTGACCTTGATTTTAATGTTTGAAGGTCACTCAAGGTCAAACATTAGGATGCTATTATGATATCTTGATGGCATTTGATATTTTTGATCCATGATAATTATCCACAACAGGTACTGTAAAGTCAGTGTTATCCCTATGGCAACCAGGTACTGTGAAGTCACTGCGATTGCTCAGATGACCAGGTACTATACCGAGCCGAGCTGGTTCTGGATAATGAGCCAGTAACTGTAAACATCAGTGCTTTGGTATCTTTGTGATTATCAGTTATACTGCAACCACATTAAAATGGCATTAACGATCAGTCAAATGATTAGTTAATTTCTGAAGAAAATATGTACATAGCTGCGTTTCTTTCGTCAATGCTGCACTTCTTGGTGGTTTTCCTCCTTCTGGCTGAAGGGAATTTTTTTGACCCGTCTATTATAGTGTGGTCCTTAGCCCCTTCGCTCCATGCAATTGCGAACTTAGGACAACACTACCCCTTCATTTGAACGTGCAAAACACAGGTGGAGGGTTAAAAGGTTGACCTAGGATTCAGCCTTTCAGTTACCACACAGATGTGATGGACATGATGGTGGGTTCTGACCTATAGATATGGTCCAGACGGCGGCAATCTTCATCATGGCTTTGGTTCTGGAGTTGAAGCGGCTGTGCTCTATGGGGTTACGGATGGCCACGTATCGGTCCAGGGAGATGGCACACAGGTGCATGATGGATGCAGTGGAGAACAACACATCCAGGTAGATCCAGATGGGACACAGAGCGCTGGGGAGAGGCCAGGCATAATCTGGAGAACAGATGAGAGGTGTGGGGTTAGCAGTCAGAGAGGAATTTAACACTTTTTATTCCGCTAAACTGGAAAAAAAAATCTGACCAAGTGTATTTTTCTCACTTATAGTCCAACAAGTGGTCCCAGGTAGAACAGACCCCACCTCTACACAAACATTTTAGCTCTTAATGAACTTTCCCTCTGCAGATGAATTCACTTGCAGTGACTCACTCTTGTCCAGGTGATATTATCCCTACAGAAAGCCACTGATACTGTCCAGTATTCAGTGAGTACGTTTACGTGCACTTAGAAAAAAACAAAAAGCTGAACCAAAAACAACATCCTTTGGAGGCGGGGTAATTATGTGATCAGACTGAATCACCTACAGAAGAACTAATTTACAGACAATAAATCCCGTCAAATCTGACTGATCTAATCTGACAGAGATCGATTTTTTGTTCAATTCAAGCATCTTGAATTGAATCATCATTTTAATTATTATCATGAATTATCTTTCTTTTTTTTTTTCTTTTATAGTATATACACTTTATTTTCCACATTTGCTGTAGGATAAAGACATGTAACAGATGTTGTGGCCAGCTGGACACTGAACTGGGGACTCGGTGCCCAGGGCCAGTGGGACCATGTGGTTCATACTGGAAACACTTAACCCCAGACTGGAGAATATGTCAGTGTGACTGAGGTCAAACAGTGAAACCACCAGGATTATTAAGCTCTGTTTACTGCATTATGTAACACAAACATTCATATATCCAACTGATGGAGACGCAGAAACTGCATTTCCATTACCCTTTGAAATTTGCAAAATGTAAATACCACTATAAAAAACTGGAAATGGAAACACCTGAATTTTGAAAAAAACACAATATTGATAAAAAGTGTTTCTGTTTTCATGAGGTGTTTTTTCAGACGTTTCAATATTCTAATATATCCCAAAAGCGAAATGGAAACACTTTTTCCGCAATTACACGTCACATACATGGTCACATGATCACTTCTCTCAGAGTGAAATACACATGGACAGAGGAGGAGATGGAAACTTTTCTCTAAATAATTCACGATATCTTAGAAAGACTGTGATCGATATTTAGAAAGAAAGACATCGATATTTCACAAGAGTTACAATGCTCCTGTCTAGAACAACAGTCAATGGAAACAACGTTCAAAGCGCAAATGTACTTTGTACTTAGAGAAAGATGAAGATGAACCCTTAACCTCCTGAGACCCAGTAAGTAAACATATTCACCCTTTTACATTAAATAATTGCCTTAATTGGAAACAGAATTGGAACCAATTTTTAGATGATTCATATTTTTATATTTTTAATATATCCTTTTCAGTGGACATTTTCATTCATTTATTTTTGGAAGTAAAGCTGTGAAACCACTACACTACAGAGGACAAAAATGCATTGCAATCCTTCAATAACACCAGTAAACTTAACAGTGACTGCAGCTCTGCTACTACCACTACTCTGGTGTTCGCCATGATGGTCGGTGTCTAGTTTATTAATGAATGATGTGTGTGAAGCTGCTATTTGTTCTGGGTGTGTGGTTGTGACGTAGAGAATAGGCGTTTTACTACATTTTACTCATTTCACATTTACTAAGTTGTTCTCTCCTGTAAAGCCCTGTGAGATGACGTTGTTATGATTTGGGGCTCGAAAGATAAAATTGAATTTAAAAAATTCAACTCGTCCACACAGCAACGCAATGGAGAGGCTAATTCACGTCCTTCTACTTCCGGTCCATGGGTGTTTAGCTCGCAAAACATTTGAATGGGAGTGAATGGAGCGAGTCAAGCTAAATTCTGATTCTGTTTGACAAGTGCTCTGAAATTCACATATGTGACCCACCACCACGAAACCAGGCATAAGTGTCTGGAAATCAAACTGAGTTATCTGTGTAGATTGGTAGAGTGGAACCTAAGGTTTAAGATGGTGAATAAATTATGTTTCTATCACAAGTAGAACCAAAGTTATGGTCATTTTAATATCCACATTTGGACACATTTTGCAATTTGCATATTTTTAGAAATTGTCCGTTAAAGTTTTGGACTGTTTTGGGGTAGGAAGTCCTTAGCAACGCATAATAATTTGTATCCGATTGACAAAAATTATTCACAGATGTTAAAGGACACTCTGATGGACATGTCACAGAAGTTTTATATATTATAATAATAGGACAGAATTGCAACGTATTATAATCATTTGGCTTACGCCATTGGACAAGAGCATTCAATATAGGCTTTTACCTCGTACCGAACACTTGGATGTTTACTCACGGAACGGAGATCGGTTTGTTCGGCGAAAAGAGGTGGAAGTCGGCTTTGTCTTTGCTCAGCAATCCCTGAACTTTTGTCGCCGCTTAAATAATTGACTCAATAAACACCTTTATTGATTGGATTTCAATGTAATGACCACAGGAACTGAACATAGAGGTGTTAAGGTACCGTTTTTTGATAAGATGTAAACACAAATAAGAAATCGCCTTCCAGCCTAAATTTGGCTGTAGCTCTGAACGGCTCAGCGCGACTTATGCCTGGTTTCGTGGTGGCGGGTCACATATGATAGGGATCAATAAGAAATATTTGATGTGTTATAGGCAGACCACTCATTTTTGATGGGAAGCAAATGTGAGGTTAGGTTTTATATGGGCTTAGTAAGAGTCTACAATGCGTTGGAGTCTGTGGTGACGTCACATGTGTGTCAGGGGTGTTAACAGAAGCTGTTGAAACACATCAATAATTATTATTTATTATGAGGTACAACATGTGTGTGATTCAAGGCACATGACAAACCAGATACCATTTAAGTATTTTATTTCCCATTGAATACTATTCATGAATTTTCCGATCTCAGGCCCCATGAGCCTCCCGGAACAGATGGAAACTTAAGCTCCCCATGACACCATTGCCAGATCTTTCCACTCTGGATCCCATTCTCCAAAGATATTATTTTGGACACACTAAAGGCCATTGCTGTGTGGACGCGAGGCCAAAACGATAACTAATCGTATCTGATTCACTCGAAAACATTGCTACAGTATGTGGACAGAGTGTAAAAGATTCAAAGTTAACTTGATTAACTATCCCCATTGGGACATTATCTCGGGATTTACTCATTAGCATTAGCACGTAGCACACATTAGGAGCTTTAACAGCTCTCAAGGAACATCTTTATTCATATCATGGTCAAAGACACTCTTTAAATGACTTTAATCATTATGGCTTCCTCAAGGTGTTGATGAGAAACAAACACAAACACACACACATAATGTAAACATGGTGGAACATTTAAAGCCCGGAGGCCAAATGAATCCATTTTTCTTGCCCTTTCTTCTTTCCGCAGTAATGTAATCAGAGTGAATGCATGGATGCAAATATATTCAATCTGTTCCAACAGCTCACTGAGTGAAAGCTACAGCAGCAGCACAGACACCATGACTAAACTTTGATTAATTAAAGTGCATTAGAGTGAACCCAGGGGTAATCAGTTTAAGGCGGTTGTTTGATTAAAGCTTTGACATGCTTTACAAGTATGACATAGATTATTGCGATTAAGATCAGCACATAAAGGTATTTACAGACAGGTCCACAGATGGGGAACAGAAGCAGGATTCACGTCATTTGTGTGGAAATTGTGCAAAAAAAAAAAAAAAAAAAAAAAAAGAGAGGAGGATGAAAGTACATTTACGTCTTTATGATGGAAGAGAAGGCAACAAGAAATATTTGAAAAGAAAAATAGATTGGCAGAAATGTGGGGTGGTGGTTTTTTTTTTTTTTTTTAATTAAAGCATTAAGGTGGATTAATCGATCTTCATGATAAATCTGATAAAAAATGTTCAATGCAACTAAATGGAACAATTGTTTTGTTCCAAGTAGTTTTTTTTTAATTGCATAACATATTTTGGATATTTTATTAAAAAAAAATTGTTTTTTTTCTCTGTTATAGAACAGGTTTTGAATATGTTTTGGACTTTTCCAGACTTTTTTGTGTTTTGTGTTATTTTGGGGAATTTTACCATGTTTTGAGGATTTTTTTCCCAAAATATTTAGTTTCTTAGTGTATTTGTGGAAAATTTTGAGTATAAATAAACAGGCAGAACAGTTTAGTGTTTTGAAAGTTTTCTCATTTCCACATTAAAGTGTCACATTAACGCAAAGCATATGTTAATGCATCTCCTATTTACGACAAACCCATTAAGTGCAGATAGTCTAGTCTCTTTGCTCATACAAAATTAAATGGTAGAACATGACTAGAATAAGAATAAGAATATCTTGTCTTTGTTTTAGTGCAAAAAAACCTCCATTAAATTATGAAAACTATGTGCGTGGGTAAATGTTATGAAAGGCTAACGTTATGAAACATATAACATAAACATATAACATTGTAACAGGCAGTGTTGTACCTGAACGCGTTCATTGAACGATCGTTCACAAACTATATCATATTTTTAACAAACGTGAACGACTCGTTCACTTTTGCCAAATGAACGGGAAGTTCATTTGAATGCTTTTCTTCCACAATGGACAGAAGACAGAGCAGTACAAAGGCAAAAAGAGACCTGGACTCTTTCAAAGATTTCTTATTCTAGTCATGGCATTTATTGAACTGCGCTCTTATTTAGTTCACATTTCATTCTTATCACGTTGTAATTATTGAGTCCTATAAGGTATAAAATGGGATCAAAACACAGCATTATCATAGATGTCATTTTTGTATTATTCGGCGGGGGGGGGGGGGGGGGTAGAGCAAGAGAGAGAGAGCGATGCGAGAGAGAGGGGTGCAGAGAGTTTTTGGGAGCGGAGAAAAAGAGTTAAATGTACAAAGTGTGGACCGGTGAACGGAGCAGGTTCTTGGAACCGTTCTTGGAAATAAACATTGAAAACGAAGCTCACTGAAACCACTCCTTGTGTTCTAAGAACCTGCAGAGGGAAGTTAACCCCCGGGGTAAGGGGGTTAACTGTAGGGGTGGCATTTTCCCCTGAGTTTTTGACTACAGGATAACGTCAGAAACGGTTAATAATACGTTTACAATAATAACACAAAAACGAAAGAAAAAAAAGAATGAAAAAGTTCATTTTGGGATCCATGAACTTCTAGTTCATAATTTGGAAGAATTAACGATGAACTGAAATAATTCATATTGAGTAACTTGAACTGAACTTTGAACTAGTTCCTAATCAAGGTGGGAGAGCAGGTCGTCCTTTGACCGAAGGGTTGGCGGTTCGAATCCTACTCTGTCCTAGTCAGTCCGTTGTGTCCTTGGGCAAGACACTTTACCCTCCTTGCCTCCAGTGTCACTCACACTGGTGTATGAATGTTTGGTGGTGGTCAGAGGGGCCATAGGCGCGAAATGGCAGCCACGCTTCTGTCAGTCTGCCCCAGGGCAACTGTGGCTACATATGTAGTTTACCACCACCAGAGGGAACATGTTGTATGAGCGTGTATGTGAATGGGCAAATGTGAAGCTAATGTAAAGCGCTTTGAGCACCATGAAGGTGGAAAAGCGCTATATAAATGCAGACCATTTACCATTTACATTATGACAGGTGAACATTATGAAAGGCTAACATTATGAAAGGCTAATATTACAAAAGGCTAACATTGTAAAAGACAAAGGTTATGAAGGCTACTGTTATGAAAGGCTAACATTATGAATGGCTAATGTTACGAAAGCTGAAGTTATGAAAGACTACGTTATGACAGGCTAACTTCATGATAGGGCTAACATTATAGCAGACTAACTTTTGAAAGGCTAATATTACGAAAGGCTAGTGTTATGACAGGTTAATTTCATGATAGGCTAACATTATGGCACGATTATGGCAGTCTAATGTTTAAATGGCTAATATTACGAAAGGCTAATGTCATCCTGTGTTTACCTCATGTTGAATCCATCTCCATTCATGCAGCTGTTTGTGTTTCCAGTCAAACCTACAAACTGTTCTGGATCAAGTCATAGCAATGTTATACTAGTGAGAAAATATTTACTGGGCAATAATTAAATAGACCAGGGGTCTCAAACTCATTTTCTTCAGAGGCCATATTCAGCCTTATTTGATCTCCAATGGACCGGACCAGTAAAATGAAGACATAATAACCTATAAATAATGAAAACTCCCCATTTTTTTGTCATTGTTTTAGTACATAAAAAACACCTATTATTTATGAAAATACTTTTATAAATTAATGTAAAAAATGAAATGCCAAAAAAGTTACATTTCATGAAGAAAATAAGGGCAATTTGACTAATATTCTGCCTAAAACTTATCATTAGTCTATGTGTTTTATTATGGATCAGTTCTACAAAGACACTAAACTCTTCATAACAGAAGCAGAAATGGTCCAAACTGTGTATTGTCTTTAGACATTTCACATTGTTCACATTTGTTCAGGTTATTCACATTTTATTGTTACAAGACAGTTACCCCCACCAAGTTTTTTACTCATTTTGTCGAGTATTTCTTCATTTTGGTTCGATTTGTTGATTATTATTATTATTTTTTTTTTATCTTTTTGTGGACTGCTTTGTTCATTTTGCTCAGGAAATATTCATCATCATTTCATTTATCATATTACATTTTCTTACTTCCTCCTTATAATCCAGTCCATAGTTAACAAATGCAGACACATACACCCTGGTTTACACCAAATAATTAAGGGGAGGTGGAGAAAAATGTAAATGCATTAGTGTTTGTCAGTCTACATATTTTTCCCTGTTATTAAATAAACAGTAAAAGTGAGTGTTTTACTTCAAACTGCGAGAAGAACAGGTGCCATTTTAATTTAAACAGGTATTTGTGTATGTTTGAAGCAGAATCAGCCCAGAACAGTGAAGGGTTAAAGTATGTGACCTTGGAGGCCAACTCAATCTAAGTTATCACTGAACACCATCACTGCATTCAGTCCAAACAGGAAAAACATGCACTGGCTGATAGAACACATATGCACACACACACACGCACACACACACACACACACACACACACACCAGGAGCTAAATTCTACCCTGGTGGTAGATGAATTTTGAGATGTGTCATATTATCTTGAACAGATTGAGGAAGTAGAAGGGCAGCTTGTGACAAACTGTGAACTGATAGACTTTGATATAAAACACAATGAACAGGACAATGAAGCAGAC
>CM035800.1:5640200-5929372 GCA_020466265.1 Siphamia tubifer | reverse complement strand
GACCTCTGACTCCATTTTGAAGTTTTGTCATCGGAGTCTGTCCTCAGTTGCATCAGGAGCCTCCATGTTTTCTATGTTTCAGGTTAAGAGCGAGGGTAAACTCTTTGCCGTACAGTCCAGAGCTTCAAATATTCCTTCATTCTCCAGTTCTGGGATAAAAACCAACATTTTCTGCAGTAAATATAAAACAAATAAAATCAGATATTGGATTTTACTCCAAAAAAATCCGAAGGAGACAACATTTTCTCGACTTTTTCCACTTTATCTTTACTTCTACATAACAGTAGAATTAGTGCACTTCAATGTGGGGATAAGGCCTCAACTCAAATGAGCCTATTCCCAATAACTATACGCCGTAAAGCGGTTGAATCGGCTGAAAACAGGCTCCCCAGCACCTTCCTGCAGTTCCGCTGTTTATCCCAGTATCCGCAGGCATAAAAAACCAAACGACCAACGCCGTCACACGCTACTTGTGTGTTCTCTAGAGGCAGGGCTATAGCTGATGAGTGACAGCTCCTGCTCCATCTCTGTTTCTGGCTCCGTTTCTGAAAGAACACCGATATTTTGGTATTCCGAGATGCTTTGCGACGCTCCTCCGAACTGCATCCCGTCATCCGTGGTGTCCTCTGGGTCCACCGCTAACCTGCCGTTGTCGTCCCTACCGCCATTGCGACAGTTACTATTGCGGTCCATGCCGCCTTTATCGTGTGTGCCCGTCAACAGAGGGGTGACGGCATGTGACGGGCAGGGGGGCGGGACCAGAAGAGTTTTGCGGGCAGTGGCGTTGGCCCCGCCTTTGTACTGGCATCGGATGTAGCTGGAGAAGGCTCTCCTGTAGGTCTTATTGAAGAGGGTGTAGACCAAAGGGTTGACCCCCGACGAGATGTAGCCCACCCACACGAACACGTTCAGCAGGTCATGGAGCAGCGACTCGTTGCAGGATCCGCGGCACAGAACGAAGGTGACGTTGGTGATGAAGAAGGGACACCACATGATGAGGAAGAGGAAGAAGACGATGCCCAAAACCTGAGGGAGGAGAGAGAGAGAGAGAGAGGGGGGTGGGGGTTAAATACAGAGGGAAAAAGGAGGGGTTTTATTCAGAATGACCATTCAAAATACACACGTAAATGCACGCACACGCACGTGAAAATACACACACTCACACTCACACACACACAGACACACACATGCAGTTGAAAACACACACAAATATGCACACAGGAATATGAAAACGCACGTACACATGAAAATAAACACCCACGTGAGATAGCTTCTCACAGTTTGTATTTTCAGCAGAAGTGGTAAAAGTGGGAACTGGTGGATTAAAGTGAAGGCTCGCGTGTGTGTGAATGCATTTCATGTGTGTTTGTGTTGTTGTTTTCACATATGTGTGCCTGTGTTTTCACGTGTGTGTGTGTGTGTGTGCGTGCGCGCACTTTCACATATATGTGTATGTTTTCAGATGTGTGGGTGAATGCAAATTGTGAATAATGTCTGTCACAGCCCCTCATAGATATTTAATAAAGTATAAATAGAAGTGATGAAAGTGTACATTTTGAGAGTTCAGACCTTGCAGTTTTTATATTACAATTTTATTTTGTTTTCATTTATTTGCATGCGTGTTTTAAATTTTTATTACATGATTGAAATGAAGACAAATAAATACAAATATAGAGGTGTTGAACTTCAGATGTCTTTCATGAAGTGACAGAGGCTGAAGTTCAAACACCACAACAACACAGACTGTTTTAGAAAGTCTGTTTTTCCCCTTCCACTTTCTGCTGGGGTTTTAATTTTTAATATAGATACTAGAGTGTTTTGGTGTTCATCCATAATGAATGCGGATGAAGAGGCGGATGAAACTGTCATACTTTTATTTTATTTTATTTTCTGGGGGGGGGGTTCATTACAAAAACTGTCAAGGTTTTTATGTCTTTATTTGGCACTTTTATGAATTCTAAAATGATGAATACAAAATTAACCTATAAAACCCAAAAGCATCTGCTGATTTAAACTGTGCAATACATGTTAGGCCATTAATTCTATCAATCCATGTCAGTAATTGGTGTAAAAATACAGGTCTTTATCTTTCCATGGTCATCAGATATGACCTATTTGGACGTTCAGAAAAAACCTTTTTGTCCATACATACATATATGTGTATATATATATATATATATATATATATATATATATATATATATATATATATATATATATATATATATATATATATACAAGCCACTGATATCAAGACAAGGAAACTCCTTACCATGCATGGAGGGTTCCACCCCAAGTCCAGTGTCCTGAGGCTGTACACTAAGCGAAAGGAAGGGGGCCGAGGACTAGTAAGTGTCAGAACTACTGTCCAGGAGGAAACGGCGAACCTCCAGGAATACATCAAGAAAATGGCCCCCAATGACCAACTGCTAAGTGAATGCCTCAGGCAACAAAAGCCCAGTAAGGTCGAGGAACCAGAGGGGCTATCATGGAGGGACAAACCCTTGCATGGCGTATACCATCGACAAATTGAGGAAGTGGCTGATATGGAAAAGACATACCAGTGGCTGGAGAAGGCTGGACTAAAGGACAGCACAGAGGCACTACTCATGGCTGCACAAGAACAAGCCCTGAACACCAGAGCAATAGAGGCCGGGGTCTACCACATCAGACAGGACCCCAGGTGTAGGCTGTGTAGAGAAGCCCCTGAAACAGTCCAGCACATCACAGCAGGGTGTAAGATGCTGGCAGGCAAGGCATACATGGAGAGGCATAACCAGGTAGCGGGCATACTGTACAGGAACATCTGTAAAGAGTATGGACTGGAGGTCCCAGGGTCAAGATGGGAGAACCCCCCAAAGGTGACAGAGAACAAACAGGCCAAGATCCTGTGGGACTTCCAGATCCAGACTGACAAGATGGTGATGGCCAATCAGCCTGACATAGTGGTGGTGGATAAACATGAGAAGACAGTGGTGGTGATAGATGTAGCAGTCCCCAGTGATAGCAACATCAGAAAGAAAGAACATGAGAAGCTTGAGAAATACCAAGGGCTGAAAGAGGAGTTAGAGAAAATGTGGAGTGTGAAGGCAACAGTGGTACCAGTTGTGATCGGAGCATTAGGGGCAGTGACCCCCAAGCTGGGAGAATGGCTCCAGCAGATACCAGGAACAACATCAGAGATCTCTGTACAAAAGAGTGCATTGCTAGGAACAGCTAAGATCCTGCGCAGAACCTTCAGGCTCCCAGGCCTCTGGTAGAGGACCTGAGCCTGAAGGAGACACCGCCCACGTGGGGCGAGAGGAACATTTTTTTTTTTTTTTTTTATATATATATATATATATATATATATATATATATATATATATATATATATAAATCTAGGATTAAACCAAAAAAAATCTTAAATTTAGCAATAGAAAAATCTTGAATTATGCACAAAAACATCTTGAATTAAGCAAAATAAATAAATAAAATATTGATCAGATATTTGGACTAAAAATGAGAACCTTCACACCTTCAACAGTTTCAAGAAAACAGCTGTAAACAACTGTTTCATTGAACTGTATTAATGTTTTTAAATTAGATTAATAATAATGATGGATTCATCTGACTTCATCTGACTTCATCTGACAGCCCTAAACATAATCCATTTGTGAAGTGACACAGAAGACTCACTGGGTCTTTAAGGGTTAAAGTGCAGTCAGTTCTGAATAGTTTTATATTCAGGGTCAAACATGAACGATAATCCTCCCACTGTTCACTTTGATTTCTTTCTACACATTTAGAAAGAATCAGAGCATATGTTCAGTCTGGTTTATTACAGTCCGTTTTGTCCATACACAACCTGGCATTTGTCTGCTTTCATGTCAGATCAATACATAATGAATCCGCTATTACCTCCCAGGGCCACAAGTATCGGGGGAGGGGGGGCACTGCAGAAGCCTGGGGGGCCACATGAGAGATTAACAGAAGATAATAAACTGATGCAGTGCTGATATTAAATAAATATTCAATAAAGTACTTTATTTCCTTCAACTACAGACACATGTCAACATGAATCAGCTGTAAGCCTTTGCCAGTGTTTTTCAACCAGGGGGTCATGAACCCCCGTGGGGTCACCTTCAATTCAAATGGGGTCACTTGTCCACATCTGATTTTAAATAAAACAAATGGGATATTCACTACATTTAAAAGCTTTTTTTTTCTTTAACTACAAACAAATGTCAACATGAATCAGCTCTAAGCCTTTAACAAAGTGTTTTTCAACCTTGGGGTCGTGACCCCACATGGGGTTGCCTTGAATTCAAATGGGGTCACTTGATATAGATTTTTTGGGACAGATAGTGATTTTTATCCCACACCCAAAGGGGAGAGGGGTATTGTTTTAGAGTAAGTTTACTGTTTGTCTGTCAGCATTTTCATAGCTCAGTTGGAAGAGCGGGTCATCCAATAACTGAAGGGGTGGTGGTTCAAATCCTACTATGTTCTTGCCAGACCAATGTGTCCTTGGGCAAGACACTTCACCCTCCTTGCCTCCAGTGCCACACACTGGTGTATGAATGTTTGCTGGTGGTCACAGTAGGGCTGTAGGCGCCACGCTTCTGTCAGTCTGACCCAGGGCAGCTGTGGATACATATGTACTTTACCACCACCAGAGTGACAATGTGAGAGTGAATAAATAATGGGTCACTAATGTAAAGCGCTTTGAGTATCCAAAAAGTGCTATATAAATCCAATCCATTATTATTATTATTATTATTATTATTATTATTATTATTATTATTATTATTATTATTATTATTATTATTATTATTATTATTATTATTATTATTATTATTATTACCCAAGCTTTACTCAACAGGACCAATGCCCATTAAATTGTGGTGAATGTAGGTAAATGATCAGAACTTACAGAGCGCTTTTCCACCTTCATGGTACTCAAAGCCAAGTGGGATTCAACCCGCCAACCCTGGATTTATTAGATGACTCTCTCCCCCTCCTGAAAATCACATGACCCATTGCTACACCTGTGCTCCTCACCTTGGATGCTCGTCTCTCATTCTTGATGGCCTGCATCATCCCCCGCCGCCCATGGCAACCAGAAGTGTCGCTCCGTCCCGGGCCGGCAGCGGGGGAGCTGAGTTGCGACGCCGCGTCAGAGCTGGGGATAATGCTAATGTTGTCTGAGGTGGAGGCGCTGAGAAGCATGCTGGGCTCCGCCCCTTTCAGACAGCTGAGGGTGTTCCTTCTGCTCTGAGGGGGCGGGGCCTTTAGCTCTGTGGACAGAATGGACCAAATCAAATATAACAAAAACAGTCTACTTGACTATCACTGTACTGTGGGGGAAGGAGTTATTTGTTTCATCTGTTAAAATTAACAGATTAATCTATCACCATCATCGGGGCTGTTTCTACGCAATTGGGTAGGACCCCACAGAGCCACCAGGGGCCCCCAAAGCTGCCGTAGGATACTGCCTCATCTGACAATCTAATATTCTTAAAATACTTATGTGGCACCAGGACATTTAAAAAAAACAACAAATTTTCAAGAAATGTTAACATGTCATGAATATTCTACCTTTATAGTTTGGATTTTTTACTGTAGTATTTGACCTCATGTCTGTTGTGTTGGGCAGTAATGTGGTTTATTGTGTTATGCTGCTTTTCACCAGATGGTGACACATGAGAACTGACTGACTGACTGTGGCACAAACACTTATGTTTGTGTTAGCCGTGTTTACTGACCTATGATACTATATATATATATATATATATATATATATATATATATATATATATATATATATATATATATATGTATATATATATATATATATATATATATATGTATATATATATATATATATATATATATATATATATATATATATATATATATATATATATATATATATATATATATATATATATATATATATATATATGGGTCAATCCATGCTAATGTGTAAATTTTAATAAAAAAATAAATTCTTTTTTCAGGAATCTTTTTTTCCTCTCATTGTAAACAATTTATTAAAGTTTCAGAATATATATCTGAAAAGATAACTTTTGAATAACCAACCTCAAAATTTTGAAATTTTGAATTACCAAATAGTATTGTAACGGACATCATTTGGACGGAATTCCAGAGGAGTTTTAGGAACCTTTTCACCATCATTCCTATATTATTGAACAGAAACACTTCTAAAAAGCTTTAGAAACAAAGATTCTAGATAATAAAAAGAAAAAAATACTTCCATATTGACTTTGTCAATAAAAATGTAGAAAATCACCACGCGGTTATAAGCATACACACACATATTATTTTCCTTATTCTGGTAAAATGAAGTGAACAAGCCAAGATAAGAGTTATTATCAAAAATAAACTTTGAAACTTTAATTTCAACACTTAAAAACTTCAAAATTTTCAACAAAGTCTGAAAAATAGACAAGTAAATGCATGAAGTGAGTAATGTAACGGACATCACCTTGGATGGAAAATATTGAATTAAGATTAAAACTTTTATAAAAACATTAAAAAACTTCAACAGTTCATAAAAATTGTCCATTAGACTGTCCATTACATGGCATGGGTGGGAGGGGAAAATAAATATTATTTTGTTCGATTACCAGAAATATCTTTTGTTTTTGTTCATATTTTTTCAACTTGAATTGAAATTTCCAAGAATCATACAGGAAGTCCTCCCTAAATATAATTCCTACATGTCCTAGATTATTATTGGCATATAGGGGGCAGAAAATTAGGCTATTTTTCTCAAATATTTCATAATTAGTAGGGGTGTGTTTTACACTCCGTCTTTCAGTGACGTCCGTTACCATGGTTACGAAAAACGATGTCAAATCACTTTAAATCTCATTAACATTGCGTGTAGATGAAATTTGTACAGTTTTTTAACACTTTGAATTAATTAACTGAAGGAATTTTACATATTAAAAGACATACAATCATATTTTAATAGAATGACGAGCGTTACAGAAAATTTCCGTCTTTCTGACGTCCGATCATAGATTTTCTGTCCAAAACAGCGGCATTTTGAAAACAAAAACATCGTCGCTGTAGAAATGGAGCTGGCATCGTGTCTACGTGAATCCAGCAATCATATGCTATATACCAGAGGAATCCTGACTTATTCATGCACTAAATCACCTAGTATCCTTCATTTATAATGATTGGACGTCATGTAGTAACGGACGTTATTAACCTGGACGGAGCTGGAAGATTCAGCTCTCCTCGCCATGTTGCTGGCTTCTCCACAGAGATCGCTGACGTAGTGCGCTGGTTGGAAATACCCAGAATGCTCTATAAACGTCATCACTTCTGGGGCACAACAAATTGGGTTTTCCCACTCTTATCACGGACGTCAGTGGATGGACAGAAAATGCAGTAGTTGACTTCGAGTTCGATTTACAGCCAAGGCCTTTGATTAATACTGATTTATCTGCCCTTATCGTGTCAATATACTAACTAGAATAATTCCTACATATTTAGTGTGTATTTCACAATTTAAGTTCGTCAGTAGCAGGCTGTGTAACGCCCGTCATTTTTCTGGACGGAATGACTGACGTCCGTTACTTGATATTATTTCTTATCTCAAACCACAGAAACTAGTACAAAAACACTACAGTTTTCTCCAGAACATTATTTTTAATTATAACTTCAGGATAAAAAATAAAAACACGAATATTTTCAAAGGAATAGGTTGTTTATTCAATACACAATCAAGCATGACTAAAAATTTTTTATTGTACCTACCTTTCCGTCCATCAACCTGGAAATGATTTTTTTCTAATTCCGTTATTTATTAGACTATCTTTCCAAATTTATCATATTTATGTCAGGACTATGAGAGAAATAGGAGGCTGTACGTCTATCATTTGTCGGCACTAAAAAATTTACACATTAGCATGGAATGACCCATATATATAGTATCATAGGTTGATATATATATATATATATATATATATATATATATATATATATATATATATATATATATATATATATATATATATATATATATATATATTTATATATATATATAATACATATATATATATATATATATATATGTACATCACAGGGTTGCTTTGGATTAACTTCAGTTAATCATGATCAAAACACTTTATGTCAGTTGAGTGACAGTTTTGTCTCTGTTTAGTATTTTTTGCACTTAAACTTCCCACTAAAATTCACAAAAAAACTAATAAACTAACACAAAAAAAGCTATGAAATATTCAAATCATATTCAAAAACTGTACTGAAATACAAAAAAAATCCACTGAAAAAATGCAGCAGCAAGATTATTAACAGGATCAAATAGAAGAGAACACATCACCCCTGTGCTCCAAACCCTTCACTGGCTACCAGTTGAGTTTAGAATTAAATTTAAAATCCTCCTCCTTACATATAAAGCCATTAATGGTATGGGCCCCTCTTATCTTAAAGATGATCTGGTTCCGTACCAACCCAATAGAACCCTTCGTTCTCAGAATGCAGGTTTATTGAAAGTTCCTAGGGTTTCTAAAAGTACAGTAGGAGCTAGAGCCTTTAGTTATCAGGCCCCTGTCTTATGGAATCAGCTTCCCTTTAATATTAAAGATGCCAAAACAGTCTCTACATTTAAAATTAGGTTGAAAACATTCCTGTTTGAGAAAGCCTATGGTCAGGTAAAATTATGTGACTCATATATCATGTATACGTGATGTATGAGTCACAGTTCAGTCTAGGCTTCCCTAGGAGCTAGAATGCTGGGGGAAGTACAGACACTGAGTTCTTTCTTCTCTTTCTCTCCCTCACACCTGTTTTTGTCATTTTTATAACCTATCTTTCATACCAAGTCTGTTCATGTCTAGTCACCTGGTATATATATATATATATATATATATATATATATATATATATATATATATATATATATATATATATATATATATATATATATATATATATATAATTTTTTATTTTTTTCATTTTTTATTCTTTTTAGTTTGGGTGTTTGTGGGTTACAATGTACATAAGTTTAAAAACAGAAAAAAAAAAACAAAAAAACCTGGCAGCTCCTCTGCAGGTATAGTCCAGGAGCCCAGGGGGTGGAACCTAGCTGGGAAGGTTACCAATTTTTATGGGTACTATGATGTCCGGCATGGTCCCCAGATAGAGGAACGGCACGTCTGCCGGGTTCCCTCGGGTGGGTGTGGCCAGGGGGGGTGTAAAACTGGCACCCAAAAAATGGGCTAGATCAGTTGGTGAGGTTACCACTTGGAACCTGTTGCAAATTGTTTGCCATGGTCCCCTGATTGAGGAATGGCTACTGCCAGACGTTTTTGTTGGTGGGCGGGGCTTGCCAGACATCATTAAGTGGAGGGTGAAAAATGGGCTAGATCAGTTGGTGAGGTTACCACTTGAAACCTGTTGTAAATTGTTCATCATAGTCCCCTGATAGAGAAATGACCATTGCCAGACATTTTAAGTGGTGGGTTACCCCCGGCAGACGCCCCGATATGATGACACCCCCAAAAATGGGCTAGATCAGTTGGTGAGGTTACCACTTGAAACTTGCTGCAAATTGTTCATCATAGTCCCCTGATAGAGAAATGACCACTGCCAGACATTTTAAGTGGTGGGTTACCCCCGGCAGATGCCCAGATATGATGACACCCCCAAAAATGGGTTAGATTAGTTGGTGAGGTTACCGATTGATACCTGTAAAAATTGTTTGGCCCCTGGTCCCATGAAAGAGAAATGGCCACTTACATATATTGTTGTTGATGGACACGGCTCACCAGACATACATTACAATGGGTGAAAAATAAGAAAGATCTGGTGGGGTTAGAAGTTGAAACATGTTGTCAATTATGGTCCTCTGACATTTTTTCACTTTCACTTTCCAGCAGTAGTGGAGTAGGCCTACCCTCGTGACCAATAGGGAGTGTATAGCCATAGTTAGTTACATCATCCAAAGTGTCACAAACTTGACAAATGAACACATTGACTCAATTAAATTTTATTTTGTTGAGAAATGTAACGATCTTATACAGTTTATTAACCTTGGAGCTGTTTTCTGTAAATTGCTTAACCATAGAAATTAAAATTAACAACATAAAAATACAACATGTAACATAACAGCATAGAACAACATATAACTATATTAATTTGTATCCATCTCAGCACACTGAAGCAAGATAGATCGAATCAGCACCAAAATTTATTGTGGAAGGGCTATAGACTTACATAATTCTTAGGCCTATCAATTAAATATTGAGAGTTATCAACTGAATGAGATCATATGCCATCTGGAAGAATGGGTTTTCAGGCAGTAATTTTCAACCCTCTGACAGAAATATATGTACACACGTACAATGCATACATACATACATACATACATACATACATACATATATACACACATACTTACATATGCACATAATTATATACTACATACATACAGTACGTATACATACGTACATAGATAATCAATTGTAGAGCTCAACAATGAAAGGGCAAAGACTGAATACGATATATTTATAGACAGATTGGAAAATTCATGAATATTAATATTAAATGACAATAGACAATGTTTGAACCAACCTTCAGCAGTCTTCAGCTTGATCCAAATGACAGTCCGTTCCCATCGATTGAATTCAGAAACTTGAGATTTGAAAAAAATGTGGCATATCTGGAAAACGAGGACGGTGATCTGAGGCCTTCAGATGATGGGATATTACTGTACAAGGCTCAGCTCCTTTATCATGTACGGTGAGTTAGAAAAAAAGTGACATGAACTTATTTTTTTGATTGAAATTGCTTTAGATGGCCACTGCCACAGGTATTTTGTTTAAATGCTATAACTTTTGAACGAGTGGAAGGCTCTGCACCAAATTTTGTGTGCTAATGGTCTATGATTGGTACATGAACACATTTTATTTTGGAGGCCAAGGCTTCTACGATGACTGAATTTAATCACAGCGAATTTATGTTTGGCCCATTACATTTAAACAAGTGCTTGGATTTGCTCCAGTCCTTGAGACATAGGCTACACCTTTTAGATGGCCAACCTTTTTTGCAATAAATCTTGTTGACCTATACACTGTATAATATGTGAGCTGATTATATTTGGGTCACATGGTCAAGATAGCAGTCGCTTTGTGTGGTAATCCAAAAAATTGAGCCGATTTGGGGTTGTAGAGCCAGATACACACAAGAGTGTGACAGCAGCGAGAAGACAGCCGAGTATCGGGTGTTGTGTTCTACTGACAGCATTGGTGTGCGCGGCCAGTCCTGTTCAAACCCCCCCCCACAGCCAATGCTAGTTTGCTACTTTGCCATTCATAACAACGGGACACCCAACACCCAAATTCCGCTCGGGTTCTATTTTCCAAATGCAGCGCAGGTCCCGCGTCGCTTCCGCCGTGTTGGTGTGTAAGGTCAGATCTGTTTCCATTTTCGCCACCGCCAGTAAAAATCGCTTCAGTCCTGCCCCGCTTCCCCGCTCTGGTCTGAAATAGGCCTAGATCTGGCAGTTGCAGGCGACTTTACAAGAATGTGTGTTCACAATGGGGTGTCTCACGGTGGGAACCCACCAACAAAAATGTAACTGCCCATTCATCAATCAGGGGACCAGGGGTCAAACAATTTTTTACAGGTTTCAATCGGGAATCTCACAATTTTTGGTGAGATCTAGCCCATTTTTGCTACCCATCATACGGGGACATCTGCTGGTGTAACCCATCACTAAAAATGTCTGGCAGTGGTCATTTCTCTCTTAACGGACCATATATATATATATTTTTTTTTTACAGGTTTCAAGTGGTAACCTCACCAACTGATCTAGCCCATTTTTGGGGGTGTCATCATATCGGGGCGTCTGCCGGGGGTAACCCACCACTTAAAATGTCTGGCAGTGGTCATTTCTCTATCAGGGGACTATGATGAACAATTTACAGCAGGTTTCAAGTGGTAACCTCACCAACTGATCTAGCCCATTTTTGGGGGTGTCATCATATCGGGGCGTCTGCCGGGGGTAACCCACCACTTAAAATGTCTGGCAGTGGTCATTTCTCTATCAGGGGACTATGATGAACAATTTACAGCAGGTTTCAAGTGGTAACCTCACCAACTGATCTAGCCCATTTTTGGGGGTGTCATCATATCGGGGCGTCTGCCGGGGGTAACCCACCACTTAAAATGTCTGGCAGTGGTCATTTCTCTATCAGGGGACTATGATGAACAATTTACAGCAGGTTTCAAGTGGTAACCTCACCAACTGATCTAGCCCATTTTTGGGGGTGTCATCATATCGGGGCGTCTGCCGGGGGTAACCCACCACTTAAAATGTCTGGCAGTGGTCATTTCTCTATCAGGGGACTATGATGAACAATTTACAAGAGGTTTCAAGTGGTAACCTCACCAACTGATCTAGCCCATTTTTCACCCTCCACTTAATGATGTCTGGCAAGCCCCGCCCACCAACAAAAACGTCTGGCAGTAGCCATTCCTCAATCAGGGGACCATGGCAAACAATTTGCAACAGGTTCCAAGTGGTAACCTCACCAACTGATCTAGCCCATTTTTTGGGTGCCAGTTTTACACCCCCCCTGGCCACACCCACCCGAGGGAACCCGGCAGACGTGCCGTTCCTCTATCTGGGGACCATGCCGGACATCATAGTACCCATAAAAATTGGTAACCTTCCCAACTAGGTTCCACCCCCTGGGCTCCTGGACTAGTAAGTGATTTGTTGATGCATTAGAAAGGCTCTGTGAAAAACATTGTCAGTAAAGCAGGCACTTCCTAGGAAGCTCAGTTTTTGACAGAGCAGCACACCTCTGGGTCATAAAATGGCCACGTTATGTCTTTCTATGTCTGTATATATATATATATATATATATATATATATATATATATATATATATATATATATATATATATATATATATATATATATATATATATACTGTATATATTCATATTTTTTGGATATTTGATGATATTTTTTGGTATTTTTTTTTATTTTAACAGTTTTTTAAAATGTTTTGCATATTTTGTCGCTTTTTGTGTTAGTTGATTTTTTTTGTGAATTTTTGTGGAGTTTAGCATGTTTTGTATGTTTTTTTTCTGCATTTTTTACATTTACAATTGTTTTTTCTTTTCTTTTTTTAATTTTTTCCTTTGCTTGTCTTTAATTTTAGGTTATTTTCTTCTTTAATTGTCATTTTTTAAAATTTTTTTGCTTCAATTTCCTTTTTCCTTTTTCTCTATGCCACGACCATGACAATGTCTCCTTTTTCTTTTGGGACATCCCATAATCCCACAGTGTAAACCCAGCTTCAGATAACAGCCGCTGCCTTTACAGAGGAAGGTGATAAAACAGACAAAGGTGAGATGTGAGATTTCTCAAGGGGAAAAAATCTCATGTTTCCAAATGTTCATTGGAATCAGTTCTTGCACCAAAAGACAAACAGAAACTAACATGACAAAAGGAGGACATATGCCCACAGGCAGGTTTTTGGGATGAGACTGTTTATTCTTAAAACTTTAATGTTTAGTTTATAGACAATAGATCTGGAAAATATGATTTAAGAAATCTGACCAAGATCATTTTAACAAATACATTTGAAAAAATTATGAATTGAAAAAATAAATCTCTCAGTCAAACCAGTCAAAATGATCTTAAATCACATTTTCAGTGGTTCTCACATCTTTACAGGCTAATACCACTAGGCTGATGCTAATGCTAGCACTAGGCTAATGCATCGCCTAGTTTATGACAAATACATTGAGTGCAGATGTAACAGGGTCAATTATTTTGCAGTAATGTGGGTATGTCAAGGACAATTGTTGTGATTATAATTACACAAAATCTGTTATTTGTATTTTAATTAGTTTTTAGTTAATACCTGACAGGTTGGTCTACTATATCTGGCATTTTTGCTCCTTTACCTCATCTCTATTGTTCCAGATCTTTATGGAGGAGATAAAAGGCTGTGCAGTCGGGGGAAATTCCTGTTTTGGCTTCTGTAAATCTTATTTTGGGTGAAGTGGCTACCTCAAAGTTTGGTGAATAACAATTATGTGCCATTAGGTCTGTGTAGGGGTGTACTTTGAGGGGTCCACTGACGGGAGGAACTTATTTTCTGTCTGTCAGGAGTCAAGAATAAAAGGAGACTGCCTCCAACTGTTTATGTGCGTGTCTCATTAAAAAAAAAAAAACACACACACACACACACACACACACACACACACAACGCAGAGTCCGACACCACCAGTTACACAGATATATTCACTTCTTCAGCCTGTTCATGCAAAATGAAACACAATTAATATAGATTAAAAATGAAAATTTAATCAAGACTATAAATAAATCAATCCAAAACAACCCTGTGATTAATCTAATTAAAATGTTTAATTATCTGACAGCCCTTTACAGAAGAAAATTTGTCCTTAGTCGTGTTTGTGCAGTGCCGAAGAGTTTTCTGAATTATTTCAAGGATCTTAAACAGAAACAGTGAATCCATCAGTGTCTTCAGTGTTTGTGTTCAGTTTAATTTGAGGATTTCATACATTTATGGAAGGATTCAAATAAACAGAGACAGAAAATGACATGAGATGACTGGGATCAGGCCTGACACTACAATACATACCTTCTGGGGGGGCCAGTGTGTTGATCTGAGGGATGTGGAAGGCTGTGGGCGGAGCCTGTAATGTGTTGGTCATGGCTGGTGGATGCAAAGGCTGCTGGGAGGAAGTCTTTGACTCACACAGGAAGACAGTGGCCTGCCTCTGGAGCACCTGAGGATGGAGAGGAGAGAGGAGAGGAGGGGAGAGGAGAGGAGAGGAGAGGAGAGGAGAGGAGAGGAGAGGAGAGGAGAGGAGAGGAAGGGAGGGGAGGGGAAGGGAGAGGAGAGGAGAGGAGAGGAGGGGAGGGCAGGGGAGAGGAGGGGAGGGGAGGGGAGAGGAAGGGAGTGGAGAGGAGAGGAGAGGAGGTGAGAAGAGAGGAGACAAGAGGAGAGTAAAGGAGAGGAGAGGAGAGGAGATGAGAGGAGATGAGACGAGATGAGATGAGACGAGGGGAGATGAAGGGAGTGGAGGAGAGTAAGAAGAGAAGCGATAAGAAAAGAAAAGTAAAAGCAATGCAGCATCAGGGTTCAGGTACACTGCATAAATATAAATCTAACCAAGATAATTTCACTTGCCCAGCACTGCCTGGCCCCCTGAGCCACTGAGAGCTGGTGTCAGTCTGTAAATTCTTCTGCTTTTCTGTGTCTCCATGTTTCAAAAATATCTCCTGAACATGTCCTTGTTTTTTTTGTCACTGTCAGGACATATGTGTGAATAATCAGAGGATTTTTAGTTTTAACAATGTCAGACATTTGTGATTAGAAATGTTCCACATGCAGCTGAGTGGAAACTGAACCTGGATGAACAAACACTAGTGACTGTGATCCTTTTCCACTGGCCATAAAACCTGTTTAAACCTGCTAATAATTGGCTTCTAGTGCTAGTTGGAAAGACACGCCAACCTGCATCAGCCTGGGTTCACCTGCTTCAAACAACTCGACAGTGACACGGGTTAATGCCATTTTCAATCTGCTCGGCTCTGATTGGCTGCAGTGGGAATGCCAGACCCATGTCATCTGCTAGTTTACCTGATGACATGGAGAATTACATGACAAGGTTCAAGGTTACTTTCTTAGTCTCCCTCGGGATGAATTTGGTTGAGAGTACAGGGGAGTTGCTGCATAGACAGTGTAACATAAAACACACAAAAATATCAAGGCACACATGTGCAACCATTTACTCCAATGGGATGTGCAAATCAGCAACATACAATCAGCCATTTATACAAACATACCTACACACACACACACACACACACACACACACACACACACACACATATATATATATATATATATATATATACACCTCTTGACTATACATCTAAAAACTAAAAAACTGAACTAAATATAAAAAAGGAAAATAAAAACTCTACAAAACTAACCTAGCCTGCAATCAGCTGTTATAAGGCGCTTTCCCACAGAGTAGTTCTAAGAACTTAGTTCTAAAAACTAAATAGCTCTAAGAACTCTTTCATTCCGAGGGAACCTTTGGGTTTGCCTTCTGACAGGGCAGTAGGAACCATGGGAGGGGCCAATGTGATGCTAACGTCCACCACAGTGATGTATTCTTAAAGTACTAAATCCAACAATTACACAAGGAAGTAAATGGTAAATGTTCTGCACTTACATAGTTCTTTTCCACCTTCATGGTGCGTAAAGTGCGTAACATTAGCCTCACATTCAACCATTCACACACACTCATACACCAGTAGGTTCCTAAGGTTCTGTCAGTCCTACTGGGAGTCTACAGGGTTCAGTGTTTTGCCCAAGGACATTTCGACATGTAAACAGCCAGAACCGGGACGCAAACCGTCAACCATTTGGTCATTGGACGACCTGCTCTACCAACTAAGCCACAGCCGTCCCAAGAAGTAGAAGACAGCGCTACTATAAACTAGAATAGAGAATGAGGAGGACACAGCGTTATGTTCTGTATTGCAGGAATGTTAATTATGGTCAAATACAGCATCTAATGTCAAGAAGGGAGGAGTTTACAGAGAGAGTTAGGAGACGAAGAACCCAGCGGCAGGTGATACTACTATGTATGTTAATTTCTTCACATTAACCCAAAACCAAAACCGCGTCATCGGTCCATTTAGTTATTACTTTCTCCATATTTTTTGTTCAAAACCCATCTGATGCTACACAGATGGTTTTAAAGATAGCAGTACTGCAACATGAGGACATTTGGAAATAGATGTGGTCTGGGCTCTACCAACTACCAAACACCTACGTCATATAGTTCCTAGAGAACTAAAATAAGTTAAAATGGTTTTATGTGGGAAAAGGGGAAAAAAGGTTCCAGGACCTAAAAAGGTTATAGGAACTACAAAAGGTTCCTACAGTGGGAAAGCACCTACAGCAGGGGTGTCCAAATCCAGTCCTCAAGGGCCAGTGTCCTACATGTCTTAGATATTTCCCTCTTCCACAGGATTCAGTTTAACCCTTTAAGTCCTGAAACTTTAGCAGTTCCACAGTAAAAATAAATAAAATAGCCAACAAAATGAACAAAAATGGCCAAAGTCATCAATAAAATTAACAAAAATGAATAATAAACTGACCAAATAATTAGTAACATGAAGAAAGTAAGACACAAATGGAGCAAAATTAAAGAAAAAAAAAATAAAATAAAAAGTAAAATGTAGAAAAATAAACAATTAGCGACAAAATGAACAAAAACTTTGTCTTACTTTGTTCATGTTATTAATATTTTGTCAGTTGATTATTCATTGTTGTCCATTTTATTGCTGACTTTGGTTCACGTGCTTATTTTAATTCTTTTTTACTGTAGAAGGAGTTAAAGGGTTAAACTGAATGATGCACAAGAGGGAAATATCTAAATTATGTAGGACACCGGTCCTCAAGGACTGGATATGGACACCCCTGACCTATAGGCTAACACTCCTCCAGTCCACCCAGACAAAGACACATGCAGCCGCCCCTCCCCCCTTACACACACCTTTGCTCATTCACCACCTTAATTGATAAAGGAGTAAATGATAAATTGCCTATTATTTGCCTATGTGTCTCCTTCCTGTATTCAGAAGGATGTAGTCAGAATACAGCACATGAGAGCTGTCAGACAGAATGCTGTTAGTTTGACTGACTACTGTGTGTTCAAACAGCTCCTGTGGGCTCAGAGGGGCAGGAGTTCCCATAATCTTGCCTGCTGTTTTGTGGTGTCATAACATCATGACAGTTGTGTCTTATATTCTGTCGCACTTGTGATATCATCATCAAAGCACAGCAAAGGAAGAGGTCAATGGACAAATGCCAATTAGCGGAAAAGTGGCTTGTGATTGGTTGAAAGGCAATGGATTGACTTTGAACCAAAACACAAAATAATATTATTTTGGGGCTGACACTGAGCTTTTCAAATGCAAATATTCAGTCTGTTCTTTATTTATTTTTTTTAGCTCAATTAAGGTTTTTTTTGTTAAATTAATTTGAGCATTTTTCCAGTGTAACCCCCCCCCAAAAAAAACACACACATGTTTACCTGAATGGTGAGGCAGTACGTCACCACCATAATAACCAGTGGAATGAAGAAGGCCACAAAGGAACCAATCAGCATGAAGCGCTCCTCGTTGAGGACACAGCTGCCGTTTACGAAGACCTTGTCCTCGTTGTGGAGGCCGATGACTGGAATAGGCATCGACACACCTACAGACAGAGGAACATTTCTTTGTTTGGGTTTTATACCAAAACATGTTCTTTTAAGGAATGTACAAGTCATCACTTCCTGGTCAGGACAAGTTTTTAATTTCTATGAACCTCTACCCAGCCTTATATGTAGATGACATTACACCTACATATGTTTTACATGGTTTTATTGAGGCAGGATATAGAATTGTTACAGAATTATCATAAATTCATAGAAATCCACATGTAATATATGTCTATATAACATTACAGAAATACAGTGCCTTTAGATTTGTCTTTTTTTCCAAACTAAAGATACTGTAGAAAACACAAACACATATTAAAACAATACAAATGAGAGAAAAAAAAAAAAACTTAAACAAAAAGAAAAATAGACCCAAAGCCTGAACGCTCCAAAACCCAACCCCACTACCGAACCCATCCCACCCCACCTGACCCGGCTGTAACTAAATCATTCTTTATTTCAGTGTTTTGTTCCCTTGAAGTGAGGAAAATAGCTTTTACTGTGGGGTGTGAGATATTGAATGAGAGGTGACCAAATTTTATTGAAATATGAGAGATTATCCATAAGAGTGAATCTTATTCTCTCGCTGAGCCATATCTTTATGGAGGGAACCTCTTTCTTTTTCCAGTACATGATAATAACACACACACACACACACACACACACACACACACATATATATATATATATATATATATATATATATATATATATATATATATATATAATTTTAATAACATCTATATATACACATTATTTTAATAACACTTATATACACACATTGTTGTAATAACATTTATATATATATAGCTCCCATATTAATGCATCTACACTTGTTGTGCATCAAATGAAAGTGAATAAACTCATCTTTCTGAATATATGAACCATTCAACTTGGGTCCCCGGGTACTATGCATGGCTGCCCACTGCTCCTTATAAGGTTTCCCCAACGGCATCAAAAGGATGGGTCAAATGCAGAGGACAAATTTCATTGTACAGCTGTATAATGGATCTCTCATTCAGTGTGGTTCTCCTCAATATTTCTTCTCTTTCCCACTGGGTTTTAGAGTTTTTTTGTGCTGAGAAGGAGGGTCTAAGGACAGGGGATGCTTGGGAGTTTTTATCTGTTTCTGTAGTTGATTGTGTTTCTGTGAAGCCCTGTGAGACGACTTTGTTGTGATGTTGTGATTTGGGGATAATGACAAATAAATTATGTTCTTTCTTTCTTCTTCTATCCTGTAACAATAAAATATGAATAACCTCAAGTAATGGGTGGAAAAAATACATACATACATAAAATACAAACAATCTTAAATTAGACACAATTTGAACCATTTTCTGCTTTTGTTTATAAGAGTTTAGTGTCTTTGTAGAACTGATTCATTATAAAACACATTAACTAATGATAAACTGAGGCAGAATATTGTTCATACTGCCCTTATTATCCTTATGGAATTTCAATTGTTTTGCTTTAAGATAATTTATGGAAGTATTTTCATAATTTAATGGGTTTTATTTTTGCACTAAAACAATGACAAAAAATTTGGAGTTGTCATTATTCATAGGTTAATATGTTTTCATTTTACTGGTCCGGCCCATTGGAGATCATATCAGGCTGAATGTGGAAAATGAACACAATGAGTTTGAGACCAATGACCTTGAAAGGTCACATCCTTTTAAATATTGGTAACTCCAAATTTAGTGGTGATAAGTACAGTATTATATTACTATATTATATATTATATTATATATTACAGTATATATTACTATTGCTGACTAGGGGTGTGAGATCGCGTTAACATTCTGTCTTGCAAGACTTCTTATCCAGCAGCAGCCAGAATGACGTCCAAAAATACAGGTTTTACAATTGACGATGCCCCCGCCACTTTCAAATCGTTTGTTTGGCAGCAATTTGGATTCCTGGCAGAAATGATAAATGGCAAGAGAGTGACTGATAAGACACGGACAATATGCAAACAATGGTGTACAGTGCGGCTAATATGAGCACAATGCAGAGACATTTCCAGCAGCACCACAGCTCAGTACTCAAATCAACAACTGCACCTGCCAAAAAACGCCAGCAAACCAGATAATGCTGAGAAACACATGCATACCTCAACTTCCACAGTCAAGCACCAGATTTGATTAAAAAAAGGAGAAATATCTACATTTATTTATTTGATTTTAACTTTTATACAGTTTTATTTTAGTTTCAATTTGTAGAGTAACAAGTTCATTAAAAGTTAACGCTTACAGAGTTATAAAATCCATGTGCAACTCAGTTAAATATAAGTCTGTCTATTCATATACTTTGTAATTTAGTTTTCTTAAAATCTTGTCTCAATCTTGTGAGCTGAATGTCTCGTTACACCCGTACTGCTGACAGATAGCCAAGTACATGTAGGTTCCAAAATGGCATATTGACCTTTAACCTTGAGTGATCTTGAAAGGCCAAACCCAAAGTCTTATGTTTTGAGAGGGAAATGTCCATTAAAGGTCACCTTCCACAGGAAACCACTTTTACTTGCAGTTTGTGAAGTATTTTTGATCACAGTGAGCTCTACACGCATGCAGAACATGAAACCTGCCTTGCCTGCATGAGCCTTTGGTAGGAAACACACAGAGAAATGAATGAGTCTGAAAAGCACAACATTGTTTCACCACTGGGGTTAATGCCCCGCCCCCTGGGGCTGATGAAATAGACAGGAGAGATGTGGCTTTCAGAAGCTAACTGACCTCCAAAGATAATACAGAATTAAAAACCATGACAGAACAAGCTTGTTCATGTTTTATTTGTGGAAATAACATATCTCTATTGTACACCGTTGCCCAAGAAAGGAAACGTTCAAAACAAATGGCTGGAATTTCTCTTCGGGATTTGACAACCAGCAATGGATACCAGACATTAGCTCTGTGCTGCAAACATTTCCAGGACGGTGACTTTTCTAACGTGGGTGCCTACAGTAGTGATTTTTCTTCCAAGTTGTCAATAAAAGATTAATCTTTTCCATTTCAATGATCAACTACAAGCCCACAGGCGGTAAGTGAAATGGGATTTTTCCACCCAATTTTTTTAGTTATAAAATAGTCACAGGTATCACACCAGCTGGTAACAAAGCTAAGCTGAAAACCAAGAATAATAACAGTGTGTTTTGTGCAACTTAGCCTAGTGCACAGATGATGGTAAGGTTATGAGAAATCCAATCCTTAATGAGATTAGCATTAGCAGGCTAGATTAGCTCAGATGTATTTAGCAGTCTAGGTTAGCTCAGATGTAATTTGCAGGCTGGGTTAGCTCAGATGTATTTAGCAGGCTAGGTTAGCTCAGATGCATTTAGCAGGGTAGGTTAGCTCAGATGCATTTAGCAGGCTAGGTTAGCTCAGCTGTATTTAGCAGGCTAGGTTAGCTCAGATGCCTTTAGCAGGTTAGGTTAGCTCAGGTGTATTTATCAGGCTAGGTTAGCTCAGATGCATTTAGCAGGCTAGGTTAGCTCAGATGCATTTAGCAGGCTAGGTTAGCTCAGGTGTATTTAGCAGGCTAGGTTAGCTCAGATATATTTAGCGGGCTAGGTTAGCTCAGATGCATTTAGCAGGCTAGGTTAGCTCAGATATATTTAGCGGGCTAGGTTTGCTCAGATGCATTTAGCAGGCTAGGTTAGCTCAGATATATTTAGCAGGGTAGGTTAGCTCAGGTGTATTTAGCAGGCTAGGTTAGCTCAGATGCATTTAGCAGGCGGGGTTAGCTCAGATGCATTTAGCAGGCTAGGTTAGCTCAGATGCATTTAGCAGGCTAGTTTATTATTTCTTACTTATGAAATTACTTATTTACTATTATTGACAGATAAAAAACCTGGCACGAACTTCAAAATTGTGTCATAATCTTTGACCTAGAGTGACCTTAACACATCAAAATGAAGGTCACATGACTTCAAATGGTTGCAACTTGAAACAGAGTGGTGATAAGTACTCACTATTGTTGACAGATAGGAAACTACATGTAGCCTCCAAAATGCTGAAAACCAAGAATAATAACAGTGTGTTTTGTGCAACTTAGCCTAGTGCACAGATGATGGTAAGGTTATGAGAAATCCGATCCTTAATGAGATTAGCATTAGCAGGCTAGATTAGCTCAAATGTATTTAGCAGTCTAGGTTAGCTCAGATGTATTTTGCAGGCTGGGTTAGTTCAGATGTATTTAGCAGGCTAGGTTAGCTCAGATGCATGTAGCAGGCTAGGTTAGCTCAGCTGTATTTAGCAGGCTAGGTTAGCTCAGATATATTTAGCAGGCTAGGTTAGCTCAGATGCATTTAGCAGGCTAGGTTAGCTCAGATGCATTTAGCAGGCTAGGTTAACTCAGATGCATTTAACAGGCTAGGTTAGCTCATCTGTATTTAGCAGGCTAGGTTAGCCCAGATATATTTAGCAGGCTAGGTTAGCTCAGATGCATTTGGCAGGCTAGGTTAGCTCAGATGTCTTTAGCAGGTTAGGTTAGCTCAGGTGTATTTAGCAGGCTAGGTTAGCTCAGGTGTATTTAGCAGGCTAGGTTAGCTCAGGTCTATTTAGCAGGCTAGGTTAGCTCAGATGCATTTAGCAGGCTAGGTTAGCTCAGGTGTATTTAGCAGGCTAGGTTAGCTCACATATATTTAGCGGGCTAGGTTAGCTCATATGCATTTAGCAGGCTAGGTTAGCTCAGATGCCTTTAGCGGGGTAGGTTAGCTCAGGTGTATTTAGCAGGCTAGGTTAGCTCAGATGCATTTAGCAGGTTAGGTTAGCTCAGATATATTTAGCAGGCTAGGTTAGCTCAGATGCATTTAGCAGGCTAGGTTAGCTCAGATGCATTTAGCAGGTTAGGTTAGCTCAGATATATTTAGCAGGCTAGGTTAGCTCAGATGCATTTAGCAGGCTAGGTTAGCTCAGATGCCTTTAGCAGGTTAGGTTAGCTCAGGTGTATTTAGCAGGCTAGGTTAGCTCAGGTCTATTTAGCAGGCTAGGTTAGCTCAGATGCATTTAGTAGGCTAGGTTAGCTCAGGTGTATTTAGCAGGCTAGGTTAGCTCAGATATATTTAGCAGGCTAGGTTAGCTCAGATGCATTTAGCAGGCTAGGTTAGCTCAGATGCCTTTAGCAGGGTAGGTTAGCTCAGATGCATTTAGCAGGCTAGGTTAGCTCAGATGCATTTAGCAGGCTAGTTTATTATTTCTTACTTATGAAATTACTTATTTACTGTTATTGACAGATAAAAAACCTGGCATGAACTTCAAAATTGTGTCATAATCTTTGACCTAGAGTGACCTTAACACATCAAAATGAAGGTCACATGACTTCAAATGGTTGCAACTTGAAACAGAGTGGTGATAAGTACTCACTATTGTTGACAGATAGGAAACTACATGTAGCCTCCAAAATGCTGAAAACCAAGAATAATAACAGTGTGTTTTGTGCAACTTAGCCTAGTGCACAGATGATGGTAAGGTTATGAGAAATCCGATCCTTAATGAGATTAGCATTAGCAGGCTAGATTAGCTCAAATGTATTTAGCAGTCTAGGTTAGCTCAGATGTATTTTGCAGGCTGGGTTAGTTCAGATGTATTTAGCAGGCTAGGTTAGCTCAGATGCATGTAGCAGGCTAGGTTAGCTCAGCTATATTTAGCAGGCTAGGTTAGCTCAGATATATTTAGCAGGCTAGGTTAGCTCAGATGCATTTAGCAGGCTAGGTTAACTCAGATGCATTTAACAGGCTAGGTTAGCTCATCTGTATTTAGCAGGCTAGGTTAGCCCAGATATATTTAGCAGGCTAGGTTAGCTCAGATGCATTTAGCAGGCTAGGTTAGTTCAGATGCCTTTAGCAGGTTAGGTTAGCTCAGGTGTATTTAGCAGGCTAGGTTAGCTCAGGTGTATTTAGCAGGCTAGGTTAGCTCAGGTGTATTTAGCAGGCTAGGTTAGCTCAGATGCATTTAGCAGGCTAGGTTAGCTCAGGTGTATTTAGCAGGCTAGGTTAGCTCACATATATTTAGCGGGCTAGGTTAGCTCATATGCATTTAGCAGGCTAGGTTAGCTCAGATGCCTTTAGCAGGGTAGGTTAGCTCAGGTGTATTTAGCAGGCTAGGTTAGCTCAGATGCATTTAGCAGGTTAGGTTAGCTCAGATATATTTAGCAGGCTAGGTTAGCTCAGATGCATTTAGCAGGCTAGGTTAGCTCAGATGCATTTAGCAGGTTAGGTTAGCTCAGATATATTTAGCAGGCTAGGTTAGCTCAGATGCATTTAGCAGGCTAGGTTAGCTCAGATGCCTTTAGCAGGTTAGGTTAGCTCAGGTGTATTTAGCAGGCTAGGTTAGCTCAGGTCTATTTAGCAGGCTAGGTTAGCTCAGATGCATTTAGTAGGCTAGGTTAGCTCAGGTGTATTTAGCAGGCTAGGTTAGCTCAGATATATTTAGCAGGCTAGGTTAGCTCAGATGCATTTAGCAGGCTAGGTTAGCTCAGATGCCTTTAGCAGGGTAGGTTAGCTCAGATGCATTTAGCAGGCTAGGTTAGCTCAGATGCATTTAGCAGGCTAGTTTATTATTTCTTACTTATGAAATTACTTATTTACTGTTATTGACAGATAAAAAACCTGGCATGAACTTCAAAATTGTGTCATAATCTTTGACCTAGAGTGACCTTAACACATCAAAATGAAGGTCACATGACTTCAAATGGTTGTAACTCGAAACAGAGTGGTGATAAGTACTCACTATTGTTGACAGATAGGAAACGACATGTAGCCTCCAAAATGGCATCATGACCTTTGACCTTGAGCGGTCCTTGAAAGGTCAGGGATGCTCATTAAGAGCTGAAATATTTGTGAGGGGCGGGCTTTGTTGTGCCTGGCACCACTAGTTTGTCATTGCGGTACTGAGCTGCTTTTCTAAACTGTGATAATCTGGTCTGTGAACCAGTTGTGTTTTCAAACCTGTTGTGTTCAGTGTCAGAACACTCCAGGCTTTTCTTTCTAACAGCACAGTTTGACAGAATGTCTCAGTCTTCTCTTTCCCACCCCGTGTCCTGCTGTTCTTCTTTAAATGTACGGTACATTATTTTCACTTTCCCAGCTGGTGACCAGGCCAACATCAAAACACTATTTGGGGCACGAGTGATTCTAAGTGTTCACTGCTCCTGGATGACCAACGTGTTAACATTAATGCAGGGTTTGTATTTCTGTTATTTGTTGGGTTTTTTATTTATTTCTTTTTAGCTTAATTAAACTTTTTTAATATATTAATTTAAGATCATTTTCCTTAATTCAAGAATTCTTGTCGCTAATTTGTTTAATTGTAAATTTTTTCATTGCTTATTATTATTTTTTTGCAATTTAGGAATTTTATTTTTGCTTATTACGAATTTTTTTGTGTGGTTGATTCAAGTTTTTTTTTAACCAAGATGTTTTTTGGGGTTTAATTCATGATTATTATTATTATTATATATTTTCTTAATTCAAGCCCAAAAAAATCTTGAAGTAAAAAAGCATGGGTGTTCCTGTAATGCAGTGGTTGTAAGCGTTCTCGGAGAACCAATGTGTTTACATTTCAGGCTTAATTGATTTTTATTTCTAGGATTTGATGTTGTTTATTTAAATTTTTATTCCTTAATTCAAGATGTTGTTTGTGCCTAATTAAAAAATTGGGGAGCGATAACTCACAAATTTTTTTTTTCTTATTTTTTTGTTTGAGCCACATGCGGTTCACTCCCGGGACACATGAACAAACACACAAACAATTGAATTTCACGAAAAAACTCGGAATTGTGCATTAACATGTGCTGTGTGAATGTAGTGTAACTCACTTTTAGGCTACATTTATATGGACACAATGAAAACAGAAGAAGCAAAAGTGGTGTCTCGTCTTCCGTTTTACATCCGCATTTAGACAAGCGTATTCAGGAGGAAATCCTTGTTTATACAAAGACGCACCAGTAGGCGAAATACGATTGGATAGTCATGCCAGGCCAGCTATGTCCTTTTCTGTTTTTGATGTATGTAATTGTACATCCGTCTCTGTTCAAGCTATGGTATGAGTGTAATGTCTGTACAATAACTGAAACGACTCCCGTACATTTACTAGAAATGCTAGTGCTCATGCTAGTGCAGCTGGAAGATTTGTGGGATCGAGGTTGTCCGACATATTTGTTGCTTTACCTGCTTACTGTATGAATGTAATGTATGTGACAAAAGATGTGACGTAAAGACACCCACAACGTTAACATGTACATTTCTTGCCGTTATGTGACGTAAAGAGACACGCAACGTGAACATGTGCATTTCTTGCCATTTACATGGAGACGAGTCTTCAGCTTCATGTAAATGAAGGCACTCCTGATAAAATATGCTGCCGTATTTAGCCACAGTCCTCCTCGTGTAAATGGCCCCTAAAACAGTTTCCACTTGATCCATCTGAATTAAATTTCCTTGTATTGTAGGAAATGACAATAGACCCAGACAATATAAATGATAAAGTAAGTTATGTTTTGTAAAATGTTTAAATTGCCTTAGTGGGAGCTGAGCAACCACAGGTCGAAGCTGCAGCCAACAGTTCATTAGCATATTGAGATGATTAGAATAGACACATGGTAGAGGAAAACAAAAACAGTTAAACAAACCATTGTATACATTTTGAGTGAACTACTATTGTTTTAATCATTAACTTCTGAATTGTGTTTGTTTTTTCTTCTAACATCCCAAGTCTCTGTGTTGTTGCCGGTCTATGGACGGTGGCCATAGGTCAGTTGATAGAGAGAGGGGGCGGAGGGAAAACCCCAAGGACCAACAACTATTGTCTTTTGTGTCACCTGACGTTTGTGTTGTCTCAAAGGTACTTAATGTGTGTTGAAGGAACAACCCTCTGGTGCCATGCGGCCTCTGGGCTGCATGCACTCAGACAAGACACTGACCTGAGATTAATGATTAAGGGACAAAACTAAACAATTTTAAACACATTGATTGTAACATTTATGTAAACTTTGAACAAAGAAAGATTGTTTTTGTAACTCTAATTGTGAAACTATTTTCCTGTTACTAAAATGAATCCAAAAACAATCGGAAATATTCAAGAGTAAGATCTTTTTTTTTTGTGTAAAGCCCTTTGAGACGACTTTGTTGTGATTTAGGGCTTTATAAATAAAATTGAATTGAATTGAATTGAATTTTCACCAAGTCACTCGTGTCATAAATATAACTAATAATTCTGTTTTTTCCTTGACACATGTTTTCATCCGGTTGCAGAATAGGTCAGAACTTTTGAATTAATCAACATACAGAGACGAACTAACATATTGGGCCAGTTAATGCAATTAAGTGGTTGTTTTTGACATTTAACCACATTTAAACTGCATTTTTGGACAAAAATGGCAAAAAAGGCCTAAAATGTATAGAAATTCTGCTGTCTTTTCATTCTTTCAAGTTTTATTGAAAGATTGTTTACCCCTTGCTCTTCATTTCTCACAAACAGTATGAATTTGATTATTTAATTGGATATTAAGCTGAAATAATTCTCCAAAGGTTACATTTTTAACCCTTTATTGTCCTCGACTGGAATTCGGAAAATGATACAACTGTCAGAATGTGGGATGACCTTTGAAGTAAACCTCATAAAGACACAAAAAACATATTTTCTCAGACAATACTGACCCAAGGAATGAAATGAAGTGGTTGTTTTTGTTTTTTTACTTTTGACCACATTTAAACTGCATTTCTGGACAAAAAAGGATCATAATGGGCGGCTGTGGTTCAGTTGACAGAGTGGGTCGCCCAATGACCGAGAGGTTGGCGGTTCACGTCCCGGCTCTGGCTGTCCACATGTCGAAGTGTCCTTGGGCAAGACACTGAACCCTAACTTAGGCCCCCAGTAGGACTTACCGTAGACCTTAGAAACCTACTGGTGTATGAGTGTGTGTGTGAATGGGTGAATGAGAGGCTAATGTAAAGCGCTTTGAGCACCATGAAGGTGGAAAAGCGCTATATAAGTGCAGTACCATTTACCATAATGTCAAAAATCAGCTCTTTTATACTCTTTGAAATGTTATTATGTGTTTTTCAGTCACCTCTGGTTCAATATTCAATAACACCTGTTTTCATCCGATTTCTCTCAAATACCTTAGTTTCTGATATAAGATTAAAAAGTTCCCACACGGTGGAAACCTTTTTAGCTGCTTCATAATTCTTGATTAATTTGACAATGAAACACAAAAGATCAGAGATTCTTTTGGCAGATTCATCCCGTTGTTCTTCCTTATAAAGTTAGCATCAGAGTCCATTCAAAACAGCTGCTGCATCGGTCACATTACTTTCTTGAGCGATACTCACACCGACATGAGCTCTATGAGCTCCGTGCATCCGCCGATGCATCAGTGTTGCTGGAGCCATTACTACCAAGAATGTTGTCCATGTGTCTACCTGTGCATGGACATAATTTAGGAGACGTTCTAGGCTCACTTCATTTAGTTTTTTCTTTAACTTTCACTTTTCACCCCCAACCAGACTTCTAATGTGACCTTTGACCATCACATATTTGACCTCATGCTGTGGGTTTAAACCATTCCCAAATTGCAGTGAATCTCACTCCTGAGGGTGTTACTAGTTATTTGCTGAAGCTCCAAATTCTCACCACAGTGACACTAGCTGTGTGGCAGATCACAGCTGGGCTCCAGTGGGTTACGCTGCTGTGGGCAGATTATTGCACCAGTAACTGAGACCATGTCCAAAATGTCTCCCTGGCGAGTGGTGCACACACTTCTAACACCAGTAATCTGCAACAGGAGGAAGGAATGAGTTTATACCAAGAATGAAAGGAAATCCTGATGAGAACATGAAAAGGTAAAATAAAAATGTCTTAAAATTCTGCTGTCAAATGATAAAAATTTTGAATCTGATTAACTCACATTAACTGAATATATTAAATTATTCTGAACATTCAGGTTTACAGTGCAGTGTATGGGAATGTGTTCACAAGTTCTGCATCAATCCTTTATCTAGAATCCATTTGAATTGACTTGATGTGCAGGAGAACCAATCAGCTGTTAAGACCCGCCTATCAAAGTCAATGGGCGGATGAGGTTATAGATAGAATAAATTAATGATTTAATAACACATTTATGTATTTAATTCCAATTGTAATTAATTAATGACATATTTAATTAATTATTTAATGATGTATTTATTTTATTTTGGTGCTTTTAGTCCTCCATATAGGGAGTCATTTATTTCAAGTTTTGAGGCTGAAAGTTGCTTTGGGTGAATTTCAATCAATCATGATTAAATATTCATTTTCAAGCTATATTCTGTGTCATTTGTATGAGTTCACAGATTGGAGAAAGAAGTGAATATATCTGCACTGAATGTGTTTGTCGTAAGCTTGGCAATGCATTAGCATAGTGCTAGCTTTAGCCTCGTGCTAGCAGAATCCCTGAGTGTATTCCAAATCGCGCAATCCATGAAGTTCTCTCCTTTTCATACACTATAACACTGCACACTCTATGAATAGTGTGAATTTTCAATAAACTAGTGTAGTTCCAAACGGATATATATATATATATATATATATATATATATATATATATATATATATATATTACCATGTGTCTAGAGATTCCTGACAATTTATCGACAGGGGGTGTCCAGAAGTACGATTGAAAACTGAGGATGCAGAATCGGTCATAACTTTTGAATTAATCAACATACAGCGACAAACTAACATATTTTCCCATACAAAACTGGGCCAGTGAATGCATTTAAGTGGTTGTTTTTGACATTTGACCACATTTAAACAGCATTTTTTGGACAAAAATTGCACAAAAAAAGGCCTAAAATGTGTAGAAACTCAGCTGTCTTTTCATTCTTTCAAGTTTTATTGTATGATTTTAAACCCCTTGCTCTTCATTTCTCACAAACAGTAAGAATTTGATTATTTAATTGGGCATTAAGCTGAAATAATAATAACATTTTTAGACCTTTGAGTCCTAGACTGGAATTCGGGAAACTCATTCTGACAGTTTCCTACAGAACTACAGAACTTTGTAGTAAACCTCATAAAGACATAAAAACACATTTTCCCAGACAATACTGACCCAAGGAATGAAATGCAGTGGTTGTTTTTGTTTATTTATTTTACTTTTGACCATATTTAAACTGCATTTCTGGACAAAAAAGGCTTATAATGTCAAAAATCTGCTCTTTTATACTCTTTCAAATGTTATTGTGTATTTTTCAATCACCTCTGGTTCTTCCTTTATCATTTACAGTGTAAAGTTGGTTATACGACAGGGTTTTAAGATAAAACAGCATCTTACTTTATTTCATCCCTTTGCATAAAACCTGACAACACAAAACAGAGTATAAAGTGGCATTACTTTGATGTAAATGAAAATGGACAAACATATACATATTTCTATACAACTATGAGTCTGACACAATTCTTCTGATACCAAATCTTTCAATTTAAAAAAAAAAAAATCATGATTGATTGTTAAAAGCTTTTTTTGACAATATATATTCCAAAGGGATATTTCTTTTGTTCAATAGCATTTGTGATTCCCTCTATGGCTTCTATTATTGCTAGTGATGTTGACCCTTTTGATCTGAACCCATATTAATTGTCACTAAGTAATTTATGTTTGATCATGAATTCTTCCAGTATATCACTAAAGAGTTTTTTGAGTATTTTGGAGAATTGTGATCATAAAGAGATTGGCCTGTAGTTGGTGAAGTGATTTTTGTTGCCAGTTTTATAGAGCGGAATGACTTTGGCAATTTTCATTTTGTTTGGAAATGAGCCAGTTTGAAATGATAAATTACAGATGTATGTGGTATGTGAGTAGTTTTGAGATTCCCTCTATAACTTCTTTCACCACCGTCATTTTTTTTTGTCTGCATTTGTTCTCATTGTTTAACACCACAGAGGGGGAGTCAACACTGTTTGAGATCAATGCAAATTTTAGTCTTGCAGCCAAATATTTTAATATTTAATGCCTGTGTGTGACCATCACCGTTCCTCCTTGAAAGCTTAGCAAACATCCTTTATTAGAACTCTATTATGAGCCAGGGAGGGCAGTGCTTCACCTCAGTGATGTGTGGGGGAAACAAAGACTGGACAGGACAGACCGGACGAACGGGGACAGAAACCAACAGGGGGTGCTATTGCAGTTAAAGATTGTAAGGTGGTGTGTTATTCCCAACTACTAACTGTCCATCAATAAAAATAAATAAAAACCAAACCAGCACAAAAGAAAAAGATTCAGTAAATGAATAATTAAACAAAACGGTAGTGAGTACCATAATTGTGGATGTCTTGATAGTATAAAATAGATTGCAATAGAATAGAATAGGCCAGAAGAGGACACTAGTGCAAAAAGAGAATGAGTTTAGGGTAGAGATTGTGGAGAGATTCTCAGCACATTCTGGCCGCACACCTCCCGCACCGGCCCCAGCCCAGCGCAGTGCACCCAGGGCCCCCACCCCCCCGCAATGCGCCCCGACAACCCACGAGGAGAGACACACGCTACCAGCCCGCAGTACAGCCACAGCACTCGCCAGAATGGCCAATCCAGCCCCTGCAGCACCCCAAGAGCCATCGCACCAGCTTGGACCCAAAGGGCATGTAGGAGAACCCCCCCAGACCACAGCCCACAGGTCCCGGGGACCCCCTAGCCACAGCAACATGGATGGTAGTTCACCCCTGCTACCCCATAGACAAAGGGGGGCCGGGTTCCACCAGAGAGGCCATATTAGTGAAATCCCCCCCATTACTCCCTGTTAATATATCTCCAGATCCCCGACTGGAGACATTATATCCCTGCACCGTGATAGTGTAACCCTGAGTGTCATGTGGTGCATTAAAAGTGGAGAGGCTGGGCAAGGCATCCAGGGGGCAGGCCAGAGGACCACAGAGGATGGCTACTTTGCAGCCTACCCTGGCCCAAGTTCCCTGAGCCGTGAATGTGTGTGGTGCATTAAAAAGACATTAGAGAGCAGGGGAGGCAAGCAAAAGGGTGATGGGGAAGAGACAAGGCCGTAGAGCCCTGCCATCTGCCCCACCACAGAGCATGCCCTAGCCTTCTGATTGTGACTTTGCCGCCTCTTTGTCCTTTCTGCTCTCCTGAGGTGTGCGAGCCTTTCCTTGATCTTATTCCATAGGTCCTTCAAGCCCGCTTTTTCCTCTGCCTCAGCTTTCCTCCACGACTTCCGCAAGAGACATCGTTCCTTTACGAGCTGGAAGATTTCCCTTTCCCTCCTTCCGCTTTGTTTGGGAATGGGCTTCTTCACAGGCTTGTCTCCAAACCAGTTCCTCCCTTCCTCATGGATGAGATGGCTGAGGATGTTCAATTTGGAGGTCGCGTTGCCGTTTAGGGAGTTCTGGAGGGTGGTGAATGTGCTCTCGTCAAAGTTTCTCCATGCTTCCCTATTGCTGGATGTTGGCCACTTGACTTGAGGTTTCTGTGTAAACTTCTCCTGAGGGACTCATAGGGGCTCTGTGCGTGTGCTGTTGCTCTCCTGCTGTGGGGGGCTCTGCTGGTCGAAGCTTGCTGTCTTGTTCTGCTGTGGGGAGTTTTGCTGCTTTGGGGTCTGCTCGGAAGACTGGTGATTGACTCCCATTCCAACCGCAGTGTTGGGTTCACTAGCTCTGTGGTGCTCAACCTGGCTGTGATGCCTCCTTGTCTGACCTGCTGACGCAGTGCAAGCTTGCGGCTGGCTGATGCCAACACACTTTGTCTTCCCTTGGTGGATGCACAGACTGCGATTAGTTGATACTTTAGTCCAGCTGCAGCAGCAGTATCTTTGCATCCTTTGGTCCTTTCCATGTTGTTTATTACCGTGTTATTTGTCCTTGCTGGTCCATCTTCCATCCCGCCTCTCGGAGGACCAATGGGCTGATTTTATATATATATATATATATATATATATATATATACAATTTTTTTGCTTTAATCAAGATTTTTTTCTGCTTTAATGAAGTTTTTTTGTTTCTTAATTCAAGATTATTGTCTTTTGCTATATATATATATATATATATATATATATATATATATTTTTTTTTTTTTTTTTTTTTTTCCTTTAATCAAGATTTTGTCCTGCTTTATTGAAATTTTTTGTTACTTAATTAAAGATTTATTCAAGTTATTTCCCCTTAATTCACTATGTTTTTTGTTGCTTTATTATAGATTTTTGTTTTGCTTCATTCCAGTGTTTTTTTTAGCTTGAATCAAGATTTTTTTTTGTTTAGTTTTTTTTGTTACTTAATTCAACAAGTTTGGGGGAGTTATTGATATAAATATATTTAGCTTTATTCATGATTGTTTTTCTTTAATTTTTTTCTAGAGACGACGCAGCTTACTGTTAACATTAACGTTACCCACACATTTTCCAACGATGTGACCAATTTCCATTTGCCTTCAGATAACGATAAATAGAACTAACTGCAGAGATCACCTCTGGCAGTTACAAAGCTCTGTGATGCAGATCAGCTCCAACTGGAACAATGTTCTGCCAGACGCTCTGAACACAAACGCCTTCAGTAATGTAGCGTCTGCACTCGAACGACCGTTTGGGAAACTATAGGCATCCTGAAAAAGTCATTAAATTTAATAAAAAACATGGATCTGGTATAAATGTGTATGAGCCTCCAGGGGAAGAAGAAATGAACAGAGAAACATAACAACAAATTAAAATCCTACCCCACAAACCCAGTAGAAGAACTAACCGAACCCTAATACGACTGTGGAGGTTAGTTTATTAAATTTAACCTAATGTAGAATGAAAAAAGGACCAGGATATGAACACCACAGAATAATAAATAATTAACCGTTTTCATTGACAATATTAACATTTTTCTGGAAAGAAAGTATTTTTTATGTTTGGATTTATAGAAATATAACAATAACAAGGCAGTCAGAGACAGCTGACCTCCGCCAAGGCTTGATATGGCGTCATATTACGTCAGTATGTGATCGAGCCATAGGTGTTGACCCATCTGATGTCTGAAAGTTAAACGATGTGAATGAAAAAAACACCAGATTCTATCTTGTCTGAATCCTGAGATATTACCACTGATGTGTTTTAGCTGTTCACCTTTACTATGACCTTGACCTTTAAACTTCATTGCTCAAAATCTAATGGGTTCTTCCTTGACCCATTATCTATCATCCCTGAAAGTTTAATCAAAATCCGTTTCGAACTTTTATATTGTCCTGCTGACAGTCAGACAAACGAACAGACCCGAATTTAATACCTCCTTGGCGGAGGTAATAATAATATATTTTAAAAAAAGTGTCACCAGGCACAACAAACCTCGCCCCCTCACAAACATTTTAGCTCCTCTCAAAATGTGACTTCATGGCTTTATGGGTCACTCAAGGTATTATGCCATTTTAGAGCATACATGTAAATGGTAAATGTTCTGCACTTATATAGTTCTTTTCCACCTTCATGGTGCTCAAAGCGCTTTACATTCACCTCACATTCACCCATTCACACATACACTCATGCACCAGTAGGTTTCTAAGGTTCTGTCAGTCCTAAGAGAAGGTTCAGTGTCTTCAACAATAGTAACTGATTACTTATCACCACTGGAGTTATGCCTATTTAATCATGTGACCTTGATTTTAATGTTTGAAGGTCACTCAAGGTCAAGCATTAGGATGCTATTATGATATCTTGATGGCATTTGATATTTTTGATCCATGATAATTATCCACAACAGGTACTGTAAAGTCAGTGTTATCCCTATGGCAACCAGGTACTGTGAAGTCACTGCGATTGCTCAGATGACCAGGTACTATACCGAGCCGAGCTGGTTCTGGATAATGAACCAGTAACTGTAAACATCAGTGCTTTGGTATCTTTGTGATTATCAGTTATACTGCAACCACATTAAAATGGCATTAACGATCAGTCAAATGATTAGTTAATTTCTGAAGAAAATATGTACATAGCTGCGTTTCTTTCGTCAATGCTGCACTTCTTGGTGGTTTTCCTCCTTCTGGCTGAAGGGAATTTTTTTGACCCGTCTATTATAGTGTGGTCCTTAGCCCCTTCGCTCCATGCAATTGCGAACTTAGGACAACACTACCCCTTCATTTGAACGTGCAAAACACAGGTGGAGGGTTAAAAGGTTGACCTAGGATTCAGCCTTTCAGTTACCACACAGATGTGATGGACATGATGGTGGGTTCTGACCTATAGATATGGTCCAGACGGCGGCAATCTTCATCATGGCTTTGGTTCTGGAGTTGAAGCGGCTGTGCTCTATGGGGTTACGGATGGCCACGTATCGGTCCAGGGAGATGGCACACAGGTGCATGATGGATGCAGTGGAGAACAACACATCCAGGTAGATCCAGATGGGACACAGAGCGCTGGGGAGAGGCCAGGCATAATCTGGAGAACAGATGAGAGGTGTGGGGTTAGCAGTCAGAGAGGAATTTAACACTTTTTATTCCGCTAAACTGGAAAAAAAAATCTGACCAAGTGTATTTTTCTCACTTATAGTCCAACAAGTGGTCCCAGGTAGAACAGACCCCACCTCTACACAAACATTTTAGCTCTTAATGAACTTTCCCTCTGCAGATGAATTCACTTGCAGTGACTCACTCTTGTCCAGGTGATATTATCCCTGCAGAAGGCCACTGATACTGTCCAGTATTCAGTGAGTACGTTTACGTGCACTTAGAAAAAACAAAAAGCTGAACCAAAAACAACATCCTTTGGAGGCGGGGTAATTATGTGATCAGACTGAATCACCTACAGAAGAACTAATTTACAGACAATAGATCCCGTCAAATCTGACTGATCTAATCTGACAGAGATCGATTTTTTGTTCAATTCAAGCATCTTGAATTGAATCATCATTTTAATTATCATGAATTATCTTTCTTTTAATTTTTTTTTTCTTTTATAGTATATACACTTTATTTTCCACATTTGCTGTAGGATAAAGACATGTAACAGATGTTGTGGCCAGCTGGACACTGAACTGGGGACTCGGTGCCCAGGGCCAGTGGGACCATGTGGTTCATACTGGAAACACTTAACCCCAGACTGGAGAATATGTCAGTGTGACTGAGGTCAAACAGTGAAACCACCAGGATTATTAAGCTCTGTTTACTGCATTATGTAACACAAACATTCATATATCCAACTGATGGAGACGCAGAAACTGCATTTCCATTACCCTTTGAAATTTGCAAAATGTAAATACCACTATAAAAAACTGGAAATGGAAACACCTGAATTTTGAAAAAACACAAATATTGATAAAAAGTGTTTCTGTTTTCATGAGGTGTTTTTTCAGACGTTTCAATATTCTAATATATCCCAAAAGCGAAATGGAAACACTTTTTCCGCAATTACACGTCACATACATGGTCACATGATCACTTCTCTCAGAGTGAAATACACATGGACAGAGGAGGAGATGGAAACTTTTCTCTAAATAATTCACGATATCTTAGAAAGACTGTGATCGATATTTAGAAAGAAAGACATCGATATTTCACAAGAGTTACAATGCTCCTGTCTAGAACAACAGTCAATGGAAACACGTTCAAAGCGCAAATGTACTTTGTACTTAGAGAAAGATGAAGATGAACCCTTAACCTCCTGAGACCCAGTAAGTAAACATATTCACCCTTTTACATTAAATAATTGCCTTAATTGGAAACAGAATTGGAACCAATTTTTTAGATGATTCATATTTTTATATTTTTAATATATCCTTTTCAGTGGACAGTTTCATTCATTTATTTTTGGAAGTAAAGCTGTGAAACCACTACACTACAGAGGACAAAAATGCATTGCATCCTTCAATAACACCAGTAAACTTAACAGTGACTGCAGCTCTGCTACTACCACTACTCTGGTGTTCGCCATGATGGTCGGTGTCTAGTTTATTAATGAATGATGTGTGTGAAGCTGCTATTTGTTCTGGGTGTGTGGTTGTGACGTAGAGAATAGGCGTTTTACTACATTTTACTCATTTCACATTTACTAAGTTGTTCTCTCCTGTAAAGCCCTGTGAGATGACGTTGTTATGATTTGGGGCTCGAAAGATAAAATTGAATTTAAAAAATTCAACTCGTCCACACAGCAACGCAATGGAGAGGCTAATTCACGTCCTTCTACTTCCGGTCCATGGGTGTTTAGCTCGCAAAACATTTGAATGGGAGTGAATGGAGCGAGTCAAGCTAAATTCTGATTCTGTTTGACAAGTGCTCTGAAATTCACATATGTGACCCACCACCACGAAACCAGGCATAAGTGTCTGGAAATCAAAACTGAGTTATCTGTGTAGATTGGTAGAGTGGAACCTAAGGTTTAAGATGGTGAAAAAATTATGTTTCTATCACAAGTAGAACCAAAGTTATGGTAATTTTAATATCCACATTTGGACACACTTTGCAATTTGCATATTTTTAGAAATTGTCCGTTAAAGTTTTGGACTGTTTTGGGGTAGGAAGTCCTTAGCAACGCATAATAATTTGTATCCGATTGACAAAAATTATTCACAGATGTTAAAGGACACTCTGATGGACATGTCACAGAAGTTTTATATATTATAATAATAGGACAGAATTGCAACGTATTATAATCATTTGGCTTACGCCATTGGACAAGAGCATTCAATATAGGCTTTTACCTCGTACCGAACACTTGGATGTTTACTCACGGAACGGAGATCGGTTTGTTCGGCGAAAAGAGGTGGAAGTCGGCTTTGTCTTTGCTCAGCAATCCCTGAACTTTTGTCGCCGCAAAAATAATTGACTCAATAAACACCTTTATTGATTGGATTTCAATGTAATGACCACAGGAACTGAACATAGAGGTGTTAAGGTACTGTTTTTTGATAAGATGTAAACACAAATAAGAAATCGCCTTCCAGCCTAAATTTGGCTGTAGCTCTGAACGGCTCAGCGCGACTTATGCCTGGTTTCGTGGTGGCGGGTCACATATGATAGCGATCAATAAGAAATATTTGATGTGTTATAGGCAGACCACTCATTTTTGATGGGAAGCAAATGTGAGGTTAGGTTTTATATGGGCTTAGTAAGAGTCTACAATGCGTTGGAGTCTGTGGTGATGTCACATGTGTGTCAGGGGTGTTAACAGAAGCTGTTGAAACACATCAATAATTATTATTTATTATGAGGTACAACATGTGTGTGATTCAAGGCACATGACAAACCAGATACCATTTAAGTATTTTATTTCCCATTGAATACTATTCATGAATTTTCCGATCTCAGGCCCCATGAGCCTCCCGGAACAGATGGAAACTTAAGCTCCCCATGACACCGTTGCCAGATCTTTCCACTCTGGATCCCATTCTCCAAAGATATTATTTTGGGACACACTAAAGGCCATTGCTGTGTGGACGCGAGGCCAAAACGATAACTAATCGTATCTGATTCACTCGAAAACATTGCTACAGTATGTGGACAGAGTGTAAAAGATTCAAAGTTAACTTGATTAACTATCCCCATTGGGACATTATCTCGGGATTTACTCATTAGCATTAGCACGTAGCATACATTAGGAGCTTTAACAGCTCTCAAGGAACATCTTTATTCATATCATGGTCAAAGACACTCTTTAAATGACTTTAATCATTATGGCTTCCTCAAGGTGTTGATGAGAAACAAACACAAACACACACACATAATGTAAACATGGTGGAACATTTAAAGCCCGGAGGCCAAATGAATCCCATTTTTCTTGCCCTTTCTTCTTTCCGCAGTAATGTAATCAGAGTGAATGCATGGATGCAAATATATTCAATCTGTTCCAACAGCTCACTGAGTGAAAGCTACAGCAGCAGCACAGACACCATGACTAAACTTTGATTAATTAAAGTGCATTAGAGTGAACCCAGGGGTAATCAATTTAAGGCGGTTGTTTGATTAAAGCTTTGACATGCTTTACAAGTATGACATAGATTATTGCGATTAAGATCAGCACATAAAGGTATTTACAGACAGGTCCACAGATGGGGAACAGAAGCAGGATTCACGTCATTTGTGTGGAAATTGTGCAAAAAAAAAAAAAAAAAAAAAAAAGAGAGGAGGATGAAAGTACATTTACGTCTTTATGATGGAAGAGAAGGCAACAAGAAATATTTGAAAAGAAAAATGAGATTGGCAGAAATGTGGGGTGGTGTTTTTTTTTTTTTTTTTAATTAAAGCATTAAGGTGGATTAATCGATCTTCATGATAAATCTGATAAAAAATGTTCAATGCAACTAAATGGAACAATTGTTTTGTTCCAAGTAGTTTTTTTTTAATTGCATAACATATTTCGGATATTTTATAAAAAAAAAAAAAAATGTTTTTTTTCTCTGTTATAGAACAGGTTTTGAATATGTTTTGGATTTTTCCAGACTTTTTTGTGTTTTGTGTTATTTTGGGGAATTTTACCATGTTTTGAGGATTTTTTTCCCAAAATATTTAGTTTCTTAGTGTATTTGTGGAAAATTTTGAGTATAAAAAAAACAGGCAGAACAGTTTAGTGTTTTGAAAGTTTTCTCATTTCCACATTAAAGTGTCACATTAACGCAAAGCATATGTTAATGCATCTCCTATTTACGACAAACCCATTAAGTGCAGATAGTCTAGTCTCTTTGCTCATACAAAATTAAATGGTAGAACATGACTAGAATAAGAATAAGAATATCTTGTCTTTGTTTTAGTGCAAAAAAACCTCCATTAAATTATGAAAACTATGTGCGTGGGTAAATGTTATGAAAGGCTAACGTTATGAAACATATAACATAAACATATAACATTGTAACAGGCAGTGTTGTACCTGAACGCGTTCATTGAACGATCGTTCACAAACTATATCATATTTTTAACAAACGTGAACGACTCGTTCACTTTTGCCAAATGAACGGGAAGTTCATTTGAATGCTTTTCTTCCACAATGGACAGAAGACAGAGCAGTACAAAGGCAAAAGAGACCTGGACTCTTTCAAAGATTTCTTATTCTAGTCATGGCATTTATTGAACTGCGCTCTTATTTAGTTCACATTTCATTCTTATCATGTTGTAATTATTGAGTCCTATAAGGTATAAAATGGGATCAAAACACAGCATTATCATAGATGTCATTTTTGTATTATTCGGCGGGGGGGGGGGGGGGGGGGGGTGAGAGCAAGAGAGAGAGAGCGAGCGAGAGAGAGGGGTGCAGAGAGTTTTTGGGAGCGGAGAAAAAGTTAAATGTACAAAGTGTGACCGGTGAACGGAGCAGGTGTTGTTCCGTTCTTGGAAATAAACATTGAAAACGAAGCTCACTGAAACCACTCCTTGTGTTCTAAGAACCTGCAGAGGGAAGTTAACCCTGGGGTAAGGGGGTTAACTGTAGGGGTGGCATTTTCCCCTGAGTTTTTGACTACAGGATAACGTCAGAAACGGTTAATAATACGTTTACAATAATAACACAAAAACGAAAGAAAAAAAAGAATGAAAAAGTTCATTTTGGGATCCATGAACTTCTAGTTCATAATTTGGAAGAATTAACGATGAACTGAACTAATTCATATTGAGTAACTTGAACTGAACTTTGAACTAGTTCCTAATCAAGGTGGGAGAGCAGGTCGTCCTTTGACCGAAGGGTTGGCGGTTCGAATCCTACTCTGTCCTAGTCAGTCCGTTGTGTCCTTGGGCAAGACACTTTACCCTCCTTGCCTCCAGTGTCACTCACACTGGTGTATGAATGTTTGGTGGTGGTCAGAGGGGCCATAGGCGCGAAATGGCAGCCACGCTTCTGTCAGTCTGCCCCAGGGCAACTGTGGCTACATATGTAGTTTACCACCACCAGAGGGAACATGTTGTATGAGCGTGTATGTGAATGGGCAAATGTGAAGCTAATGTAAAGCGCTTTGAGCACCATGAAGGTGGAAAAGCGCTATATAAATGCAGACCATTTACCATTTACATTATGACAGGTGAACATTATGAAAGGCTAACATTATGAAAGGCTAATATTACAAAAGGCTAACATTGTAAAAGACAAAGGTTATGGAAGGCTACTGTTATGAAAGGCTAACATTATGAATGGCTAATGTTACGAAAAGCTGAAGTTATGAAAGACTAACGTTATGACAGGCTAACTTCATGATAGGCTAACATTATAGCAGACTAACTTTTGAAAGGCTAATATTACGAAAGGCTAGTGTTATGACAGGTTAATTTCATGATAGGCTAACATTATGGCACGATTATGGCAGTCTAATGTTTAAATGGCTAATATTACGAAAGGCTAATGTCATCCTGTGTTTACCTCATGTTGAATCCATCTCCATTCATGCAGCTGTTTGTGTTTCCAGTCAAACCTACAAACTGTTCTGGATCAAGTCATAGCAATGTTATACTAGTGAGAAAATATTACTGGGCAATAATTAAATAGACCAGGGGTCTCAAACTCATTTTCTTCAGAGGCCATATTCAGCCTTATTTGATCTCCAATGGACCGGACCAGTAAAATGAAGACATAATAACCTATAAATAATGAAAACTCCCCATTTTTTGTCATTGTTTTAGTACATAAAAAACACCTATTATTTTATGAAAATACTTTTATAAATTAATGTAAAAAATGAAATGCAAAAAAGTTACATTTCATGAAGAAAATAAGGGCAATTTGACTAATATTCTGCCTAAACTTATCATTAGTCTATGTGTTTTATTATGGATCAGTTCTACAAAGACACTAAACTCTTCATAACAGAAGCAGAAATGGTCCAAACTGTGTATTGTCTTTAGACATTTCACATTGTTCACATTTGTTCAGGTTATTCACATTTTATTGTTACAAGACAGTTACCCCCACCAAGTTTTTACTCATTTTGTCGAGTATTTCTTCATTTTGGTTCGATTTGTTGATTATTATTTATTTTATTTTTTTTATCTTTTTGTTGACTGCTTTGTTCATTTTGCTCAGGAAATATTCATCATCATTTCATTTATCATATTACATTTTCTTACTTCCTCCTTATAATCCAGTCCATAGTTAACAAATGCAGACACATACACCCTGGTTTACACCAAATAATTAAGGGGAGGTGGAGAAAAATGTAAATGCATTAGTGTTTGTCAGTCTACATATTTTTCCCTGTTATTAAATAAACAGTAAAAGTGAGTGTTTTACTTCAAACTGCGAGAAGAACAGGTGCCATTTTAATTTAAACAGGTATTTGTGTATGTTTGAAGCAGAATCAGCCCAGAACAGTGAAGGGTTAAAGTATGTGACCTTGGAGGCCAACTCAATCTAAGTTATCACTGAACACCATCACTGCATTCAGTCCAAACAGGAAAAACATGCACTGGCTGATAGAACACATATGCACACACACACACGCACACACACACACACACACACACACACACACACACACACACACACACACACACACACCAGGAGCTAAATTCTACCCTGGTGGTAGATGAATTTTGAGATGTGTCATATTATCTTGAACAGATTGAGAAGTAGAAGGGCAGCTTGTGACAAACTGTGAACTGATAGACTTTGATATAATACACAATGAACAGGACAATGAAGCAGACACTAACAGGACAAAGAAGAAGGAAAAAAAAAACATTGCAGTTACAGCCACACTTAGCCCCCCCCCCCCCACTTCGAAATGAGTTTCCAGAGGTGGGGGATGAAATCTTACCCTAAAGGAATGAGACACTCATCACTTGTCTCTGTGACCCACCATTATACAAAATACAGATGTGGATGTAAATACAGGTTAATCCACATGATGACATCCCATAATACTGCACCATGGTCAGTCCAGGAGATTCAGTCGTGGGTGGACGACATAAAAATTTAGAAGAGAAAACTCGACAGAAGGGTGTTGATAAACTCCCTGAGCAGATGACACAGATCATGATCATCATCATCGCTATGGCAACCAGGTACTGTAAAGTCAGTACTATCACTATGGCATTCAGGTACTCACTATAATGACCAGGTACTGTAAAATCAGTATTATCACCATGACGACCAGGAACTGTAAAGTCAGTATATATATATATATATATATATATATATATATATATATATATATATATATATATATATATATATATATACTACTGACTATATATATATATATATATATATATATATATATATATATTATCATGGTTTTTAGTGCTTTGTTTTTCTTTTTTTTTTATTTAGAAGAGTTTTTGAACATTTTTAATTTTTCTTTTTTGGTATTATCTTTATGTCAATTTTAGGGGATTTTTGTGATTTTTTTTTTTAAGTGTAATTTTTTTTTTGTTTCTTAGTATATTTTTGTATGTTTTGTAAGAAATTTGACTATAAATAAAAACCTGAAACAGAACAGTTGATCAATCAAGTGTTTTGATCGTGATTAAGCTAAATTAATCCACAGCAACCATGTGATTAAACTGATTAAAAAATTTGAATCATATAATTGGTGATAAATCTCTGATGGGTGATTAAAAAAAGAGAGAGAGAAAAAATTGGTAATTGACCCAAACGTCAGACTGGATCTTTATGGGTTAACAGAGAATCTAATGCAGTCATTAGGCAGCTGAGTAACACCTTATATATGTATATGTGTGTTTGTATTGAAGTGTGTGTCAAAGTGTGTCATACCGTGCCCTCAATAAATGTTTGACCTCTGTAAAGTTATGCAAGCTGCCTCCTACTCCTCACACACAAACAAGAACAGGATTCACTCCACATGTGCTGTATTCATGCTGCTTGTTCTTCTGAAATTAATCAGTGTGTGTGTGGGTGCGTATTTCTGTCTTTATGGGGACAGTGATCTGTTTACACAGTCATGCTATGGGGACCTCTGGCACCCTGGGGACCAAAATTCTGATCCCCACAGTCAGGGCTCTACAGTGCGCCCATTTCACTCGCATTTGCGAGCAAATATTTCAGCGTGCGAACGAGGAAAACAAAACAGTCGCACATGTGTGAGTGCTTCTTGCAGCACACAATAAGGCACACAGACCTGAGGAGCTAATGAAAACCTACTAGAAATGAATTAAAACTGCGCGAACAGCTCCACATAGTCGAGATGAACACGGCACATATTGAAAGGATTAACCCTTTAACTCCTGATGCGTCAGCGCTGACACGTTCTGAGTCGATAGTTTAGTTTAAAAATTCAGACAAATTCAAGTGTTTTTTAACTGTTATTTTACTGAGAATTTTGTTCATGGAACTGATGTACAGGTGTTGAAAAGCAAGTGATTAAGAAAAAGAAAAAGCCCAAACTAAAACTACTGGAACCAAATTACAACACTAGTTATTTATTCCTTTTTTTTTTACTTCATTTTTTTGCCCTTTTTTCCACGTTATTTCTTATTTTGTGAATATATATTAGTTTCTGTTGATGTTGCTTATTTTGTTTATTTTTCAGTTTTTTTATTTTATTATTTTTCTTTAATTGTTTTCTGTTAGTGTCTTACTTTGTTCATGTTACATATTATTTTGTTGGTTTATTATTCATTTTTGTTCATTTTACTGATCACTTTGACGGTTTTTTGTTCATTGTGTTGCTTATTTTACCTTATTTTATTTTTTACTGTGTCTCAGTCTCAGGAGCTAAAATATATCTAATATCAAGGCAGCCAATACAACGTTCTAAAATGTATCAAAGGACAAAGCATCCCATAATACAAAGTTATGTTATGGTCTGCTCTAAATTAACACAAATGACAGCAGTCATACAGCATTCAAGAATGTTGGTATCTGTGCGTAAGTACTGCACTGTAAATAAATAAACATTTAAAACTAAAACTGACTTGTGCCCCTATTTTTTTTTTATGTGCTCCTAAATTTTTTAACTTAGGGGCACATGTGCTCCTGGAAAAAAAGTTAGTGTAGAGCCCTGCCCACAGTGGTTAATTATAAATGTAGGTCCCCACGAGGGATGTTAACCGATGATTGTTTTACCAATGGTTGACCGCATCAATTCAATTCAATTTCCTAAATCACAACAATGTCACCTCACAGGGCTTTACAGGAGAGAACCACAGAAATAGATAAAGTCCCAAGCATCCCCTGTCCTTAGACCCTTCTTCTTGACAAGATGAAACTCCAAAACCCAGTGGGAAAAAGAAGAACTCTTGAGGAGAACCACACTGAAGGTGATCCACTCCCATGTAGATGAATGCCCATTTTTAGATGTAGTGTGTGTGTGTGTGTGTGTGTGGGGGGGGGGGGGGGGGTAAGTGTATATAAGTGCAGAACATTTCCAATTTTATTTTAGTTTTTTTTGTAATTATTTTTAAATTGTTTGTATTTTGTTTCTTTTTTTAAATTTTTATTCATTGTGAAAAAAAAATGTAATAGGGAAAAAATTGTTTACGCTCAGAACCCAATGGCTACTTTACCTACAAGGGATGATTACAAAAGTGGTCCTCATGAGACATGAGACTGTGTGTGTGTGTGTGTGTGTGTGTGTGCCTACAGGTCTTGTCCTCTGTAAAGAAGAAAGAACGACTCACAAATATCCACAGGTACTTACAGACAGAGCTGCACTTTAGTGGTGGATTGGCCTGTTTAGAAAATGCTAACACAGCTGGAAATCACACACACACACACACACACACACACACACACACACACACACACACACACACACACACAGGATCAGTTTTCTCAGATGCTCCAGAGTCAGAGTTTGTTTTTCTGTTGGACAGGAAGTCCTTTAGGGAAAATGCAGTGGATCTGTCCATAAGATGTGCTGTAAAATATCTACTTGTGCTTTATGATTAATCAGGCAAATGTTTCAGTATCAGAATATGGCCGATATGTTCTTTTTTTCCTGCTATGATTCACTGACAGACAGAGGTGGGAAATAATAAAGTATAAGTACTTTATTACTTGAGTGAATATTTATTTTAGTTTATTTATTATAGTTATTATTGTTATTATTAGTAGTAGTAGTACTATTAGTAGTAGTAGTAATAGCAGTGGCAGTAGTAGTAGTAGTAATACTGTTTTTGTTTTGTTTGTTGGTCTGTTTGTTTGATTGATTGATTGTAAGTACGTTATGCAAACTGTATGAGATCAATTTATACGAAATTTTCAGTAAAGGTGTGAGGTGGTCCAGAATAGATCCCATCAAATTTCATTTAACTTACTGGTTTAATAAATACTGTGCTGAGGAAGCAAATAGTTTTGCATTTTGTTTGTACTGAAAATGTACACGCCATGCAAGGGTTTGTCCTTCCATGATAGCCCCTCTGGTTCCTCGACCTTACTGGGCTTTTGTTGCCTGAGGAATTCACTTAGCAGTTGGTCATTGGGGGCCATTTTCTTGATGTATTCCTGGAGGTTCGCCATTTCCTCCTGGACAGTAGTTCTGACACTTACTAGTTCTCGGCCCCCTTCCTTTCGCTTAGTGTACAGCCTCAGGACACTGGACTTGGGGTGGAACCCTCCATGCATGGTAAGGAGTTTCCTTGTCTTGATATCAGTGGCTTGTATCTCTTCCAGTGGCCAGGATATTGTCCCAGCTGGCTATCTTTATTTTCAGTAAAGGTGTGAGGTGGTCCAGAATAGATCCCATCAAATTTCATTTAACTTACTGGTTTAATAAATACTGTGCTGAGGAAGCAAATAGTTTTGCATTTTGTTTGTACTGAAAATGTAAAAAAAAAAAAAAATGTTCCTCTCGCCCCACGTGGGCGGTGTCTCCTTCAGACTTAGGTCCTCTACCAGAGGCCTGGGAGCCTGAGGGTTCTGCGCAGGATCTTAGTTGTTCCTAGCAATGCGCTCTTTTGTACAGAGATCTCTGATGTTGTTCCTGGTATCTGCCGGAGCCAGCTTGGGGGTCACTGCCCCTAATGCTCCGATCACTACTGGTACCACTGTTGCCTTCACACTCCACATTTTCTCTAACTCCTCTTTCAGCCCTTGGTATTTCTCAAGCTTCTCATGTTCTTTCTTTCTGATGTTGCTATCACTGGGGACTGCTACATCTATCACCACCACTGTCTTCTCATGTTTATCCACCACCACTATGTCAGGCTGATTGGCCATCACCATCTTGTCAGTCTGGATCTGGAAGTCCCACAGGATCTTGGCCTGTTTGTTCTCTGTCACCTTTGGGGGGTTCTCCCATCTTGACCCTGGGACTTCCAGTCCATACTCTTTACAGATGTTCATGTACTGTGTGCCCGCTACCTGGTTATGCCTCTCCATGTATGCCTTGGCTGCCAGCATCTTACACCCTGCTGTGATGTACTGGACTGTTTCAGGGGCTTCTCTACACAGCCTACACCTGGGGTCCTGTCTGATGTGGTAGACCCCGGCCTCTACTGCTCTGGTGTTCAGGGCTTGTTCTTGTGCAGCCATGAGTAGTGCCTCTGTGCTGTCCTTTAGTCCAGCCTTCTCCAGCCACTGGTATGTCTTTTCCATATCAGCCACTTCCTCAATTTGCCGATGGTACACGCCATGCAAGGGTTTGTCCTTCCATGATAGCCCCTCTGGTTCCTCGACCTTACTGGGCTTTTGTTGCCTGAGGAATTCACTTAGCAGTTGGTCATTGGGGGCCATTTTCTTGATGTATTCCTGGAGGTTCGCCATTTCCTCCTGGACAGTAGTTCTGACACTTACTAGTTCTCGGCCCCCTTCCTTTCGCTTAGTGTACAGCCTCAGGACACTGGACTTGGGGTGGAACCCTCCATGCATGGTAAGGAGTTTCCTTGTCTTGATATCAGTGGCTTGTATCTCTTCCAGTGGCCAGGATATTGTCCCAGCTGGCTATCTTTATTTTCAGTAAAGGTGTGAGGTGGTCCAGAATAGATCCCATCAAATTTCATTTAACTTACTGGTTTAATAAATACCATGCTGAGGAAGAAAATAGTTTTGCATTTTGTTTGTACTGAAAAAAAAAAATTATATATATATGTATATATATATATATATATATATATATATATATATATATATATATATATATATATATATATATATATATATACACATAATAAAATATATTAGAAATATAAAATGTAAATATAAAAATATACACATAAAATGTAGTTCAAAAGCTATATCCAAAATTTTACATTGAATTTTGACCTTGAGTCTTCAAATTTGCCTTTTAAGGTTCTGCTGTTAATGCACATCAACAGTGAGAGCAGGATATACAGGAATGAAAAGGTCAAACCCATTATAGTCTCACATTTGTCCATTAAGAGCTAAAACATTTCTGAGGGGGCGGGGTTTGTTTTTGCACATGGTTACATTAGTATTACTGTGAACTGTACTTTGGCCTTTAAAACATCTGAACTTGGCCTTTTCTCTGCAGTTATCCAACAGACTCAACAGAAGTAGGTGGAAAAGTTGAGCCAACATAACCCATTTATTATCCGCTCAAATGGAATCACAGCTGAAGGAATCTGTCATTTAAATATCATCTTCACTCTTACCCATTAAGCTGGAATCTTTCTGTTTTCAGACACATTCCTCTTTTTATTCCTGCTTCCACACATCAGTAATAACCTTTATCCTGGTCCAACGATTACATTTTGTCAAGAATAAATCACATTGTCACAATCATTTCATGACAAAAGGTTCAGAAAAAAAAAACTTTATAGCTAAACCACTGCCTTTGTTCGTCTGCGGCTGACTGGAACCTCTGTTCTGGTTAAATGATAAACTGCTTGTGTAACTGTCCAAACCAGATCACTTACATAAACAAAATCACATAATACTACATACATACAATACGTACTTACATAAATGTACAGAAAAGGTTAAGACCCTGGGTGTTTTATTTGACTGTGAGTTTAGCTTTGAGCCACACACAGGGCGGCTGTGGCTCAGTTGGTATAGCTGGACGTCCAATGACTGAAGGGTCAGTGGTTTGTGTCCCGCCTCTGGCTGTCCACATGGCGAAGTGTCCTTAGGTGACACTGAACCCTGACTTAGGCTCCCAGTAGGACTGACAGAACCTTGGAAACCTACTGGTGTGTGTGTGTGTGAGGCCAATGTAAAGCCGTTTGAGCACCATGAAGTCCATTTACACAAGGGCCGCTATGCAAACTGTTTTATCTCAATCTCATCATCTGAACCCGCTTAACCTCACTAGGGTCACGGGGGTCTGTGAGGGCCTAATCCAGCTGCAATGTGCGAAGGCGGGGTACACCCTGTATGAGGAAAACTGTTTTTTATTATTTAAAAAACATTGCCAGAGTGCGACCCTTTCTCTCTGGAGCCAGTGCAGATACTCTGATGCACTGTTACCAGTCATGTTGATTATGCCAATGCTCTCCTTTCTGGTCTTCCAAAAAAGACCATTGGACCGCTGCAGCTGCTCCAGAACTCTGCAGCCCAGTTGCTGATGAGGACCAGAAAGACCGAGCATATCACACCCACCACTGGAGTAAGGCATACTGGGCATTGGCCTGGTGGCCTGTGAGGTGTGCCTGCCTACATTTTTGTTTAGTTTTTTTTACTGTGACATGTGAAATGCAAGCATTTGCCTTCTACAGTCCAGCGGGCTTGGCATTCTAATGGACATATTTTCTTGAATTCTTGAATTTTTGATTATGTTTAAGGAAAAGCACTAAACATTCACAGACAATATTGAAACATTCATACCTCTCTTAGTTTAGGTTTTGTAAGTCACCAGCAATAATTTCCTATTTCTCTCATGTTTTGATGTTTTCCTTTACTTCTGGCTCATTTGTCGAAAAATGCTTTGCATTCTTTTGCAAACAGCTTCAATGTTTGTCTGGAAGCTGCATGGTCATTGTTTGTAATAGGCAGTTACAAAGGCATTATTTCCATGAAATTATATCAAAATTACCATAAAAATACTACCTTATTTGCGACTTGTAATGTAAAGTGTTACCACTTATTTCATGCTAAAGTGCCGAATATCAGCCGACACCTGAAACTACAGTGAGTGGAGGTTATGTGATGTGGAGCTGGAAGGATGGGGCAGTTACATTTGTGAGCGACTACTTGTGACTGTTGGAAGAAAGGTGGGGTAAGAGATCTGACAAAAACTATTTGTCTAAGCCTCTTTGAAGCCACATCTCCAGAATACTGGCACATTCAGTGCTTGTTCTGGAGGACATTCTCTAATGACCAATGTTTGTTTCTGTCATGACCTCCGCTCCGGTGACCTTTCCCCCAGTCATTTCCACACTCACCTGGTCCCGCACTGCGCAGCTGCAAGCCGTTCCTCATCTGTGGCTATAAAAGCAGTAAGGCTTGCAGTTGCCAGTGCGGGACCATTCAGTATTGTCGCCTCCATAACCCGGACAACTTTCACCATCTCCTCAATCACCATAACCCAGACATTCATCATCACCACGGACTCTGGTCGTTTGTTCCCAGGTTTTGTCTGTCTTGTCTTTATGTTTCTTAGTTTTGTTATTAAATTATTTTTCCCTTCAGTACTGTGCAATGGAGTCCTCCTTCACCTCACCCCGATCCTGACAGAATGGTCCCGCCAACCATCTGGACTCCGCCAGTGCTGAAGGGACCCTTTTTGTTTTAGTTTTCCCCGGCCTGTTCTGTCTAAAGTCTGTCCAGTCTTGCGTTCTGTCCCTGTCAGTGTCTCTGCCCAGCGTTCTGTGTCTCTGCCCAGCGTTCTGTGTCTCTTCCTAGCGTTCTGTGTCTCTTCCTAGCGTTCTGTGTCTCTTCCTAGTGTTCTGTGTCTCGTCCTAGCGTTCTGTGTCTCGTCCTAGCGTTCTGTGTCTCTTCCTAGCGTTCTGTGTCTCTTCCTAGCATTCGTCCTAGTGTTCTGTGTCTCTTCCTAGCGTTCTGTGTCTCTTCCTAGCGTTCTGTGTCTCTTCCTAGCATTCTGTGTCTCTGGCTAAGTGTTCTGTGTCTCTGGCTAAGCGTTCTGTGTCTCTGGCTACGCGTTCTGTGTCTCTGGCTTAGCGTTCTGAGTTTCTGGCTAGCGTTCTGAGTTTCTGGCTAGCGTTCTGAGTTTCTGGCTAGCGTTCTGAGTTTCTGGCTAGCATTCTGAGTTTCTGGCTAGCGTTCTGAGTTTCTGGCTAGCGTTCTGAGTTTCTGGCTAGCGTCTTTTCGTCTCTTTGGTCTTTTTCTTCTCTTTGGTCTTTTTCGTCTCTTTGGTCTTTTTCGTCTGTCTCGGTCGGTCTTTACGTCTGTCTCGGTCGGTCTTTACGTCTGTCTTGGTCGGCCTTTTCATCTGTCTTTGGTCTTGGTCGGTCTTTTCGTCTGTCGTTGGTCTTGGTCTGTTTTAGTCTGTCGTTGGTCTTTTCTGTCTGTGGCTGTCCCTACCTGTTGCCTGTTGCCCGTTGCTGGCTTCTGTCCCCTGTTTAGACTTTTTATCTGATAATTTTGATGTTTTATCTCATGATTTTGACTTCACTTATTGCACCTTTATATATGAAAAACATTCATTGTCAGTGCACCTGTATAGTGTGGAAAATATTACATAATCTCTTTCAGTCTAATACAGTCATTCACAAACTATTGGGGCAGGGTCCTAAATGGACATTGGTAAGAACGCAGTAATGGTCTTCTTGCAGTTACTCACCAATTTTCTCCAAAGCGACAAACATTTGAGATGAGATATTTGACAAATAATGATTTGAATATCGCAAAAAACATAATAACTCATTTTCACCAGAACATGCAGTTACTGCCTTTTTGCTTTGTAGGGCAGTATAGTTTTGGGTTTTTCTTTTGCTTGTCTTATCTGTTGATCAGCAAATTTAAGCATACTGTAACCTGTAAAAATGTACTTAAATGCAATAATAAAGTATAAATACTACAGATGACACAGTGGCCCACTGACTCACAGTCCAGGGCTGGTCCTGTACCGAGTAGATCCACAATTTATTCCCTGTGATCTGAGTGTTTTTTTTTATACCTCATAACACAGTGAGGCAAGACTCGGAACATCCACAAGCTCTGCCACATACCCTGACCTCTGACCTCCCTGTGGAGTAGGAAGAAAAATCAGAGTTTCCACCCTGGGGGATCAACAAAGCATCACCAAAAACAGTCTGAGTTTAGCTTCATATGATGAACAGCGGTGGTGGACTGGTCTCTACAGCGGTGGCCATCATCTTGTTTTTTAACTACTTTTTTTTAAGTATTCCAGACAAACACCCTGTGACACTAGTGGCATGTTACCTCTATTTCAGGGGTCTTAAACATGTGGCCCAGGGGCCAAATGTGGTCCACCAATGATGATAACTTCAAATTTTTGTCATTTTTTTACTGCAAAAAAAAAAAAAAAAAAATTAATTACGAAAAGATTTACATTTACAAACTAGAAAAGTACCCTGAGAGTGCAAACCTCCGCCAAGGCAGACCAGACCTCCCCCTTTCGAATGAAGAGAGGTCTGTCAAGGAGGTTATGTTTTTGCCAGAGTTTGTCTGAATGTCTGTCTGTTAGTTACAGTAGCAAGATAACTCAAAATGTTATGGATGGATCTTGATGAAATTTACAGGGTAGAATGGTATTGGGGAGATCTAGGAATGTTTAGATTTTGGTGGTTGTGGTGGGGGGGTAAAAAAAACCCTCAAAAAACTCAAACATATATATATATATATATATATATATATATATATATATATATATATATATATATATATATATATATATATATATATATGTGTATATATATATATATATATATATATATATATATATATATATGTATATATATATATATATGTGTGTGTTATTATATGCGGCATGCGATTTATCAAAAAAACAGAGGGGATTTTTTTCACAGAAAAAAGCTTGCATTGGATGTTGTGTCCCTCATTCCCACATGAATAACATGAATGAGGCTCAAATCATTAACCAAAAATTTCAAATCAACAGGAATTGGAGTGGAATTTCTGGAATTTCCCCTAGTCTGGATTTCCCCTAGTGGGACTAATAAAGGAATATCTTTTCTGTGATGGGGCAGTTCATGTGACCTTTTCTGTTTCCCTGTTGGGGGGGTCATCTGGGTGCATATACGTGGTGTTCATTTGCTCATGAATGGGAAGTGGGAAAATAAAAACAGGGGCAGTTTTTCACAGATTTTGCTGCTCCTGGCCGAGGGGATGGTACAGCGGTGCACCCGGGACTGGGGTTCGGTTCTCTCTGAGTGTAAAAACTGAGCACATGAGACATAAGGCTGGGAAAAGGTTAAAACTATTATGTTCCAGATGGTTATGTGTTTGTGTACTACGATCTGAACCCATTATCTTCTTAAATCTTTATGCCATCTTCTTTTCTCCTTCACTTAGCATCACTTATTAAAAGTGAGAATAGAAATCTGCTGCAAGTGACAAGTGACTGTAGATAGTTTGATCCGTTAGAATCACACCACTGCAGCTGTGGCTCAGTTGGTAGAGCGGGTCATCCACATGTTGAAGTGTCCTTGGGCAAGACACTGAACCCTAAATTACCAAAAACCCTAAATTACCTAAACTGGTGTATGAGCGTGTGTGTGAATGGGTGAATGTGAGGCTAATGTCAAGCCCTTTGAGCACCATGAAGGCAGAAAAGCATTATATAAGTGCAGACCATTTACCATTTACTTCAACTTGCCAAATTTGGCCCGCCAAAAGAACCACTCAGGCTCTTGGAATGGTTTTTTAATTGTTTTTTATTTAAATGTATTTATTTACTTATTTAACATATAGTATAGTAAAATATTCGATTCAATTTTATTTTATTAGGAGACCATGTACAATTTTAAACATAAATGTTGCCATTTGATGTATTGCACTAGATTGTAGCCAGTGGCTAATTTGCATTTACAGCCCCTAGATAAATACATGATTACAAGAATGAACAAACAATTAACCCCCCCCCATCCACACACACATAATAAAATGACATTTTTTCAGCAGCAAAGATGTGGAAGATAAATAACTTAAAAGAAAACAAGGTGAAGTACAGTGACACTCGGTGATTACAGATTTTAATATTTTTCAAAAGTTCTTTCAGTTGTGATTTGAAAACCTTTATGCTGTCTTGTCGTGAATTCGACTGTGTCGTGGCTTTAAAATAAAAAGCAGATTGTCCAAAAGTTGTACAGCACAACACATAGATGCTATTCTAGTGGATCTGACAGAGTTTGTAGCAGATAAATGAGAGGCCATTTAAGAGCTTGTACACCAAAACCAGATTAGAAAAATGTCTGAAATTGTCAAAATTTAGCAAATTATGTTTTGTTTTTAAAGATCTTGTAGTGGTGGTACTGAATCTTTTTTTTTTAAATCAAGGTTTGTTTATATAAATATTGTAGAGTTCTAGTAGCAGATTCAGTGGCCTGTGACAACAGTCTATAAATACTCACAATTCCAAATTTAATCCCATTGTAAATATTTCCATCTATCTACACTATCCGTTTGTGTATGTGGATCTAAATATTTAGAAAGCTGAGTTTGTTCACTTCCATGCAAAAATATCTTGGATTATTATTATGTTTAAATTGTTTAGAGGGCATTTTTCCAGTGTAAGAAAATGAACAGTAAAATCCAAACTAAACCAACACAGCTGCTGCAGTTAAAGTTCAAACTGCTCTAAATGAACAACTTCACATTCCAATCAATATCATCTCCTTAAGGCACAAATTGATCTGTCTGTAATTACAGTTGCCTCTGTTTGAGGATTATATTGGAATACAAGATCCAGGGCTGTTGTATTGGAAGAAGGTGCTGACGATCTTTACAGCCAATAAAAGCTAAAGGCAAAGTAAGCGTGACTTTTTAGACTCTACCTGTTCTGTTGTTAGAAGCTCCAAGAATTCTTTTCAGTCTTGTTTTTATAAATTCATTTAATTGACTTAATCTGGTGACAAAAACAAAGCATTTCTAAGATAAGTACCAGAATGAGCCTTATTCACCCGGAACATTCAAAAGACGTTGAGCGGTAGGTACACTTGTTGCTACACACAACACTTCCCCGATGGCAATGGCACCTCACTGCTGCGTCCCGAAATGTACATCCTCAAAAAGGAAAAAAATCGTACCGTGGACAGACCTTCCATCGTTTCGCCAAAGATAAGGCACTTCGGCGTGAATGGATCAAAAACATAAAGAGGATCCTGGTCTATATTTACGGTAACATAAGTATAATTATGTCACTGAAATGCATTAGCTAACACATTAAGCTTAGTTTACCAGACTAGCATCAATGATAAATAGCGCTAACACCTATCTAATCAACCCAATGTCATGATGAAATAAGAAAATATGAATGTGTAATTACATTACACTACATTCTATATGCTATTTCAAAATTATGCTTTCCATTTTGTGGTTAGTGTGCCGGTGACTATTAGTACTGATGATATGCTAGCACTGCCATTACACAACTTTATGTAGCTGACAAAATAATTAGTAACCGGGAGAAAGTAAGACACAAATGAAGCAAAATTAAAGAAAAAATTATAAAATAAAGAGTAAAATGTAGAAAAATAAACAATGAACAGAAACTTTGTGTTTTACTTTGTTCATGTTACTAATTATTTCGTCAGTTTATTATCCATTTTTGTTCATTTTATTGATGATTTTGGCCATTTTTGTTCATGTTGTTGCTTATTAAAATTATTTTTACTGTGGAACTGCCAACATTTCAGGAGTTAAAGGGTTAAACTGAATCATGCGGAATAGGGAAATATCTAAAACATGTAGGACACCGGCACTCGGGGGACTGGATTTGGACACCCCTGCTGTAGCCTTTCAGCAAGACAGCCCGGGAAATATCGCAGTCCTTCTATGCCCATTTTTCAACAATATTGATCATGGTTTTGAAAACTAATATTTTCATCAGACTAAGGCAATAATTTGAATTTCTCTAAGTGCATGTAAATGTACTGAGTATAAAGATCTAATCCCTTTAGGTCTACTTATGTTCAGCACAGGAAATAAATCTGAAATCCATACAGAGCTTAACAGAAGCAGAGCCTCGATAAGAGCACGGGTATGAAAAATCTGTGATGTGCTGGAAAACAGGAACATGCACAATGGTATTAGTTTGGACTTTGTCTTTGGAGATGAATTACAGCTCACTCTGCCATTTTATTTATGTTCTTAGAAACACAGAGGTTTTATCACTACATACATTATCAGTGTTTTATTATCACCTCTACATTTTATCACAATTCGATCCAAGTGTGAAGTAGGAAAACCAGCCAACACTTTCTAAATGGCATTCCTATCTACTGTTAGCTTATTTATTTGGTTTTTCTCTCCACACACACCTGAATGAAATCTATTTATTGTGTTTTTAGTGTTGGGTGATAAAATATTTCATCATTGCTGTAAATAAAAGTTGTATTTGTCATCTGGCTTTCTTTACAAGAGTGTTTTTTTTTAACTTGCAGTTGTAGCTTGTTTTCAAAAGCAGTATTAAACTATAAAGCAGGGGTCTCAAACATGTGGCCCAGGGGCCAAATGCAGCCCAGCAATGGTTCCAATGTGGCCCATGGGATGAAGAGCATAATAATTTATTAAATAACTCCATAATTTCTTTTAATTTTTTTCTTTGACAATAAATGCTGACAACTTCAAATTTTTGTCACATTTTTACTGAAAAAAATAATATTGAATTATGAAAATATTTACAGTTACAAACTATCCTGTAACAATAAAATGTGAACAACCTGAAATGTCTAAGAAAATTAGAGAAAATTTAAATCATTTTCTGCTTCTGTTCTACTTTGTAGACTGATCCATAATTAAACATATGGACTAATGATAAATTGAGGCAGAATATTGTTAAAATTGCCCTTTTTTTCCTTGTGAAATGTAACTTGTTTTGCATTTGGATACTTTGTAAAAGTATTTTCATAATTTAATGTGGGTTTTTTGTACTAAAACAATGACAACAAGGCTTGATTTTTCATTCACACATGATGTGATAGAGCCATAGGTGTTAACTGAAAGTAAAGTAAGTCTATCTTGTCTGAATCCTGAGATATTACCCCTGATAATGTGTGACATTAACCTTTAACCTTCATTCCTCAAAATCTAATGGGTTCTTCCTTGACCCATTATCTATCATTCCTGAAAGTTTAATCAAAATCCGTTCAGAACTTTTTCGTAACCCTGCTGACAGACATACAAACAAACAGACAGACAAACTGACCCGAATTGAATAGCTCCTTGGTGGAGGTAAAAACTTTTGGATAATTCATTTCAGATATGATTCAATTCTGCATATTATGGTACGTCACTTGTCTATATATGTGTATGTATAGATTTTGATCTATTGTTGATGCAAGAGGTCGAGGGTCACTGGGTCAATACCTTTTTAATCTCACCCCAACATTGGTTGAGGGAGATTATTGTAATTAGAGACATATGATGCTATAACTCAATGAATACTGTAGATATCACCATGAAAGTACATGGACATATACATATAGCTAATGTGCATCAGATGCAATTATCCATTTGTGTAAAGGTCAAAGGTCAAGGTCACAATTAACTAAAAGGTCAAAATCACATTATTGGCTCTAATTCAAGAACGGGTTGTCATAGAAACTTGAGATTTGCATAAAATAGGGGCGAGATTAGGCATTCTCTGAATACTTGTTTGTATACTGTTTTTTTCTCATATTATAAACAATAAAATAAATAAATTAAGGCTGTCACGATTAATCGACTTAATCGTGATTAAGTATCTATTTTTTAATCAATCAATTTAATATTTTTTTTAATCACAATTAAAGATGATAGAGTTCTCAAGCAGTTTGTCATTTTATAAATACATATTTTACATCATAGTATTGCTTTATGTTAAAGAAGGCAAACAAAATTTAGTTTGTATCTACCTATTTTCAGGGGCTGCTTTTGATCCTTCATTATTTATTTATTTATGTTTTTTATATCCCGACAAATATGATATAAACTTTACCCTAACCCTTAAAAACACTTAAAAAAAGAACTTAAAGAAAACTTTTTCCTTTTTTTTTTACCTCTAGCAGTTCACTTGACTTGAACTACTTGAATTTCCAAACAAAACTGAAAAAAAAATCTGGATGTTCTAAAACTTCAACATCAACTGGCAACTCATTCAGGGTGTACCCCACCTTCACCCATTGTAGCTGGATGAGGCCCCCAGTGACCCCCGTCATCTTAGTGAGGGGGTTCAGACGATGAACGAAAGAACAAAGGATAATAACTAGAAAAGCAAACCTCCACCAAGGCAGACCTCCCCCCTTTGACTTTCAATTCAATTTCAATTAAATTTTATTTATAAAGCTTCAAATCACATTATTGTTACTTTGAAATGTATTCTCCCTTTACCATAATGTCAAATTGTTACAGAATCCAGGATCTCTTCCGGATCACCCCCAAAATATAATAATTTGTTCCTTGTGACACTCCCAACACATCCTGAAAATTTCCTCATAATCATAGGTTTTTGAGTTATCTTGACCCCCCCCCACCCCGGATCACCACCAAAATCTAATCATTTCCAGATCTCCCCATTACCAACCTACCCTGTAAGTAACTTTGGCAAAAACATAACCTCCTTGGTGGAGGAAATTGAAATAAAGAGCTAAAATTATTTGTTTTGGGTAACATTAGGTCATATACATCACATAGTGACGTGGTGGGACAACAAGTATGATGGAAATGACAGTTAGTGAGAATAATAAACAAAACAAACATTGTAATGGCATCAAAAATAAGTTACCTCCAAAGTTGTTGCATTTTATTATTTCTTAAATTAAACATTTCATTTACGAAGGTGTATAAAATGGGCTACAGAAGTGCAGTTCATTTGCATTTTGACTCGCTCAAAATCTGTTTTATTCGTTGACATATATAGAGAATTGTTGTCCTTTGTTGAGTTATGATAAACAAATCCTTCGGCCATTTTTGCAAACTGCACAGACTTTCTTGTAAATTGCTTGTCAGTTTAATGAATGTTGCCTGCTCATGAGTGTAGCTTCATGTGGTCAATTTGTCTCATTACCATAACTGATGTCCCCAGACTGCTGCTGCTCATGCTCTACAGCCACCTGAACACATGCAAAACCTATACACAAATAAATAAATAAACAGAAGGCTTGCTCTTATAAATTAGCAAGTGAAACCATTAGTGGGCCAATAAATGTTAGAATATATGACTCCAGTCGTCAGTGTGGTTCAAATAAAGCTCTGCTCTGGATGATATGGAGCCATTTCACTGCCATTAACCTGTGGCATTGAAAAAACAACTTGTCATCATAGAAAATGTTGCATTGCCATTGTAAGAGGTACTGGCATTGTACAATGTTGGAAAGATATTGATATTGGATATTGGAAAAACAGTATTTGCGGAGGGTATTTTTGTATTATAATGTACTTTACAATGACAATCTTTTTATTTTTTTTTGCAATGTTTTTTCTTTCTTTCACACTTTTCAGGTTTTCAGTTTTCATTTCTTTCCACTTACTGGCACTGCTTTAACATGAGGGGACGGGGGGATGTGGAGCAAGGCAGAAGGCGGGACTTATAGGTGGTCTACATTCTGAGGAGACAACAAACCCCGCCCCCTCACAAACATTTTAGCTCTTAATGGACCCTCTCAAAACGTGACTTAATGGGTTTGACCTATCAAGGTCACTCAAGATCAAAGGTCATTATGTCATTTTAGAGCATACATGTAAATGGTAAATCTTCTGCATATAGGTCTTTTCCACCATCATGGTGCTCAAAGTGCTTTACCTTAGCTTCACATTCACCCATCCACACACACACTCATACACCAGTAGGTTTCTAAGGTTCTGTCAGTCCTCCTGGGAGACTAAGTCAGGGTTCAGTGTCTTGCCCAAGGACACTTTGACATGTGGACAGCCAGAGCTAGAACGCCAACTGCCGACCCTTCAGTTATTGGACGACCTACTCTACCAACTTAACCACATCCGCCATTTTATTTCTACTTTTGAAACGTTTTCATATTTTTCCTGGTTGAATAAGTATTTGTTTATTCATGGCAAATATTCTGTTTGACTTTTAACTATTTTACAATTGAGAAGTTGCACTTTTTAACTTTTACGTCAATAAAGGAGTTGAATCAGTACCTCTATTTTTACCAGTGTTTTTTTCACTCAAGTAGCTGTACTTCAACTGCAGTACAGAATGGGACTACTTTTACCAGCTCTGCTTAATTCCACACCCCCACTGACAGGAAACAGAGTGACACTGATGACCACGATAACCAACATATTCGCATTCGTGTTGGTTCCTGATCTAATTTAGATGTCCAGTGTGTGTTTAAGTCAGAGGTCATCCACTAGTGTAGCATGTGGACCCTCTGTCTGTAGGAAAAAACAACATTTTAATTGTCTGGGAGCTAACGATACTGGTATGAGAAGCAAACAGAATCATCTGAGGAGAGAGTTTCTACAATTTTACCAATGTAACAGAAGAAAGAGAGAGTGACAGATCTGGAAATGTCAACACTGATATTATGCTGACAGGCTGAAAATGACAGGTTAATGTTGGAAGAGTGAGAGCTTAATGCTTCTGTTGGACACCAACAATTTCACACACACACACAGACACTCATTTTACTGTTTCATTTCTCATTAGTGTTATAACAAGTGGTGCCCCGCATGACAAACCCCGCCCCCTCACAAACATTTTACTTCATATGCCCTATCTCTTATCATTGCGAAAACACATTTTTGGTGACTGTGACCTTGACCTTTGACCTACGTATATTCGCCAAAATTGCATGGCATCTACTCTGGATGGCCTCAAATTTTTCCTGAAAATTTTATGGAAATTGGTCCTGTAGTTTTTATGTAAGTTACTGAAAATCAAATAAACAAGCAATTTTTTACTTAATTTTTGGTAAATTTTGTGTAACTTCTGGCCATTTTGTGCATTATCTGGTCATTTTATGTAATATTTAGTCATTTCTGTGTACTTTCTGGTAGATTTTGTTGAAGTTATAGTCATTTTTGTGCAATTTCACATCATTTTGTACAATTTCTAGTCATGTGTGTCCAATTTTTGTAAATATTTTATTACATTTCTGGTAATTTTTTAATAATTTCTGTTCAGATAGACAAAGAACCAGACAAAAAAAGAACCAAAATCCAGGCAGAACAAAGTCTGCCTGATTTGCCCTATGTCTTGTCATTGTGAAAACATACTTTTGGTGACTGTGACCTTTGACCTACATTCACCAAAATGTAATGGCATCTATTCTGGACCACCTTGCAACTTTTCTGAAAATTCCATGAAAATCAGTCTACTAGTTTTTGCGTGACAAACAAACCAACAGACCGACAGATGCACACACACACACACACACACACACACACACACACACACACACACACACACACACACACACACACACACACACACACACACACACACACACACACACACACACACAGACTAAAAAACAATACCCCTCTCCCCTTTGGGGGGCCAGACAAAAATGAGGACTAACACTATGTTCACGTCTGAGGATAAACTGAGGATCAAAGGGTTCAAATAGGAATCAATAAAAGGTCAAGAACTAGTTGTCAGTTCAATAACTCACCAGAGCTGACACATTATTTCCTCGGGCACCTTGAAAAACCAATGCATTCTGATTGACTTTGACATAAAGACCTGCTCCAGGATTAGAACACTGGAGGCCCGGAGCTTAACATGTGTTGTGCTTTCACATACTCACTCACTTTTCTTACAGTCCAAATTATTTACATTCACTCACAATGAGTACATTTACATGCACTTCGAAATTTAAATTATTGCCTTACTCTGATTAAAGACATGATGAGTTTACATGCAAGCAACAGAAATTTTAATTATTGTTAAACGTCTAGGCACAAGGTGAATAAAATAGAATTGAATATTGAACCATGAAGATATGGATCACAACCATGATAATATAGACCACAACCATGATGATATGGACCACAACCATGATGATATAGACCACAACCATGATGATATGGACCACAACCATGATGATATGGACCACAACCATGATGATATGGACCACAACCATGATGATATGGACCACAACCATGATGATATAGACCACAACCATGATGATATGGACCACAACCATGATGATATAGACCACAACCATGATGATATGGACCACAACCATGATGATATAGACCACAACCATGATGATATGGACCACAACCATGATGATATAGACCACAACCATGATGATATAGATCACAACCATGATGATATGGACCACAACCATGATGATATGGACCATAACCATGAAGATATGGACCACAACTATGAAAATATGGACCACAACCATGAAAATACGAACCACAACCATGATGATATGGACCACAACCATTAAGATAGGGTCCTTAATAATGAAGATATGGACCACAACCATGGAGATATGGTCCTTAACCATGAAGATATGGACCACAACCATGATGATATGGTCCTTAACCATGAAGATATGGTCCTTAATCATGAAGATATGGTCCATAACCATGAACATATAGACCACAACCATGAAGATATGGTCCTTAATCATGAAGATATGGTCCATAACCATGAAGATATAGACCACAACCATGAAGATATGGTCCTTAATCATGATGATATGGTCCTTAACCATGAAGATATGGTCCTTAATCATGAAGATATGGTCCATAACCATGAAGATATAGACCACAACCATGAAGATATGGTCCTTAATCATGAAGATATGGTCCTTAACCATGAAGACATGAACCACAACCATGAAGATATGGACCACAACACTGATGTATTATAGTAATGTAGTTGTCTTGTTGGCACCATGACAAGGGGGCATGCCCAGGCCAGTCTTAATCAAGCTAAGGTTGGCAGCGTTTACATGCACAGTGAAACAAATACAATCATATTATCCAACTCAGTTTTTTTGACTCCTCAAACTCCAGTTTTATTCGATTCCACTCTGATTAGGGTGTTTATATGACTTTGACTTTCATCAGAGTAAAGTAATAAATCAAATTTCTCTAAGTGCATGTAAACATGCTCATTGTCAAATTTCAAACCCCACAAATCATGTTCAAAGCTAAAAAAAATCTGCCAGCAAGCGCACATTGTTTAGGAACAGGAAGAAGGAAGATCATTTAAGAGGGAAATAAGATTTAAAAGTAAACAGCATCTGGACAAACACCAAAACATTTTTTCATTTCATTCTGTGGAATGAGTTAAATCAATGTCCAAACATGCAACAGTTTCACAGGTGTTAAGATCACAAGGTGTTTTTTATTTTGTTTGTATTTTATTGTTCTTATGTCCTTTTGTCTTTTTTATCACCACTGAATTATTGTTGTTGTCACTAAAATTGTTAGGATGTTAGTATTGTTAAGAGTAATATTGTGATTGTTATAAATTGTGGCATTTCGAAGGAATCGGGGTAAACATGTTTATGTTTTATTTTAGGTGGAAGGAGTCCTTTAAGAACTAAAATGGTTGTGAGTGGGCAGGGTTTGTTGTGCCTGTTTTAAATCATTTTTAAATCCTGAACACTTGTGTTTATTGTTTTTTTTAATCTTCATTGTTTTTCAGTGTACAGTTGTTTTATACCTTTAAATCTATTCTTGCTTTGTTTTCTTTTCCTTTCATTTATTCTTCTGTACAGCCCTGTGATTGTTTTAAAGTGCTTTACACATAAAGTTGGATTGGACTGGAATTCTACAAGTTTTTTTCCTTACACTCAGCTTGTTTGATTTTCCTGTTCTGCAACCTCAGCTATAATTTCTTCAGCTACAGCAGGTCTTTTCCAGTGATAAAAAAAAAGACTTAAAAGTTTGTTTAACACAAGCTTTTGATGTGACTGCTGACTGTGTGACTAATTTAAGACATAATTTGCTTAACACGTGGAAGGGAAAATGATAACAGGTGGATAAAGATCACGACCAAACACCTTAGTTATTGATTCTTTGCCTTGTCTAGTAAAGTCACATGGTTTTGAGAACATCAGACTTCTGCATCTGTTATAGACTGGAAAAAACAAGGAAAGAATAAATGAAGAAAGATAGTTTTTCTTGAATTAAGAAAAAATCTGCCAATGGAACAAATGAAAATGATCTTACTAAGATTTCTTAAAATACAATTTTTCCATTGGTAGATTTTTTTTCTTAAATTTAGCAAAATTTAAAAGATGAAAAAAATTAAATCTGGAATTAAGGAAAAAAAGATAAAAGAAAATACAACAGATCTTAATTTAAGCAACACACAAAAAAATAAAAATCTTGAAATAAAACAAATTATTCAGTTATGCAAAAAAAATAATAATAAAAATGTGGTTGTGGAACCAGTGTAAATCTAACCAGGAGTATTTTTTCTCATTTTTAGCCCAAATATCTGATCACACTTAAAGTCACCGAATCACCGATCAGAAGATCAGTTAGATGGGAAACTGATTTCTAGACAATAGATCTTAAATTGTTGAAATAAATAAATCGTCTTATTTTAAGAAACTTTAGCAAGATAATTTTCACTTGATCTACTGGCAGATTTTTTTTTCTTCCTTTGCTTGAATTAAGTAAAAATTAAAAAAATCTTGAATTACTTTTTCTAATTCTATATTCACTCTCTTCTTATTTTATGTAGTAAGTACTGGTGTTTTGTTAATATTGTTAATATTTTCCAGATTCATTGTACACACATTGACATTTGTTGTCATTGTGTGTGATGTCTGGTACTGGATTATATAGTATCTCATCTTCTGTTCTATTGTAAACCTCACCGGCCACTTTATTAGGTACACCTGTCCAACTGCTCGTGAACGCAAATTTCAAATCAGCCAGTCACATGGCAGCAACTCATTGCATTTAGGCGTGTAGACATGGTCAAGATGACCTGCTGCAGTTCAAACTGAGCATTGGAATGAGGAAGAAAAATGATTTAAGTGACTTTGAACGTGGCATGGTTGTTGGTGCCAGACCGGCTGGTCTGAGTATTTCAAAAACTGCTGATCTACTGGGATTTTCACGCACAACCATCCCTAAGGGTTAGAGGGAATGGTCTGAAAAAGAGAAAATATCCAGTGAGCAGTTCTGTGGGTGAAAATGCCTGGTTGATGCCAGAGGTCAGAGCAGAATGGCCAGACTGGTTGGAGCTGATAGGAAGGCAACGGTAATTTAAATAACCACTGGTTACAAACAAGGTCTGTAGAAGAGCATCTCTGAACCCACAGCACGTCGAACCCTGAGGCAGATGTGCTACAGCAGCAGAAGACCACACTGGGTGCCACTCCTGTAAGCTAAGAACAGGAAACTGAGGCTACAATTCACACAGGCTCACTGAAACTGGACAATAGAAGATTGGAAAAACGTTGTCTGGTCTGATGAGTTTTGATTTCTGCTGCGACATTGAGATGTTTGGTTAGAATTTGGCGTCAACACCATGAAGGCATGGATCCATCCTGCCTTGTATCAATGGTTCATAGGCTGGTGGTGGTGGTGTAATGGTGTGGGGGATATTTTCCTGGCACTATTTGGGTCCCTTCATACCATGGGAGAAATCATGATGTTGACATTGGTGGGGACATAATTTGACGACTTCCTCATGAGAAACAGCAACAATAAAATAAATAAATAGCACGGCTAAAAGAATTAAAATAATGTTGCATTTTGTTTTTGTCAACAAAGACCAAGAGACATTTTAGGAATGTTTCTTAAGCCACATTTTGTCTGTTTTTTATTGGTCACCTATAACTGCATTATATATTTCATTGTAGTTATCGCCACAAGACCCACATTTACATATAGTTTTGTTTCGTTTTTGTCACATGATAAAGGTTCGTTGATGACAATATTTAGTCACTATAAGGTGCACTGGCAATGAATGGGTAATTTTTGAGGTTCTTCATATATACAGTAAGGTGCACTGGATTATAAAGCGCATTAAGTGAAGTCAAACTTATTAGATAAAAAGTGAAAATATTAGAGAAAAAGTTAAATTGATTAGAGAAAAAGTGAAATTGATGAGATAAAAAGTGAAAATTCTGAGATAAAAATTAAAAATGATTAGATAAAAAGTGAAAATGATGAGATAAAAAGTGAAAATGATGAGATAAAAAGTGAAAATGATGAGATAAAAAGTGAAAATTATTAGTTAAAAAGTGAAAATTATGAGAAAGAAGTGAAAACGAGGAGATAAAAAGTGAAAACGATTAGATAAAAAGTGAAAATTATTAGATAAAAACTGAAAATGAGGAGATAAAAAGTGAAAATTCTTAGATAAAAAGTGAAAATTATGACTGGTTTTTGGAGTAAATGAAGTGGCACCTTATAGCCTGGAAATGTAATTTTGGATTCAAATATTGGTATGGACATTTTAGAAACATCCAAATATTGGTATGGACACATCCATAACGTCCATACGCAACTTTACGCCCATGCTTAGTACCAATTGAGCACCGTTGCAACACGACAGCCTACCTGACCTGAGTATTGTTGCTGACCATGTCCATCCCTTTATGACCACAGTGTAACCATCTTATGATGGTTACTTCTAGCAGGATCACGCACAATGTTATAAAGCTCGAATCATCTCAGACTAATTTCTTGAACATAACAATGAGTTCTGAGGAATGTTTCCAGTACGTTATTGAATCTATGCCATAAAGGATTAAGGCAGTTCTGATGGCAAAAGGGGGTCCAACCTGGTACTAGCAAGGTGTACCTAATAAAGTGGGTAAGTGCAGTAATTTATCGCATTGTATCATGTCGTCTCATCATCTGAACACACTGTATCCTCACTAGGGTCATGGGGGTCACTGGGGGCCTAATCCAGCTACAATGGGTGAAGGCGGGGTACACCCTGTATGAGTCTCCAGTTCATCTCAGGGCTGAACATATATAGACAAACAAACACTCTCACATTCACATCTATGGACAATTAAGATTAACCACTTAACCTATCAGAGCATGTGTTTGGATGGTGGGAGGAAACTGGAGTACCTGGAGAAAACCCACGCAGACACCGGGAGAACATGTAAACTCCACAAAGAAAGGTCTGGTGTGGGATTTGAACCAGGGACCTTCTTGTTGTGAGGCACGAGTGCTAACCACTGCACCTATCATATTCTATTCTATTGGCTTCTATCGTATTGTTTCTTATCATATTCTATTCCATTTGATTCTACGTGATTCAGACATTTTCCACCTAAGGTAAGGTCTGTAAAAGTGGAACTAAAAAAGCCAGTAGGTCCATCTCAACAAGACATACTTCCTGTTTGTGGTGGAATACTGCAGAAATGACACAACATTGGAACGGAAACACACACACAGCCCACCACAGAAAACAACCTGCCAACCTATTAAAGCTCCTGTGGGTGTGGGAACAGAACTCCCACCTGAATATTCAAAGCAAAGCCAGCAGTTTAGAGCGGCTATGATATTATAATTATCAAACTGGCTTCCTACAGCTGTTGAATGACTCGCAAAATAACAGTGTGTAACGTCTGCGAGCAGCAATAGTCATTTGAGCTGAATGTTTTTGAAATAATGACAGGGCACATGTCACTGTGCTGGAAACAGCTGCTGGCAGTGGGAGTGGGAGGAGGCCCCAGATTAGCTGTGGAAATCTACGGGGAAGATTGTTTAAAAGCTGGCTGCTCTTTACAGACATTTAAGTATCATTTTAGGAAAAGGATGACAAACAAATGTAAACAACAACATTATGTTCAATTATCAGAGACACACAGCTGCGTTTGAAGAAAGGGTTCAACTGTTACTGCGGCTGATGGATGGACAGATGGATGTATTGATAGACAGACTGATGGATGAACAAATGCACGGATGGATGGGTGGATGGATAGATGGATTGATGGACAGACAGACAGATGGACAAACAGATGCAGGGATGGATGGGTAGATGGACGGATTGATGGATGGACAGAAGAGTCCATGGGACGGCCATGGCTCAGTTGGGAGAGCGGGTCGTCCATTGACCAAAGGGTTGGCGGTTCGATTCCCGCTCTGTCCTAGTCAGTTCGTTGTGTCCTTGGGCAAGACACTTTACCCTCCTTGCCTCCAGTGTCACTCACACTGGTGTATGAATGCGTATGAATGTTCGGTGGTAGTCAGAGGGGCCGTAGGCGCAAAATGGCAGCCACGCTTCTGTCAGTCTGCCCCAGGGCAACTGTGACTACATATGTAGTTTACCACCACCAGAGGGAACATGTGAGAGTGAATGAACAATGGATCAATAATGTAAAGTGCTTTGGGTGCCTTGAAAAGCGCTATAGAAATCTAATCCATTATTATAAGAGCAGATGGATGGACAGATGGACGTATTGATAGATAGACGGATGGATGGATGGATGGATGGCCGGATGGATGAACGTAATGATGAATGGATAGACGGCTAGATAGATAGATGAATGGATGGGCAGACGGATGGACGGATGGGTGGATGGGTGGATGGATGGATAGAAGGGTGGATGAAAAGATGGATCGACAGACAGACAGATGGACTGATAGATGGAGTGTAAGGAATGAATGAAGGAAGGATGGATGAACGATGGAAAGATGGATGGAGTGGATGGAAGGAAGTACAGACAGACAGGTCACCAAAATTGTGTTTATAAGAATAATAAGAAATGGGAAAAATCAGGAATTTCCTTTTAATTCCTGTATACTCAGTTTAGCATATAGCTTCTTGTTGCTCTCACTGTTGATGTGCATTGACATCAGAACCTTAATGGTGAAATTTGAAGGGTCAAGGGTGCAATAAGTGTCGAAATCTAATTTTGGATTGAACTTTTGAATTGTTCATCTTACAGACTTCCAATGACCCCCAAAATCCTGGTCTTTCAATTTTGCATCTTGTGTGTATAGATTTTGACCTATTGTTGGTCAAGAGGTCAGGGGTCACTGGGACAACACATAAAAAACTACAATGGACTATAATGGATCAGCCATAGAGTCTTAGTTATCATTATTGACAGATAGTCATGGCATGGGCTTCAAAGTTGTGTCATCTCTTTTGACCCTGAGTGACCTTAAACGGACAAAAACAAGGTTACATGATTTTTAGTGGCCATAGCTCCAACAGAGTGGTAATAAATACTCAGTTACTATTATTTTTTTACTGTGTACATTTAATTACTATAATAATAATAATAATAATAAGGACATAATGGACTGATTAGGACAGAATGGGATTCAAACCACCGACCCTTCTGTTATTAGATGACCCACTCTACCACCTGAGCCATGGTTGCCCCTGTACATAACTATTAAAATATAATGAGTCTCTATCTCTATCATCTCTATCTGCTGTAAAGGTTTTTGTGACAATAAATTCATCTCAATGTACTTGTCACTGCCTTGGATTTTTATTGGTTCCCTAAACCTTTTTTTGTAGCTTAAAATGGTTCTGTTCATTTCCTTTTCCAGAATAGGTGTATGGATGATTCAGCTGTTTTGTTTTTGTGTCTGAAGCAGTGACACAACAGAAAGTCATAAAACTCATTTATGCTCCCTTTACGTACATATTGTTACATCTGAAACCTACATAGTTAATTGTGTCCATTGTGTTGGAATGTGCGTTTCTCAATCAATCCACCATAGGTCACTATGTGTACTTACCATACTGACTGAATACTGTGAAATAGAGGAAAGTTTTAGATGAGGAGCAGTACTGGGTAAGTTACTTTGAAAAAGTAATTATTTACAATTACTAGTTACTTCCTCAAAAAAGTAATTGTGTGACTAACAGCGTTACTCCACTAGCAAAGTAAGCAGTTACCAGGTAGTACTTTTGCATTACTTTTTTTTTTGCTGAAACAGGGTATTCATCCTTTTTCTGTTCCTACTTTGGATGTGATTTAAGAGGCTTCCTTTACCAACACTATGAAAGACCTTTATGACATATTATAAATGGTAAAAGTTAAGGTAACAGAAATAAACCACATTATCAGAATGCTGTAAACTCTGTGGACTAGTGTACAATGTGTACAGACCCATATAAATTTTGAATAGGACTAAAGCTGCTTGAGTTGAGGTTAGTGGTGGCTTTAATATGTTACATGTCAATCCAGTTCAAATCTCCACAACCTACAGCACCGATGCAGACTTGCCAAACATTTAATTATTCACAATGAACAGATTGCAACCTGCAAGAAATTATAAACAAGAAATACATTTTAGATATTGAAAATGTAATATTTGTTGAAAGGTACTTGAATTTGTTCAAAATGTTAATATTTTTTAACTTTGTACTTAAGTATTCAGGTGAACATGTAGTGATGAAATAATCTATAATTATTAGTGAAAAAACAATACAATGATGTCTATATATTCATCTCTTATTATACATTTATCTACTGAATTCTCATGAACAACAAGTTATGTCACAATCAGTTGAAGTGTTTACACCCTTTATATTAAGGCACAGAAACTTGCTTAGAAAATAAATTAGCAAAGAGTGAAGTAAATATTAATAGAGCAATTCCTATTTTTAACAAGATGCGACATGGTGCTGCCATCATGTTTGTGTGCGTTTGACTTGTGTGCAAGATTGGTGCAGACATATGCTGCACCAAAGCTGTTGCCAAAACTCCAAGTTGCTGTGTGTACCCGGGGCAACACTTTTGCAATTCATGAAATTGTAACAGTGATATAGTTGTGGATAAAGTAACTAAATAATTACTCTGTTATTCGAAATGTGGCTGCGTTAGTAACACCGTTATTCCCAGCACTGACGAGGAGAAGAACAAAGTCAGTAATAAAAAATATGGCAACGACAAAGGAGGTTTTACTAATGTTAAAGGAAACATGTCATGGCCATTTTCCTGCAGTGAACACAGTGTCCTGGTGTCTCAGTGATCTGTCTGTGACACGCTTTGGTCGAAATACCACATTGATGAAGAGATACAGCAGCCTCTTCAACCTGTCAAAACAGACCTTTTCAAAACTATTGCTTTTAGTGCCTCTTGCTTTCATGTAAATGAGCCACAGCTGACTCTGCCCCTCTCATCCACATGCTACTGATAGAGATAGACGAGGAGAAGGAGGGTCAGAGAAAAAGAGACAAAGACACCAATGAAATAAAATCAGTAGGAGAAAATCAAATTGGCCAGAGTGCCGAGTGTTTTACAGCCCCGGTGCCTTCGGGTCCTGGTCCATTAGCAGCCGTGGTGCACATTCGGGTCTGATTCGTTTAACCCGGGCTGGCCAGACAAGCCAAGACACCATGGCTGCGGTGCCATCCATGGATCAGCCCGTCCAATCAACCCGACTGATTGTCAGACCATGGACCCAGATGCACAATGATCAGGTCTCAGTCCCCAACGCACTGGACGCACACCAGGGATACTGATAGAGAATGATAGAGGATCTGTGAGCAGAGGTGTCTGTGGCCAGTGGGTGGGGTTACCTGAGCTGGTGGTGTGGGATGGGGTGGAGTATCCAAATGTGTATGTGATGTAGGAGGCATAGAAAGTCCAAACTGGAGCATTATCATGACCCTCCAACAAGAAATGGATCAGGAGAAAAGGAGAGTGGATGTTTTTTTTTTTTTTATTTAAGGGTCTCTTCACACACAGACAACACATATTTGTGTTGTAAATACATTAAAAAGTGCATTTTAATATTGCATATTTTAACATCTTTGTGTTACTTAATGTCTCTTTTAAGACATCTTAACATTTTTGTGTGTTTTTAACATTTTAAGTACATTTCCACATTTGTGTGTGTGTTTTCAATGTCTTCTTTAACGATTTAACAATATTTTGCCCCTCACATATACCGTAGCTAAGTAACCACATATTTACATGTTTTTTCTTTTTTATTCATGTTTATTTTTTCTCATAACACACCCCTCCTGAAGTTCTCTGTTGTGTTGTCATGTTGTGTCTGTGGTCAGTTCCTGAAGGGAGCGTTAATAGCTCAGTTAAGAAGCACAGTATCTGGCATGGAAAGTCCAATAGGTTGATTTCACATGATATCACATTGCTGTATAGTCAACCCGTGATTTTCAGATGGAAGGCAGAAATTGAAGAAGCTTGACGAAAATGCCCATGTTTTGTGTAGTTTACAGCTGTGCCAATAGTTCTAACCAAGAGGAAAAGCAATTTTTTTACAGTACCAAAGATTGCCATTCCCATTTAAAAAGCTCACAGAAAAACAGGAAAAAAGTGGATTTGAAATCTGCTTTTGCGATTAAGAGGAGCTGAGTCTGCTAATGATAATGCTAATGCTCGTGTCTGCAGTAACCACTTTGTCAGAGGTATGTTCCAAAGCTAATGCTAATGCTCATTTACACTGTTGTAATATGGTTTACCTGGACACATCAAGATATGCTGCATGTTTGTTGACATTAGTAGCTACTGCTAATGGCTAGCAGCAGCTAATGTCAACAAACATGTACTACATCTTGACGTTGCATCTTCACAAATAAAACACTCACCCTGGCGAAGACCAAATGGTAATTATCACTGACCCTTTTGGTTCCAAGGTGTCCACACACTGACAAAAAAGTTCTATGGCTCCAAACTTTTCTACATTTTCATCTGCTGCTGGTGTAGTAGGATGTCTGCAGGACCAGGTAGTTAATAATATCAACAGCCTCGATTTTTGACAAATCTTTGGGTTCTGTTAAAAACTCATTAATTTTAATAAGGTACGGGAGACGTCCAATAAATTAAATTAAACTAACTGTATGTATCTCTATTTCGACCCTGGGTCTGAATCCATACAATAAGCACTGTCTTCAATGGTTTCCTCCATAGCAGCATTCTCCATGGTTACTTCCTGCCTTCCAGCTGAAACTGTGAAGTCGTCAGAGTCACGGAACTGCAACTTACCTATTTCCAAAATTCCAGGTTGGTTTTGATGGCTTCGATATTTCCAGAATAAGGCAATAATTGGAATTTCTCTAAGTGCATGTAAACATTCTGATCCTTGCGAAGCTCCAATATAAATGTGAGTTGTCCAGAAATAATAATAATAATAATAATAATAATAATAATAATAATAATAATAATAATAATAATAATAATAATAATAATAATAATAATAATAATAATAATAATAAATAATGGATAAAAATTGTACAGTGCAATTGTGGTTCGATGGAGAAAACAATCATATATATATATATATATATATATATATATATATATATATATATATATATATATATATATATATATATATATATATATAATTAAAAAAAAAAATCCCCATTGCTTTTATCTGTATTTAAGTATCTGTATTTTAATGTATGTGTGTTTCCTTCTTTTGTTTTTCCACTGAAAAGTCCACCCAGGGATGATGATTGTAAATTAGCTTAATGCTACATACTTATCAGGTTGCTTTTTCTATGTTTCTTTCACTGTCACTGTCACATAAATAAATTAAATGAATATACGGGTGGTCCACAGACCAGACTCACCATAGAGGATGTTAATGAGGGAGATGGGCATGACCAGGATGCCCACGAGCATGTCCGCCACCGCCAACGACCTCAGGAAGAAGTTGGTTGCATTTTGGAGCTTCTTCTCCAGCGACACTGCCAGGATTACTAGGATGTTCCCTCCGATCGTCAGTGCAATGATGATGAGTATGAGCAGCGCAGGCCAGTTTTTCTCTTTGATCGCACTGCTGCTCAGTCCCCCCTGGGTGTAGTTTTCCAGAGCTGAACCTGCACCTGGTACTCCAGGACCGTTCCCCCCGGTCCCCGTCCCCCACACTCGGCTTTGGTTGAGGTCCAAGGTGTTGTTGCTTGGCCAGGCCATCCGACCCCCGACCTCCAGGGATGAGGTGGTGGTACCAAACCCACCAAGTAGAGCCCTTGCTGGGCCACCCATCCCAAAGACAGACCCCCACCAGATTTAAGCTAATACAGGGAGGACTCCTTTGGATTTTAGTCTTCACCAACAGAGGGAGGGAGGGAAGGGCATATGAAGCATGGAGCTTTTAAAACCGTTTCTTACAAAGTGGGAGGAAAGGTCAAGGGACAAATGGGGAAAAATATTATTTCCAGTAAAGATTGCTAGCTCCACATAGTCTTGGACTCCAGTCTTAGGTGTAAGTTGACCATTTTCTGCCAACAAATCATCACTGATGAGTTTTCAAGGTTATTCTGGGCCAAAATTGTCCGATCTCACTTCCTGGTGTCTAGTCACACCCACCTCCTGCTGGAAGTCAGAGTTTTGAACGATCATATTTAGAGCAAAGGACGGCATTAGTCATTCCCATGGCAGTCTGGTCCACTGTCTGCCAGCAGTTTACCAGTGACGGTCAATCCACTTCTACTGGAAACCGTCCTGCTGCTGCTGGTTCTCCTCCACGAGCTGGAATCTGCTTCACCTCTTCAGACCAGAGAAAATGATCAATTCAATCTGTTGAAGAAAAGAAGAAAAAAAGGCAGACTTCATTTGACTTGTACTCATTCTTTTACATTTAGTAATTATTAAAAAAAACAAAAAAACAGTGCCAGGCACAATGAACACCCCTCACAAACATTTTAGCTCTTAATTAATTAATTAACAGTAACTAAGTCTATCTAATATGTCATCGGTGTAAGCCTCAACAAGATGATTGCTAACCAAAATTTGCAAGCGATGCATGCACAATAGCGTCTCCATTCACTATCAGTGTAGTGAGTGTCACAGTGTCCAACATAAGGCTTGGGGGCCAAACCTGGCCGGCCCACCAAAGGGTCCAATCTGGCCCGTAGGATGAATGTCAATGAAGATATTAATGGTGTAAAAATGATTAGAATACAGAATACTTAGATCTCAATTGGGTCAGAGTAATAAAATATGATCATAGTCACCTACAAATCTTCAAAACTGTAGATTTTTATGTAAAAAAGTTCAATTACATGAAAATGTTTATATTGACAAACATCCTTTTACAAAAACCTGAATAAATACCTGAACAAATATGAACCACCTAAAATATCTGAAGAGAAGTAAGTGTCATTTGACAAATATTCTGCCTGTTACTAAATATTGTATTTGAGTGTATTTGAAATTGAAATGTAAGCTGTTCTGCACATGTACAAATGACAAACTGATAGACTGAGGCAGAAAAATCTTTTCAAAATGAAACCAAAAATAAGACAATGAAAAAACAACTCATTTCTTCATTATTTGTTTCCAAAACCAAAATGAAAAAATGGATAACGATCTGTTTTTTTTCATTTTTTGTTTTTTGTTTAGATGAATAATGGAGAAAACAGATAATGGCCATTTCCCATTTTATCCAATTTTGACCTGAAGCGAGTTGAGTAAACCAGAAATGATTGTGACCCGCAGTGACAAAGATAGAAACCTATGTCCTATTTCGGGAAACTAAGAGGGTCACCCTAAGACCTGAAGATATGACCATGGAGAAAATTAGTGTCATATTCCAGGTATGTTCTTTTTATAGCAACACAACAAATATTTATATGACAAGTGTATATGCATATCTTGCACATGCGTACAGCTTATACATACCTAATGATAGGATAACAGTTTCCAGTTCTGCATCTGACATAGGTCTTTTACACCTGAGTTGGTGTTGAGCACAGAATCTTTTCACCGACAATATCCGAGGATCTCTGAATACCTAACTGTGGAATCATCTTACAAATCTCATCGTATGTTTTTCCAACACCAAACAGCTGTTTAATCATACCATAATGATCTTCAAGTCCGGTGGCGATGTTTCTTTTGGTTGTTAAGATTAATTTCAGGTCAAAATTGGATAAAACAGGAAAGGGCTGTTATCCCTTTTCTCCATTATTCATTTAAACACAAAAACGAAAAATGAAAAAATGGATCGTTATCAGTTTTTTCATTTTTGGTTTTGTAAACAAATAATGAAGAAACAAGTTGTTTTTTCATTGTCTTATTTTTGGTTTTATTTTGAAAAACGAATGAATGAATGATACACGGATTCAGAAAGCTGTTAAATTGCACTTGTTTTTCTTAACATGTTGATTGGTGACACACTTCACGGCCATAATATATCTTGGTGAGCGTTGATTGGTGTCGCCTGCGTTACCATGCCATAAATCACTACAGTGGTAGACTGTCTGCCCCACCTGAATCTTTTTTACTACTTCCACCAGCAGTAACAACTTACACCATTAGCATTATCATACTCACAGTACACACTTCCAAAACAGCCCCAACTGATTATTATAGTCTTTCTTTCAACTCATATCACCCACTTCCACAACACATTAGTAGCAAATAATCTCACATTTTCTACGGACTCTGCACTAATACTTAGAATGGGAGAAATTGGAAAAGTCTGTCGCAGCAAAAGGTCTATCTTTCCTTTCATCTTCCTTATTTCTTTTCTTCTTTTCTTACTCTTCCTCAGGGGTTTTGCATCAATACTGAAATATCATCAGTTCCCATCCAAACATTTCCTGTGCTAGGATCAATACTAATATTAAAAGATCAATATCTAAACTCAGTCATTTGTGGTGATAGTGTATTTCATCATCCACAGGGGACACAGCAGAAACTATGTTCACCTATCACTGCAATCTGCTCCAAATAAAAGAGCTTTAATAGGAAGCACTTCTCCTCCCATCTGTCATAGTCACACGTGAATTACTGCTTTGGAAATGCATGTGGGCTTCAGTAGGAGTGTGTGGAGTTCTTCACATTCCTGCTGCTTCATTAAACTGATGGAAACATACACCGCTCACAAAGGTAACACTTTACAGATCACTATTAAAGGTGTCACTCCATCATTATTTCATTAATATTGCTGTGTTCTCCATTGTTATTGAATACATTGTGTGTTGGTTCTATTTAAAAAAAAACATCCAGGTTGCTTTGTTTCCAGCTGTTTTTGGAGAATGGAAAAATGACTTGAGGTCGAACAACCAAGTTTTCCGGTCCTTCCTCATACATAATCATGACGTCGTAATGAGGCGTCTCTGATTGGCTCAGAGAACGAATGCGTGAAGGAACGCTCCCCCCTCCCCTCTTGCTCTGTGTGTGTTTACCATCCCAGAGTAGCATCCAGCTAGGTGTCGTGCTGTCGTTTGTTTTGAAAACTTGCAGAAAAACTTATTTTGAATGAATTTACTGCTGTTGACAGATAGGAAAACACACGCGGGCTCCAAAATGGCATCATGACCTTTGACCTTGAGTGACCTTGAAAGGTCAAACCCAATTTTCTCATGTTTTGAGAGGAAGATTTCCATGAGAAGGTAAAATGTTTATGGTTGTGCTTGGCAACAAAATATGTATGTTTTAAAATATGTTTGTTATAGTAAAATAAATAACTTGATTGTCATCGTTGTAAAATAATTGCACATTTCTTATATTTATTTGAAAAGATTACTGTCTCAGGGAACATTCTGGTCACTCAAACATTTATTCCACCTGCTACATGTAGTAACATGAAGAAACATCTTCTTTTTCTCTCGCACATGACATTCTTTTCTGTTCTGTGGCTCAATCAGGAGGTTTATAAAAGTATTTAGTTTTTTACAGTCATGTCTATATTTATATTTACTCTTCTTCATTTTTAATCTGGACTAATGGGACAGAACTGCAGAAGAATGCTTTCTCCAGTTCTGTTTCTGTAGCTTTAATCATCTATAAACACGAGCATCTGTGTTTGTATCCGTGACAACAGATGCTTTCACTTGTAAGAGATCTACAAAAAAAAAATCAGCTTTTCACTTTTCTTTCTATTAGATCCTTTATTTTTACTTCACAGCCGTCCTTTATTATCCCAGTAGGACTGACAGAACCTTAGAACCCTACTGGTGTATGAGTGTGTATGTGAATGGGTGAATGTGAGGCTGATGTAGAGCGCTTTGAGCACCATGAAGGTGGAAAAGAACTATATAAGTGGAGAACATTTAACATTTTAACATTTATTTTTGCTACATTGAGCTACTCGACTTTACTCCGTCCGTCCATCCGTCCATCCGTCCATCCGTCCATCCGTCCATCCGCCCATCCGCCCATCCGCCCATCCGCCCATCCGCCCATCCGCCCATCCGCCCATCCGCCCATCCGCCCATCCGCCATCCGCCCATCCGTCCATCCGTCCATCCGTCCATCCATCCATCCATCCATCCATCCATCCATCCATCCATCCATCCATGTTGTTGTTGTTTTTTTTGTCAAATGAAAATAAATATCAGAAAATATTTTCTAATCAAAATTAAAAACTATTGTGAAGCTGATAAATATGAAGAAACGGATACTTGATAGTTTTTACGTTTTCTTTCTTCTTTTTAATTTTTTTACTTCTTTCTTACCTTTCTTTTTCATTCTAAATTTTTTTCCCCTTTTGCTCTTCTGTTTGTTTTGTCCACTTTTTTCCCCTGTTTTGAAAATTTTCTTCCATTTTCTCAGATTTTTTTCTCCTACCCTTCTTTTCTTTTTCCTTTCTCTGGTTTTCTCATCTTTTCTGCCTTTTTGTTTTTTCTGTTCTTCTTTTTTCCATTTTCTTTTTTCAAATTTTCCAGTCTTTTTTCCCTTTTCTTTGTCCCTTTTTCCTTTTTTGTTACTGACCCCTTTTACTCCTTTTTTCTTTCTTCCTGTGTCCACTTTTTTCACACAGTTTTTCCTTCTTTTTCCTTTTTTGATACTTCTCCCTTTTCAATTATTTTTTCTTCCTTCCTCAATTCTTTTTCTGTTTTTCCATCTTTTTCCATTTTTCTTCCATTTTCTCTGCTTTTTTCTCCTCCCTCCTTTTCTTTTTTCCCTTTTTTCTGTTCTTCCTATCTTTTCTCCTTATTTTTTCTCTTTTTCCTTCTTTTTGCTTCTTTTTTCTCATCTTTTTTCCTTCTGCTGTCAGTTCATCATGGCAATACTTCTGGAATGTATTGTTTCAATGCTATTTCTGTGATGTTTCTAAATATTACTGAACCACTGAACTTGAGTTGCAGAAAATCATTAATAAAATCCAAATTGTAATATCTGCCAGAAAAATAACATTTCTTTCCCCTTCATAATCATTCAGCCTTAGTGTGAACATTCATCAGGCCTGTGCTTTGCATCAGTCTGCGTGGGCATGTTCACATTTGCATTATTACAAATGAAAGCTTTCTCAGGAGTTTGTGTGTGTAAATGATTGTGTATAATTAAGTGCCTAGGTGTGTGACTGTGTGCAAACAGAAGAATTCATTAAGATGATTTATTGTGTGTGTGTATGTGTGTGTGTGTGTGTGTGTGTGTGTGTGAATGTGCTATTTGTAGGTTCTTGTACCTAAACAACAGTTGAATTAATTGTTTGCAGTTTATTTTCTTAAAAATCCAGTTAGGTGCTAGGCATGTTACCAGTCTTTCTGTGAATAATAATAATAATAATAATAATAATAATAATAATAATAATAATAATAATAATAATAATAATAATAATAATAATAATAATAATAATAATAATAATAATAATAATAATAATAATAATAATTGCAATTTGTAATCAAATGATTCAGGGTTGTGTTGGATTAATTTTGATTAATCATGCTTAAATGTATTTATTTTCAATGTATTTTAATTGTGATAAATTTTTCAGGAACAGACTCAAGAAAGAAGTGAATATATGTGCACTGAATGTGTCTGTCATCAGGCAATGCATTAGCCTAGTTCTAGCATTAGCCTGGTGCTAGCATTACTAGTGCTAGCAGAATAGTTTATGCGTCACATTAATGTGGTGTTTTAATCTGGAAGTGCTTCAATGACTGTTCTTTCTGGGGGTGTTTTTGTGCTCAATTTTCCCACAAAATACATAAAAATTCACACTGGAACCCCCCCAAAATTGCTGAAAAAATAGGCTATACAAAATGTGCAAAAATCCACTAAAAATCTTACAAAAAGTGATGAAATAATCCAAAACAAACAATGAATTTTTCATAGTTTTTTTTTTTTTTATTTCATCACATACTGTATTTGAAGGCTATTCTAAAACACAGAAAAAAAACAACAAAAAATATGATAAAATACCAAAAATATATGCAAAAATCTGAATATATATGATGGCTGTCAAAATTAATACACAACTATTCAATTTAATTGTGTTAAAATTCTGAATCAGATTACAACATCAGATTAATCTGAGTTAATGTGTTAATTTTGACAGCCCTATTAAAAATTTAATAAAAACTGAAACAAAAAAATGGAAATGGTGGATTGAAGACTAACCTAAAGGTTTCTTTTGTCAGAGTCCTGGACAAAATACTCCTCTAAAGTACTGACTGTCAAATCCACTATACCTGTTTGTACATCCCATAATTAAAAGGGTCTTTCCTGGAATCTGATCGCTTGAAAAAGGTTGTGAGCAGCTGTTTCTATCAGGACTCATTGATTTTATCTTGGCTTGACCTGTGCTTGTAAAGCAGATCTGTTCCTTTGGAAAAGCAGATCTTTTATATGCAGAATCAAGTCCATAAAGCTGAGTAGATTCCTAAATGAAGAGCAACTGATACGTTTTTGTGATTGACACGTTAAAACATGGGTCTCAAACATGCGGCCTGGGGGCCAAATGTGCCCGTCAATGCTTCCAATGTTGTCAGATCAAAGGGTTAATATTGTTCCATTTGGGTCAGATCAAAGGGTTAATATTGTTCCATTTGGGTCAGATCAAAGGGTTAATATTGTTCCATTTGGGTCAGATCAAAGGGTTAATATTGTTCCATTTGGGTCAGATCAAAGGGTTAATATTGTTCCACTTGGATTGTATTGGGACGTTAAAATCTGTGATGTTAAATTGGGGTCACAAGACAAAACAGTTTGGAAACCACTGCCATATATAATTTTTCTATTAAAACCAGCTTCAGATTTTTGCAGTGTAATGTATATTATTACATCTGACTAAAGTCACATACATATATATATATATATATATATATATATATATATATATATATATATATATATATATATATATATATATATATATATATATATATATATATATATATATATATATTTATCATTTACTAGAAATCTCAGGTCACCCCAACACTGATATATGGTTTTCTGTGCTCATGTAGGTGTGTGTGTGTTCTCCTCTCACCCACTCAGGCGACAGTATCAGCATTCATTCACAAGAAAAAGTAAAAAGCACTGCAGGCCAATCATTTAACTACTCTGATAAAGACACAGAGAGAGAGAAGAGCAGCAGTGGATGTCTAGAAAAGAAAAGAAAAACTAAATGATGAGCGCGATCAGTGAGTGACACATGCACCCAGCCCACCCTGAAATTTAATCAGACCCTCAGCCTCTGCAGGAAGTGTATAATTACAATTCTTATATATGTTTTTTATGTTGTTTTTGGGTTTTTTTTTAGCCTTCTACATGGACAATTCATTACGTTCCAACCATAAATTAGATGCAGCCTGTGGAGTGAGTGTCTCAGTTCACCAATCACTTTATCTAAAAGTGCCTACATTAAATTAATAAATATATCACTAAAAAATTTATTAAATATGCCATCAATTAATTACAATTGGAATTAAATAGATAAATCTGTTATTAAATGTATCATTAATTCCTTAAAATACCAATTCATTTTATGTACAAAATATATTATTATTATTATCATTATTATTATTATTATTATTATTATTATTATTTTACTAATTAATTAATTGTTTCATGATCCTTGTGTTGAAGTGAATCATTAATTTATTCTATCTGTCAACGTCGTCCATCTAAGCAGCTGCATAGGGCGGCCTGGGTGTATGACGGACTGAAGGGGGTGTGGTCTTGGGAGTGGAGGTGTAGGGGTGAAGGGTTCGGAGCCAGCGCCCCTGGGGCACTTGTCGTTGGCGTCGGAGGGAGTGACAGGGGGCTGTTCGGGGCAGCCTGGTCTCCTGGTGTGGTGGGTGGGCACCCTACTGGGTAGGATGGGTGGCTCCTGGGCTCAAGAGAGGCTTGTTGTCACCTCAAAAATAAAAAAAAATACCCCTCTGCCTAAATTACTGATGTGCTTTAGTTAAGAGCCCCTTAAGGATATCTACATAAGCCACATGTCTTAAAGTTAGAAAAGGGAAGGGGGCAGAAGTGCTTTGCTGCATTGCAGATAAATATTTGGGTCTGTTTTAGAATGAAATATTGAAATTTCAGAACACTGCAGGTGAAAATGTGTGTTTCTGACCAAGAAATGTATGTCTAGAAAGAATAAAAGAAAAGGTATAAAGTACAGATATGTATAGAAATGTAAGGAGTATAAAGTACAGATATTTATATAAATGGAAATGTAATATAAATGTAAAAAAAGAAGACAAAAAATCTAAGAATGTCAATAATGAATGAAATATTGAAGTTTCAGAACACTGCAGGTGAAAATGTGTGTTTCTGACCAAGACATGCATTTCTAGAACGAAACAGAATAAAAGAAAAGGAAAAAGGAGGAAGTGGGAAGAAACTTTCTAATATTAGGGCTGTCAAATTATTAAAATGTTTAATCAAATTAATCACAGGGTTGCTGTGAATTCAGTTGGATTAAGTTTTATATAAATATAAATATTCCTTGCCCCCAAAAGCGTACATTTACACATCATTTGACCCAGAGATAATAGTAAATGTAGAATTCAAATGGTAGACATTTTGAAATCCAATATGGCCGACATAAAGAGAGAATTCTGAGACATCTGAAAATGTTAACTACTTCATACAGTTTGTTCAAATACTGGGGCATTTTCAATCCTCTGAAAAAATTTTGCTTTCAGCCTGTTAATTTTTGGAAAATGTTGTAAAAAAATACATGAATATTAAAAAAAACAACAACAATAAAACATCTGAAAATGTTTACAACAAGTACATTTGTGCCAGATTTGGTGTTTGTATCACAAAATGCACAATAGGTTTGCTATAGGTTTGCTGCCTCACTAAAAAACAATAACCGTCCAATACCATCTACAAATGCAGTCACTTACGTCTCTTTCCAACAGATGAACTTGACCTTTTCCAGTGTGTTATGTTACCAGAGGCACTGACACTTTGGTTCCCTCCCTCCCTCTCTCAACTGTCACTCCATACCTCTGGAGTGAGGGATCAGCATCATCCATCTGCCTGCAGACAAAAAAAAAAAGAGTAAAAAAACCTCACATTTCAGATCAAAAGCACAGCGACTGAAAATGTCAATAACCTGAAAGTAGTTGCACATTCAGTCACTCAACAGTAACAGATGTAACATTACATCATAGGTGTTAAAAAGTACAACTTCTCAAATGTAAAAAGTTTTTTTTTTTTGCCATAGTTGAAATAATACAAATTTAACAAGGAAAAATCAGACAAGTTTCAACAGTATCCAAAAATAAAGTCTTTAAAAGTGAGTTAGTGTGGAGATAATGTGTTTGATTCAGTTTAGTGGATATGGGCGGGACATTTAGGAAAAATGGTGGGTGGGAGGTCGTCACACTTGAGATAAAAAAAAATCATTATTATGAGATTTTTAAAAAAGTGATGAATATGAATTGAAAATGCATAATTATGAGGTAAAAAGTCTATCTTTCGGATATTGTAAGAAATGGATAATTATGAGAAAAAGAGTCTAAATCATGAGATCAACATTCATACATATGAGATTAAAAAAGTGTATTATAAGATAAAACAAAATTGACGTAAAAGTCAAAAGTATGAAATAAAAAGTCATAATTGTAATAGATAACGTCATAGTTTCTTTCTTATTTTTGTACTGTCACATGGTTATATTTATATACATGTAAGGAGTATAAAATACATATATTTATATAAATGTAAGGAATATAAAGTACAGATATTTATATAAATGTAAGAAATATAAAGTACAGATATTTATATAAATGTAAGGAATATAAAGTACAGATATTTATATAAATATAAGGAATATAAAGTACAGATATTTATATAAGTACAGATATTTATATAAATGTAAGGAATATAAAGTACAGATATTTATATAAATGTAAGGAATATAAAGTACAGATATTTATATAAATGTAAGGAGTATAAAGTACAGATATTTATATGAATGTAAGGAGTATAAAGTACAGATATTTATATAAATGTAAGGAATATAAAGTACAGATATTTATATAAATGTAAGGAATATAAAGTACAGATATTTATATAAATGTAAGGAATATAAAGTACAGATATTTATATAAATGTAAGGAATATAAAGTACAGATATTTATATAAATGTAAGGAATATAAAGTACAGATATTTATATAAGTACAGATATTTATATAAATGTAAGGAGTATAAAGTACAGATATTTATATAAATGTAAGGAATATAAAGTACAGATATTTATATAAATGTAAGGAATATAAAGTACAGATACAGTACAGTCTGTTCATGGCTAGTCACCTGGTGTCCCCTTCCCCCCCCCCCCCCCCCCTGGGGGGAGTGGTGGCTCTCCTGACAGTGTCTGCGTGGGAGCCATGGATGACAGGATCTGCAGTGTCTCACCTGTGCAGACCTGTGACCCCGCCCCTGCCTGTCTGGACCAGCCCCCCCCCCCCCCCCCCTTCATTTATAAATGGACGTTCATCTATAGCCTGTCCGTCTATACACTGTAGAATTTGCAGTGTTAATTTGGAGACAATGGGACCAAATACACTCTAGAAGAAGTTAAATAAACTCTCTAAGTGTTGATTTAACACTGCAAAATTTACTGTGAAGGAGTGGATCTGTCCTTCAATGTGGTTCTCCTCAAGATTTCTTCTTTTTCCCACTGGGTTCTTGCCGAAAAGGAGGGTCTAAGGACAGGGGATGCTTGGGACTTTTCATATATCTCTGTAGTTGATTGTGTTTTTGTAAAGCCCTGTGAGACGACTTTGTTGTGATTTAGGGCTTTATGAATAAAATTTAATTTAATTTAATATTTATATGAATGTAAATGTAATATAAATGTAAAAAAAGAAGAAAAAAAAAATCTAAGAATGCTCATACTTTCATCTGTGATTATATGAAAAGTTACAAGACAAAAAGATGGCAAAAGAAAGAAAAGATGACAAAGTGTTCCATGTGTAGCTAAGTGGATAAGAAGCAGATACGTTCTGCTGTGTATTTGTGAGCTAGTGTCTCACTGCATGAACTGTGTAAAAACTTAGGCGGACAGATAAAAGATCACAGCGTGTTCGTTCTGAGACACAATGAAGTAAAGAACAGAATGTTCCTTAAATCAAAGAAAAAACAAGAGATTATTCACAGCCAAGAAGGAAAAGAAAAAGACCAGGCTTTAAGTGCTGAAGGCAGAAAGATGGAGGCAAAAGAAGAAGTGGAGATGTTAAAGATTTAAAGGATAGAAATGAGACAGGAGGATAAAAGTGCACAGACAGAAGGAAAAGAAGCAATGTGAAGGAATGGATGCACTTCTGAGGAGAAAAAAAGAGCAGAGAAGGACATTAAAGGAAATAAAAAATTGGAGTTGTATTTATAGATTATTCTAATAATATTTTATTGCTCTGACCCACTTCAGAATGAATATAGAACCTGAACGAAAGTCATTATTATTTAATATCTTAATATCTATTTTTGCATTTCACAAATTCATCCCAAGGGCTGGACTGGACTGGACTGGCCTGGCTTTCACTGACCCTCATGTGTTTCCACTCATACAGGGTCTGGTAAAGCACCGTAGACATTCTGTGATGGACGGACCAATCAGGATCACTGGGCGTGAGTTTAACAGTTATGACATAAGGAAGACTCTTGACACAGTAGCGTTCAAAAACATGGCGGCTAGCATGGAGGAGGTGTATTGTATTTTTGTCAAAAGTTTTGTTCTTCTTGGAATAAATGTTTAAAGGTGTCATTCCGCTGAAAACCACTTTTCCACTTTTCTTCTTTTGGAATCTGATGGGTCACCCCGACTTACCAACACATGTCACCTCCACTGGCTGCATACTGCATTCACAGAAAACAACAAGAGGAATGAGGGACCCAGACGGGACTTTACCACCCACGTGGGATTAAACCCGTCCTCCATTGCAGCGAATCTGATGTAGCATTAGCATTAGCATCTACAAGAGAAGACGCTGCCACAGTAGCTGCTGCACAAACTTGACAAAAATGGTGGATCATGTGCTCTCTGTGGAAATTTCCCTGCACGTTTTCAGAACAAGTAATGGCACAAAACCTAGCTGGATGCTACTCTGGTAAATGTAAACAAATACAGAGAGCGAGAGGGGAGGGGGGAGTGTTCCTTCACGCATTCCGAACCAAGCAAAGATGCCTCGTCGCCGCATCATGGACATGCATAAGGAAGTACCGGTAAACTCTGTTGTTCGACCTACTATGAAAAAACAGGTGGAAACAAAACAATCTGGATGTTTTTTAAATAGAACCAACACACAAAGTATTCAATAACAATGGAGAACACAGTAATATTAATGAAATAATGATGGAATGACAGCTTTAAAAGATGAACAGAGAACAATTTTGAAAGAATTTATTGGTGGCAAGGATGTTATGGCTCTTCTCCCAACCAGGTATGGTACGAGCTCACATCTATGTTACATACTGTTTGCAATGTGATTCATTGAAGTAGTGCATCATTCAAAATGACAAGCACTTGGTTTCTCCAATCAGGGTGAATTATTTTGATTGACAATCCCACCTTAACCTTAAGCTAATGGTGTTTTCTCAGATGTAAAATGTAAGGATCATACATCTGGAGTGAGTCTGGTTAGGACTGGACCCTTTGGCGGGCCGGATTTGGCCCCCGGACCTTATGTTTGACACCTGTTACATAGGGCATTATGTTTAAATGTCTGAACTTACACCAGATATCACCCCAAAAGACCAATAGACACCTCCACTGGTTTGAACTTTCAAAGGCAGCATGTGTTGTTGTGTAACTCGGGGTGACCTGTCAGATTCCAAAAAGAGCGTGGAAAAGTGGTTTTCAGCAGAATTACATCTTTAAGAACTGGAATGTTTTTTTATTGGGGGGGGGTGTGTTGTGGCTGGAACTACTTGTTTTTTTTTCCTTTAATGCCATAAAACCTTATTTATCTAGAAATTTCCACACAAGTGTCTGTAATCTATGTGTCAGTGCCATTTTGACTTAGGCCTGTTCAGCACGGTACAGTGGCCCGACAGTGAAAATTAAAAATAAAATGCAGGTTATGCAGAACAACATGATCCATTTTATATTAGGTACACTATCTAGATATCATGTTACTTTTGATGATTTTGCCAAAGTGGACTTTCTGCCTGTAAAGCTAAGGGTTGAACAGTTAAAACTGAATCATATGTTCAATATTATCAATATATTATCAATGCTCCTAAGTATTTGGCATCTCAAATTGTAATGGTGCATACTTAACATGCCCATGAAACAAGAGCTAGCATCTGCAAAAAGCTGGGCACGTAGCTCTTTCTTTTATACTCGTATTATCTTATGGAATAGCCTCCCATTAAACATTAAAATGGCAGAATCAAAAAGGGTTTTTAAACAAAAGGTTAGAGTTTTTTGTGGAATAAAGTAGAAAATTATGTGACTTAGGCATGTGATTGTATATTCATGTGATTGTATTTATGTGATCTAAAGTCTAATCTAGTCTATTGCTTTAGACTACGCACTACGCAGAGCTATTCATGAAAAAGAGGAAGACTATGGTTTCACTATAAATCCCAGGAAAAGTAGGAGAGTAGGACCAGATACCATCACTGACCTAGACTTTGCTGACGACATCTCACTCATCTCGGACACTGTGAGACAGGCCCAAGAACTGCTACTCAGTGTGGAACGAGAATGTAAGAAAGTAGGTCTAGGGCTAAATGCTAAGAAAACCAAGGTAAAGGCATACAACATCGCTGAGGAAGAAGTCATAGTCAAAACACTCGATGGTACTACTTTGGAGGTAGTCGATGACTTCAAGTACCTTGGATCATGGGTAGACTCCGCCGAGAAGGACATCAAAGCAAGAAAAGCCCAAGCCTGGCAGGCACTCCATCGCCTCAAGAAGATATGGCATGTATGTCCAGGAACCTCAAGAGAAGACTCTTCTCCTCTACGGTAGAATCCATCCTACTGTATGACGCCGAAACCTGGACCCTGACAGCTGAAAGTGAAAAGAAACTAGATGGCTGCTACACACGTATGCTAAGAATGGCCTTAAATGTTAGATGGCAGGACCACATGACAAATAAAGAGCTGTACGGTAAACTAGAATAGAATATCCCAGAAGATACGTAGCCGCAGAATGAAACTGGCCGGGCACTGCGTGAGAGATAAAAACCTAGCAGCAAGTAATCTAATTCTATGGGAACCAACACAAGGAATGGCAACTAGGGGAAGACAACATCTGACCTATGTCGATCTCTTGCGAAAGGACACTGGACTCGAGAGTACCACCGAAATCAAGACCAGCATGTTGGACAGAAGCACCTGGAGAGCCATGGAGAAGTCGAACTTATGCCGAGATTCCCGAGGGAACTCGACATGATGATGATTTATGTGATAGTTTGTTGCATGTATTGGTGGAAACAAGTGTTTACACTTTTACATGTCCTAAAAAAAAAAAAAAAAACCCTAAACATTGTACATTACTGCATTCAGTCTTCGTGCAATAGACTTTGTTATTTAATGAAATCGGCATAAATTGTGAGAATTTCAGGGGAAGCCTATGTCAAATGTAACCTAATGATACATAAGTTGATACTAACTTGACTTACCTTGGAATGCTCTATCCATAAATAAACCAAACCAATCTGTCCAATGTTCTTCTTCTACATAATTCAGTCTCACATTCCCACTCCCTCTTTTATTGTCTGAGAAGATGAGATGTTTTTTCAGGTTAGCTTTTTATTACTCTGCTGGACTATGCAATACATCTTGTAAAAAAAAATAATTTTTAAATCATGACTTCTCCACATGTTCTTATTTTTCCAGCTTTTTTGATTGATGCCTTCCTGTTACTGGTTCCAAATGTTTCAATCGTCCAAAAATGTGTTCCACACTGAGGCCACCTCTGATTTTAGACATGGAGCTTCAACCAGAATATGCACAGGAACAATTACTGAGCATTTTTTCCACTGTCAAAGGTATTTTCGGTAACACTTTGCATTATGTATCACTAATAACAGTTTACACTATATATGCTCCCTTTAGGTAACATCATTAGAAATCATGGCATTAATTTTCATTGTTATGCGGATGACACACAGCTATATTTATCGATTAAACCTGATCAGACCAGGCAAATAGATAAACTAAATACTTGTGTCCAAGACATAAAAACTTGGATGAGTGCCAATTATCTTTTATTGAACCCTGAAAAAACTGAAGTTGTTATAATTGGTCCTAAAAATGCGAGAGACCACATAGTTACTCTGGACAACTTAAGTGTAACACCCAGTGCCACAGTTAAAAATGTAGGAGTTTTATTTGATCCAGATATTTCATTCAAAATGCACATTAACCAAACTTGCAGAACAGCCTTCTTTCACCTGCGCAACATAGCCAAAATTAGGAATATTTTGTCTAAAACGACTGCAGAAAAATTAATTCATGCATTTGTTACATCATCATTAGATTATTGTAACTCCTTACTTGTAGCGTGTCCTAAATATTCCCTAAAAAGCTTGCAACTGGTTCAAAATGCAGCAGCAAGATTATTAGCAGGATCAAATAGAAGAGAACACAATCACCCCTGTGCTCCAAACCCTTCATTGGCTACCAGTTGAGTCTAGAATTTAATTTAAAATCCTCCTCCTTGCATATAAAGCCATTAATGGTATGGGCCCCTCTTATCTGAAAGATGATCTGGTTCCGTACCAACCCAATAGAACCCTTCGTTCTCAGAATGCAGGTTTATTGAAAGTTCCTAGGGTTTCTAAAAGTACAGTAGGAGCTAAAGCCTTCAGTTATCAGGCCCCGGTCTTATGGAATCAGCTTCCCTTTAATATTAAAGACGCCGACACAGTCTCTACATTTAAAATTAGGCTTAAAACATTCCTGTTTGAGAAAGCCTATGGTCAGGTTAGTTAAAAATTATGTGATGTATGAGTCACAGTTCAGTCTAGACTGCCCTAGGAGTTAGAATTCTGGGGGAAGTACAGTACACTGAGTTCCTTCTTTCTTCTCTTTCTCTCCCTCACACCTGTTTCTGTCATTTTTATAACCTATCTTTCATACCAAGTCTGTTCATGACTAGTCACCTGGTGTCCCCTTTCCCCCCTCCCCCCCCTGGGGGGAGTGGTGGCTCTCCTGACAGTGTCTGCACGGGAGCCATGGACGACAGGATCTGCAGTATCTCGCCTGTGCCGACCTGTGACCCCGGACCGCCTGTCTGGACCAGCCCCCCTTCCTGCATTTATACATGGACGTTCATCTATAGCCTGTCCATCCATGGGAGTGGATCTCTCCTTCAATGTGGTTCTCCTCGAGATTTCTTCTTTTTCCCACTGGGTTTTGAAGTTTTTTCTTGCCAAGAAGGAGGGTCTAAGGACAGGGGATGCCTGGGACTTTTCATGTATTTCTGTAGCTGATTGTGTTTTTGTAAAGCCCTCTGAGACGACTTTGTTGTGATTTAGGGCTCTATAAATAAAAGTGAATTGAATTGAATTGAATAAGGTGGTAATTCTATGGTAATTGTCATGGTAATGTCATAATGTCATGGTAGTAATGCCTTTGTAGTGGATTATTACACGTTTCCAGTGCAATTAGTTTGCCGTTTCTAGGTAATAGCGATGCAAAATGCTTTCATTAAGGTAGAAATTTCTATGATCACTTCAATGCCATTTTATGGTAATAATTATCACACAGCTTGGTAAGTAGCAGGTAGCATTTTACAGCTCTGATACCATATAATTTCCATTTAATTTGTTCCAGTGTAGTTACATGCATTGTGTCCTGCCTCTGGCTGTCCACATGTCGAAGTGTCCTTGGGCAAGACACCCAGTAGGACTGAAAGAACCTTAGAAACCTACTGGTGTATGAGTGTGTGTGTAAATGGGTGAATGTGAAGATAATGTAAAGTGCTTTGAGCACCATGAATGTGGAAAAGAACTATATAAATGCAGACCATTTACCATTTATCCCCGTCGTCCCAGGCATGTGTCTCCATACAGAAATGGAACCTTTTGATTATGTTATTATATCGCATCAGTTGCTATGGTAATGTCACTAACAAAAAGCACCAAAACAAAGAACCTACATTACCTACCTGTTTAGAACCTACATTACTCCATTGTACACTGCTCAATTATGGTCTTGCTTTAAGAAAACAAGTATGCATAGACTCAAAGTAGCATACAATGATGCAATGAGGCTGTTGCTTAGGGTCCCTAGGTGGCACAGTGCTAGTCAGATATTTGTGTCCAATAGAGTGCCAACCTTTGAGGCACTCTTAAGACAGAAAACAATGCTAACTATGCCATCATCAGTTAATCAATCCATATCTATATCAATTTGATTTGTAGGTTTTATATTGGATTTGGATGCCATGCCTGGCACTACCCTCTGCATTTACCCGGGCTTGGGACTGGTACAAATGCGACACTGGCTTGTGTCCCATTTGTAGCTGCATTCCTCTTTTTTTTGGTTTTGTTTTGTTTTTTGTTTGGTTTATTTTATTTTTGTGTATGTTTTTGTAGTTTTGTTTTTTTTCTTTTTTCCTATTTTGTGTATTCCTTTGTCATTCATTTATTGACAGAACATATTCTATTTTAACATTTTCTGAATATTTTTTTGTCTTTTTTGTTGTTTTCACAGCTTATAGCAACTTTTAGGATGTTTTTAATTTTTTGTATTTTTAATTTTATTTTTTTGTATTTTTTCTTTTCATTTTTTGTTCTTTTTATCCTTTTATGCATTCCTTTATCATTTATTTATTTGGAAGAACATATCTTTTAAATGTCTGTGTATTTTTTTTATCTTTTATGTCATTTTCATATATCTTATAGCAACTTTTAGGATTTTAGCATTATTTTTGTCTAATTGTTTTTACTTTTTATCCTTTCATGTATTTCTTTGTCATTTTCTTTAGTTACAGTCTGTTTGTGTTGTTGTTCATAGCTTATTTCTATCACTTTAGCATCAGCCGTCTGTTTTTCTGTACAAACACCCTAACAAATGTATCCATGTTTAGGCCTTTTGTTATAGCCTTCTCGTGAGCCAGAATAACTAAATCACTTTTTCTCTTGTGAAGCATAGTGTGGCGAAAGGGGGTAAGGACAAGAGGTGGTCAAAGTACTAGTAAAAAGTCATCATGACATTTTTAAAAAGGTATAGAAATATGACATTTAAACAAAAAATGCATTATTTTAAGAGAAAAAGTCTGAATTTTAGATAAAATGTTAAAATTGTGAAATTAAAAGTACAAAAATTATGAGATAAAAATTCCAAATTGTGAGATAATGGTCATGTTTCCCTCCTCCACTGATTTTCCATCTGAAGCCACTTATTTTTCATACTGTCACGTCCGTTTTGTTTAAAAAACTAACAAGTCTATTCTGAGAATGTAAAGAGTATAAAGTACAGATATTTATGCAAAAATATAGGGAGTAAAAGTAAAAAGTTGCCAGAAAAATAAATACTCAAGTAAAGTAAAGATACCTAAAATATCTACTTAAGTACAGTAATGAAGTTATTTTACTTAAGTTACTTCACACCTCTGGTAAGGACACGAGACAAAGTAGAGAAAGAGGTCTTGCATGAAGCAGAGGATATCCTAATCACAATGGATGCCACATACATGCGATGGAGCTGAGGAAAGCCTTCATTGTGCCCTTGTAGATATTGGCAAATGGCGGCGGCTATGGTGCTTGTGCCTGTAGCGAATGGAGAAGCAATGCCGAAGGTGACGAGTGGCTGCTGGGTAGTGAGTGAATGTGTCACTACTGCTGCAGGAGGAGCGGGATGAGTGGCGGGAACGGAAGGTCGGAGCTTCTGTTGCTAATACCGTAGCATTGTCACAAGTACTAGTGTTAGCTTTAGCTTTAGCAACCAGAAATCTGCGCATCGTGATCGGTAGAGGAGAGATAAGTGGAAGAAATAAAGGCAAATCGCTGCGGTGAATGAGTACAGTGTGACTGTCTCTATGACGGTCAGGTCAAACTGGTGTGAGAAAGTGACAGAACTGAAGCCAAGCGAGTCTGAGAGAGGCCACCCCCTCCCTTTGCATCTACCAATCAGAAGAGATTCAGGAGAGAACAGCGCGAATATCTTTGGCTGCTGTATGTAAACATGTGGGATTTTTTCCTTGTCATCGCGTTTGGTAATGTTTGATAGGGGCAGGCGCAAAATTTAGGGGGGCATTGCCCCCCCTTGCCTATGCCTAGATCCGGGCCCATGTTGCGCTGTTCACTCTCTCTTCCAAATTGGCTGCTCTCTGTTTGAAATCTTTGGTCAGTTTGGACATTTTTCCCCAACTGGAAATACATCATGGGTATTGCCGATCGAAATTTACAAGCGGTGCATGCGCATTCACCATCACTGCACAGTTTCTTAAAGATGTCATTACGCTGAAAATCACTTTTCCACACTCCTTTTGGAATCTGATGGGTCACCCTAAGTTACCAACACATGCTGCATTTGAAAGTGGTGTGTCCCCTCCACTGGGTGTATTTATCATTCATAGAAAACAACACAGAGAAACGAGTGACTCAGAAAAAGCCTGTTCGATACACATCACAGGGACATTGGCGTCACCCACGTGGGGTTAACCCTGTCCCCTATTGCAGCGGATCTGAAGTAGCATTAGCATTAGCATCTACAGGAGAAGACACAGTTGCTGCACAAACTTGAAAAAAATGGTGAAGCAAACTGGTTCATGTGCTCTCTGTGGAAATAACGCATGTTTTTTTCTCTGCACGTTTTCAAAACAAGTGACGGTATGAAACCTGGATGTTACTTTGGGATGGTAAACACACACAGAACCAGAGGGGAGGGGGGAGTGTTCCTTCACCTATTCATTCTCTGAACGAATCAGAGACACCTCATCACTGCATTGTGGATATGTATGTGGAAGTATCTGTAAGCTCTGTTGTTTGACCTCAAGTAATTTTTGTACCCTCCAAAAACAGCTGGAAACAAAGCAATCCAGATGTTTTTTTAAGTAGAACCAACACACAATGTATTCAACAACAATGGAGAAGACTGTCATATTAATGAAATAACGATGGAATAACTTCTTTAATGGACATCTCCCTCTCAAAATGTGAGACTATGGGTTTGACCTGTCAAGGTAGCTGAAGATCAAAGGTCATGATGCCATTTTGAAGTCTCTATCTCCTCTTGTCTTGTGTCTTTTTCGGTTATAGTCCATTTTAGGATTGGAGTGAGTGACCCCCGACGTATTGCAAATTTAATAAATTATTACATTATTAGCCTTGACCTTCGACCTATTAAAATTTGTCATTTAAGTTTAACAATGAATATTAATGAAGTAACAATGGAATAAGACCTTTAAAATGCCAGTATACATCAGCTCGTCGTCATGGACCCGGGAGGAAATGTACATTTAAAACATTCTAGATTAAAATAGAATAGACTTTAGTTTCAACAAGCTTTAAAAACACAGGTACATAGGAATGTTTTGTGCATGTCCCTGAGTCAGGTATCTGACTAGCAATTAAACAAGTAGACTGTACATAAATAAATAAATAACATGAATAAACAGCACATTATAAACATAAATAAACTGAACATTATAAGTAAAACCAATGAAAATAAAATATGATTCAAAATGTTACAAAAATGTTGCGATAAGCATATATTACACAGGTATAAAAAAAAGAGCTATTGCACATAATGTTGCATGAGGTAGTCAAAAATGTAAATATGTCACAAGTAAGAGACAGAGGTATATACTGGCACATACTGGTTAAATAGAAGAGTAGTAGAGTGCAAGGCAAAAAGGCAGTAACTGCATTTTTTTTTTTTTGCAAAAATGAGTTGTGTTTTTTTGCAATATTCAAATGTTTCTTTGTCATGTAATAAAATATTTTATCTCAAATGTCTGTTGAGAAAATTGGTGGGTGTTTGTACAGTAACTGCAAAAGGTACTAGTAAAACAAAGCAAAAAGGTATTACTGTGTTCTTACCAATTGTCCTGCACCAATAGTTTGTGAATCACTGTATTCTGTTCTAAAACATTTGGCGGTAGTATATGTGGCATATATTTGTATATATGTTCAGATACTGTAGATTCTTTCCATGTGGGTAATCTCCTTATGTATTGTCAGAAACTATATTTTTCTATTAGCTTGTGGTTTTATTTAGATGAATATTTCATGTTTTCAAGTATTACTATTTTCCTATAGAAGCACAATAGCAACACTGAAACTGTGAATGTATTGTATGACTGATTAAAGGTTATAAGAGGACAGGAGGGCAATGGCACCTGAAAATGAAGAAACTCTGGCTACAGTGTATAAGTCTGTCCGTTCATTTTTCTCCAGTCAAACAGAAAAGGCCACCCACTGAACTTTTAGTCCAGCCAAGTCAGACGCACTCCACCAGTCAATGTCAACCACCAGGACATTCAGGGACGTCCAGGGAGGTGATTATGACAGGAAGCAGACTTTTTTTCATGCATGTGAAGCCAAAGCCCACAGGCTCTAATGGATACAAAGTGACATAACCATGGACTTAGTATGAAAAAGTCTTTCCCACCCACGTGCTTTATGTCAAAAATATGGCATGTTCTCAAATATGCATGTGCATCTGTTTCCAAAACTACATCTGCCAAAAAAAAAGCACAGTGTGTTACGAACTTCAGGCCCAGGGTTTAGAACATCTGGTCCAAAGACCCATACTGAATCTGGAACCAAATCTCTGGATCAGTTCTGAAACAGACACAGATCTGCCTAGGCGGAGGTCTGTGCTCTCCCACTGCTTTTCTAAATACCCTGCCCCCCTGAAGGGGAGAGGGCTATTGCTGTTTGTGTGTTTGTCAGCAGCTTTACGCAAAAACACCTGGACAAATTTCCAGCAAATTTTTAGGAAATGTGTGAGGTGGTCCAGAACAAATCCCATAAAATTTTGGTGAATGTAGGTCAAAGGTCACCAAAAATGTGCAATGATCAGAGATAGACCAAATCAGGTAAAAATGTGTGCAAGGGGGGCGGGGTTTGTTGTGCCGGGCACCACTTGTTATCATTATTATGGACAAAAGGCTAAGCGAGTTTATTTGTACCGCATTATTCACACACAGAGGAACTCAACGTGTATTACAAAGGAATACAAAAAATAGAAGAATAAAAAAACATTAACAGGAGCCTCAGAGCAATACAGGGTTTCTATACTGTTAACATATCACTCATGTGTTCTGGACTTGAACAGTTCAGTGGCTGTAGCAGAACTTTAAATCTATTCTGTATCTGACTGGAAACCAGTGGAAAGACTATAGAACTGGACCCATGTGTTCTGACCAGGGCTCTACACTAACTTTTTTTTCCAGGAGCACACGTGCCCCTAAGTTAAAAAATTTAGGAGCGCACAAAAAAATAGGGGCACAAGTAGGTTTTAGTTTTAAATGTTTATTTATTTACAGTGCAGTACTTGCGCACAGATACCAACATTCTTGAATGACTGCTGTATGACTGCTGTCATTTGTGTTAATTTAGAGCAGACCATAACATAACTTTGTATTATGGGATGCTTTGTTCTTTGATACATTTTAGAACTTTGTATTGGCTGACTTGTTATTAAATACATTTTAGAATGATTAACCCTTTAACTCCTGAGACTGAGACACAGTAAAAAATAAAATAAGAGAAAATAAGCAACACAATGAACAAAAAACCGTCACAGTGATCAGTAAAATGAACAAAAATGAATAATAAACCAACAAAATAATATGTAACATGAACAAAGTAAGACACTAACAGAACACAATTAAAGAAAAATAATAAAATAAAAAAACAGAAAAATAAACAAAATAAGCAACATCAACAGAAACTAATATATATTCACAAAATAAGAAATAACGTGGAAAAAAGGGCAAAAAACAAAAACCCACAAAACCCAAAATGAAGTAAAAAAAAATAAAAAAGGAATAAATAACTAGTGTAATTTGGTTCCAGTAGTTTTAGTTTGGGCTTTTTCTTTTTCTTAATCACTTGCTTTTCGACACCTGTACATCAGTTCCATGAACAAAATTCTCAGTAAAAAAAACAGTTAAAAAACACTTGAATTTGTCTGAATTTTTAAACCAAACCATCCACTCAGAACGTGTCAGCGCTGACGCATCAGGAGTTAAAGGGTTAATCCTTCAATATGTGCCGTGTTCGTCTCGACTATGCGGAGCTGTTCACACAGTTTTAATTCATTTCTAGTAGATTTTCATTAGCTATGGCAAGCCAAAGTGTTCACATAGCCACGCATTGTCTTTATTATATCACGCGTTCCGTAACGCGTGCTAGAACGCGCTCTGTAACGCGTTCTAGTACGCGTAATAGCGCGCGCAATGGCACGCGTTTTCGCATGCGTCATGGAACGCGTGCTAGAACGCGTGCTATATGGTAATGATCTCCTCCCACTGATTTTCTCCGCCAATTAGTTTGTAGTGCTTCCAGCCAATCACTGTTCAACACAACGAGTCCAGAATAGCTGAGCACTGATCTTACCTTCACAAACGAAGTGCATTCACTCAATGTTTAATTTTTGCTAAATATTTTGACTTTTCCTTCATCAATCTACGTTATTTAACTTGTTCAACTTCAGTGTGTCTATTCTTAAGGGTTTGTTTATTGTATTTTAATTCTTATTCTGTTGTGCTAATCTAACACATGAGCTGGCTGTAGGTTGCATGTTTTGCCACTAGATGGCGAAGTAAGACGATAGATGATAGTAATGCAGTTTAATCTTCAATGCAAGTGAAAGGTGCAAAACAATAGAAGATGAAATATGTCAGAATCATAATTCTTTATTTGTCCATCCACACGTGAAATGGATGCGACACTCCCTTAAGACCGTGCAAAGATGCAAAATATAACAAAACAAATGTACAACTATACAACTTACAAATATAATATACAAGATAAGAAAGACTATAATAAGAATAAGTAAAGTGTAAAGTATAAATAAGAATATAGAGAAATACCAAATACGCAGGGCTCTGTATGGAGTGTCGCAACAATGGCTGGAAAGCCCGCTGTGAGCCTGTGGAGGTCGGTTGTCGAGGCTTCGCCAGCCAGTCACTCATCAGGACCTTTAAACTCCTTGGAGTGAAAGGCCTACAACTGAAGAAAGCCACTAGGAGAATACTGGAGGCCGCAGAGAGGGCCTCACGGTGGCTGTGGATCCGCAGGGGGGATCCGTGGAGCAACTTGCCACTTGGACACAAGCCTGGGGCTGATCACCCCGGGCTGGGTCGCCCGGGCGAGGGTGTATGAAGATCAAAGACCCGAAACACCCTATGACCCCGGGTTCTTCACTGACGATGTGTCCAAGTAGCACCAGAGGGTGTATTCAAATCCAAGATATGGATAAAATATAGCCCGGAGGTAATATAAATATGAACATAGTTATGCATATTACTATATGCATGGTTAAACATCAAGTGTCAATTTCAAGAGTACAACAGAGAGCAAGGGAGACCACAGGTGTCAATGGTCCTGGCGATCACACCTATTACCGTAAATTCCGGATTACAAGCCGCTACTTTTTTCCTATTCTTTCAACCTTGCGGCTTTTTCAGTGACGCGGCCAATTTATGTAATTTTCCTAACGGCCGCCAGAGGCGCTCGAGTAGAAAAGGTAAGATTTAGACCGGTGGAATATATGCGTCGAGGAAGACTGAATGAAAAAGGAGGGGCGGAACAAATGCAGGGTGACGGGTTTAAGTGGGAGCGGTAAAGGTGACGGACAGGTGTACAAGGGGTAAAAAGTTGCTTAAAGAAAAACCCGCGGCGGTGTGTGAGAGAAGACAGAGGCTCGACCAGACCCTGTGGATTATTTTTGCACGTTGGCACGGAGGAGTTTGACCTGAACTCTCTGCGAAAGAGAAAGTTATCGCTGACTCTGCGATAGATGAGGCGAGGCGGCGACCAGCCACCTGTTTGTGGATGCAGGCGGACATTTTTCCCTCCCTTACCTTTGGAAATATACACTTTTTTTTCCTTGGATTACTTTCAACGGGACCCGGACTCTGCAGGTCTGCATCAAACCTTAAGTATCATTTTCCGTTCATTTTGCCGGCTGTGATTTTTGGACTGTGGACTTTAACCCTTGTGTGGTCCTTCGGGTCAAAGAGAGCCGGTGGTTCACAAATGTACCTTTTTATACGTACTGTAGGATGCCATTGCTTACTACTGAAAACAGTAATATATCCTTGGGGGGTGGGGTGATGAGTCTATGGAACTGAACTTTGGAATCTGGGTTTTTAAGACCCGATTGTAGGACACAGCCAGTGTGCCTTTTACGAAGGACCGCACAAGGGTTAATGAAGGACATTTAGTTTCATTCGCGGGACTTGAAGTCGGGTTTGGGTTAATTTTGTGTTTGTGTTACATGTTTTAATGTGGGCACATGCGGCTTATATACATGTGCGGCTTGTGTATGTACAAAATCGGTTTTCCTCTTAGAATGAGGTGGGTGCGGCTAATAATCAGGTGCGCTCTATAGTCCGGAAATTACGGTACATGTCAAATTAAAAACTTTAAATCCTGAATGTACGTCTGTGAATTATACTTGTCCTGAGAAAAACTGTAACTAAGTGTATGTGTGCAAATATTATTGTAAATAGATCTCTATCCCATATATGTTTCTCTTGTTTCACCTTCTCGATGACAAATATAACCATAATAATAAGGTTAAACAACAACATATTTTACATAATAGTAATGATGGACATGTCCACAGCACTGCTTCAGAAAACTATCACAACAGGGTCACATGATACAGACGAAATTATGTCATTGAGCCATGAGCAACCAATCTTCTTATATATTTTTTCCCATAATTTCATCCTTCACCAAGTGTGTCATCTCAGCCAATGCAACCTCGATTGACATATAATCAAAATATGACAAATCAATTCACATTTTGCTTTATTTATTAATATAGTATGAAACGGCATCTCACTTTATTTTATCCCTTTTGCATGAAACCTGAAAATACAATAAACAAACCCTTAAGAATAGACACACTAAAGTTGAACAAGTTAAATAAAGTAGATTGATGAAGGAAAAGTCAAAATATTTAGCAAAAATTAAACATTGAGTGAATGCACTTCGTTTGTGAAGGTAAGATCAGTGCTCAGTTATTCTGGACTCGTTGTGTTGAACAGTGATTGGCTGGAAGCACTACAAATTAATTGGCGGATAAAATCAGTGGGAGGAGATCATTACCATATAGCACGCGTTCTAGCACGCGTTCCATGACGCATGCGAAAACGCGTGCCATTGCGCGCGCCATTACGCGTGCTAGAACACGTTACAGAGCGCGTTCTAGCACGCGTTATGGAACGCGTGCTAGAACGCGTGCTAGAACGCGTGCTAGAACGCGTGCCATTGCGCGTGCTAGACCGCGTTGCCGAACGCGTGGTGGCGTGTCAGAACTATGGCAAGCCAAAGTGCTCACATAGCCGCGCGTTGTGTTGATTATATCACGCGTTACATTACGCGTTTGACACGCCACCACGCGTTCGGCAACGCGGTCTAGCACGCGCACCAGTGCGCGTACCAGAACGCGTCCTGTAACGCGTGATATAATAAAGACAACGCGTGGCTATGTGAACACTTTGGCTTGCGATAATTAGCTCCTCAGGTCTGTGTGCCTGCCTTATTGTGTGCTGCAAGAAGCACTCGCACTGTTTTGTTTTCCTCGTTCGCACACTGAAATATTTGCTCGCAAATGCGAGTGAAATGGGCGTACTGTAGAGCCCTGGTTCTGACCTATTGGGTCTGTCCAAACTGGACCTGCAGCTGTTTGAGCCAGTTTTGGGGGTTTCCAGTCTGTAGAACGCAGGGGCGCAGATAGGTTTGTGAAACTGGGGGGGACGAAGATGCCAGCTAACACCCCCCGGCCCCACCATTCTGATTGGGGGGGAGTTATTACTCCTCAAAGACGAAAAATGCATTATCTTACCTAATTGTGATGTCTGATGTTCTCAAGTGCTATATACCACTGACATGACAGGATGATCAATATGGGTGTGTGTGTGTGTGTGTGTGTGTGTGCTACATGACTGCTCACTGTTTGTGTATATTTGGACTGTCAAACTTAATTACCCATCATTGGAAGAAATGATTTATTATATAAGTATTAGATAAATTATTATTATTTAATAAAGTTTATTAATGCTGATACTAATTCAAATCACTCACTAAACATACCATATGCTGTTTGCAAAACTGTTTTATTTTAACACTGACTTTCAGCACACTGATTCTTTCATAAATTTCACAGGAGTGTAAAAAACATATAATGTAATTAAAACTTCTAACACACTAACAACAAACACAAAATAGGACACAGCCTCCATATACAAATTAAATTATAAATAAGATCTCTACATGAGAGTTTTCAATAATGGTCTCAAAACTGATTAAGTGAAGGATCCAAAAACCTCTCTCCTCCGATCCTTGCCCTGAATATATGTCTGGAGCATGTACAGGTGGAGGCAGAAGAAGGTGACAGTTTGGCTCTGGCCAGCTTTGTACGATTCCTACTCTCACGGCGACATTGCTTTGAACAGAAATTGCAAGGTGATTAACTATTTTCATCACCAGCCAATGTGGCTAGTAGATTTTTTATCTTACTCCCCTATCAGAAATTCAACTAGCCATTTTTCCCCTGACCAAATTTCATTAAATTATTTTAATTAACCTTTTCCTCTTGAAATAATTCATTTCTTTAAACATATGATCATTTTTTTTTTACATTTTCACATTTAACTCTTAAAACTTCTTGCTTTTACATTTTCTCACCTTTCACTGTTAACACTTCTTTACTGTTCTCACCTATATTACAATTTATACAATACATAGACTCACATCTTGTTGCTCTTACATTTTCTCAATTGGTCCCCATATAATTTCTTCAAACATATGATAACATTTTTATTTTATTTTTTTTGCATTTTCACATTTAACTCCTAACTTCTTTACTTTTTATCTCCACTGTCCCCACTGTAAACATACACTCACATTACATCTTGGTGTTGTTATAAACTTTCTTAAACCATCTCATTTCCTTAGCCTATTTGTGGACTCACCAACTGACCAAAGATAGTGCCAAATCCTCATATAAGCCCATTATGATCAATTCATTTGGGCTTATTAGCATTCCTGTCAAACACACAAGTAGGCTGTAGGCGCACTGGCGCGCGCAATGGCACGCGTGCTAGTACGCGTGCCATTGCGCGCACCAGTGCGCTGCCAGAACGCTGCCAGAACGCGTTCTGTAACACGTGATACAATAAACACAACGCGTGGCAATGTGAACACTTTGGCTTTGCCATAGGGGCGCTGCCTGGGCCGAAGCAAGCAAGACAGGAAACAAAAGACAGGGGAAGGATAAAAAAAATAGGACGGTCATATGCTGGCGCCCCATAGAGGATTGTTACAACCGGGTCTGCACTCGCCAACAGCCAAAGTGGCTAGTAAGTTGTTTTTTTACCCGCCAAAATGGATTTTCACCCGCATTTGGCAGGTTGGTGGGTGTTAATTTAGAGCCCTGGTGATAACGTAAAGTAGCAGTTTACTTACAGCTGTTGCTCTTTGAAAAAAAACCCACATGATCGTTTTCTGCTTTTTAGCTCGCCTCATTATTCCATGCCGTGTTGGGGTCCTCCTGAACGTGCACCATGGCTGTCCAAGTAATGCCTGTCAGACTGTTTGTAACCGTGGCAACCAAAGTTAACGACGATGCCGCCGCACAGCGCAATAACCGAGTCACGTTATTATGTATGTTAATTCATATTTTGGTTTCTTCGTGATGCTTGACTAAGTACGAAGTAAGTAGTAAAAGTAAAAAAAAAAAGTAAAAAGAAGAAGTAACATGTTTTTTTCTTAAATAAAAGTGGGTGGGATGGATCTAAGGGCATTCAAAACTGGGTGTGTCATGACACACCTGACACCCCCACTATCTGCGCGCCTGGTAGAACGTCACAGTAGTCCAGAGAATATTAGTCTTGTCTAGACCATTAGTCCAGTCTAAAGACCGTTACAGTAATCTAGTCAGAAGACTGCTACAGTAGTTCAGTCTTCTATTTCTTTCAGAAGTACACACAGTAAATTTTGCAGTGTTGAATCAACACTTAGAGAGTTTATTTAACTTCTTCTAGAGTGTATTTGGTCCCATTGTCTCCAAATTAACACTGCAAAATCTACAGTGTACTTCCTCAAAAGTAAGTCGCTGTAACACATTCTTTTGTTTAAGTACTTCCAACTAATATTTTTTTATTAAGGGGAACTATTGTGGATATAACTGAACATAACTTAAAAACATAGATGAGGTACAACTTAGTCGAATTAAGTGATTAAATACTAATACTGATATTGTACTATTATTTGTACTGTTTCAAATAGGGATGATTGAAAAAATAGAATTAACTGACGTAGTAGATGCTGAAATACAATTTTAGAGCACTCCAAATAACCACCAATATATATTACACAAAAAAAAGTACAATCACAAAAGAGTAATTAGGGACGGCTGTGGTCCAATGATTGAAGGGTCAGCGGTTCACGTCCTGGCTCTGGCTGTCCACATGTCCAAGTGTCCTTGGGCAAGACACTGGCTCCCAGTAGGACTGACAGAACCGTACAATACTAACTTAATAGGTATTTTACAGTTAATGAGTAATGTTTTAATTTAAGTATAAATAAGTTCATCAACAATAATTGAGGAAATCAATTGCCTCAAGTTTAGAGGTTTACAGTGTATCTTTTAACTGATATAAAGTCACCAGTTCATCACAGGACTGATATAACATAAATCACCTGAACATTTAGACCTCTGGGTAAGTTCAAGTTGACTCATTAACCAGTTGCTGCTTGTCTTTGGATCGTGGATCACCTGGAGAACCCATGCAAACATGTAAACTCCACTCAGGAAGGTCCCTGGCTGGACTCAAATCCCGGACCTTCTTACTGTGCTCAGCACTGCACTACCTTAATGTGAACCTTTAGAGGTTTTGACAGTAACAGGAAAGTGAAGACACGTTTATGAGTTCTATATTATAGCTTTCGATAACTTAACATATCTTGCAGGCATGATAATTCCTCTGCTCCTTTAAATCTCTTAACCTCAGCTTTTAAAGCCTCCATAGATGAATAATTTGTGGAAGTGATGGGTGGAAAATATCACTAGTTTTCAGTTTCTCAAGTGTGGTGTTAGAATGTATTTACAATACTTCATTAATGGAATGTACTTTGGTTCATGTGTAAACACCGATATGAATATTCTTTAACCCTGTTTAACACAGTCCGAGTCTGTATTTACCATAGGTAGGTTCACATCTGCCCCACTTTCACACATGATACCGGAGTATGAATGGGTGTTTCAGGGCCAGTAAATGGTGGCGTGGAGGAATTCTGCCACCATCCAACAAACGTACAAGTCAGAAGAAGACAAACTGACCAATCTGTTAATCTGTCTGAGGAAAAGAGAGTAACCTTTGTTGTCCCTGATATTTCAAACAGTGGTTCTATAGATAAGGTCAACCTGTGAACCTGGACACAGTGGTTCTGGTTCATGAAGTACCTGTGAACTTGGACCTTATGGTTCTAGCTCATAAAGTGAACATAGACCTGGTGGTTCTGTAGATAAAGTGGACCTGGGCCCAGTGGTTCTATAGATACAGTTCAATTCAATCCAATTTCATTTGCAGAGCCCCCAAATCACACCAAGGTTGTGTCATACGGCATTCCAGAGTTGATTAGAAAAAAACAATCGCAGGTATAGGTAATGTCCTAGGCCCCTCCCCCTGTCCTTAGACCCTCCTTCTCAACAGGAAAAACGCCAAAACCCAGTGGGAAAGAAGAAACCTCAGGGAGAACCACAGTGAAGGACAGATCCACTACCATGGACAGACAGGCTATAGATGAACGTCCATTTGTAGATGAAAGTAAGGGGGTGGGGCAGGTCCATCCATCAGACATGTGAGGGTGGGAGAGGAGGTCTGGGGTCACAGGTCAGCACAGGACACAGGTGAGTCACTGCAGATCCTGTTGTCTATGGCTCCTTATGAGAGAGTTGACCCTCCCCCCCAGAGGGGGGAGCGGCAAAGTAAACTTGTGCTGCAGATCAGAGACACAACAGGGGCATTGTCTATGGTTTTGTGGTGATTCACCCACTTCTGGTGGTGGTATGGTGTGATGAGGTTACATCCAGACCAGGGCTCAATGTACAAAGACGTGGATTTCATACTGAGACCTGGCATTTGGTCAAATCTGGGAAAGTCCGTATGAACAAAAAAATCCAGATGTATAAAACTGTGTGTATGCCCGAGTCCAAGCAATTTAATTTCCAATGAGCTGGAATTAACCGCATTTGTTGGAGTACCTGACTCCTCCCTTTCCACACCAATATTTGCATATGCAAATGAGTATAAACAGGATCTTCAGATGGGATTCCCTCTGCACTGTCAGATGATGAAGTCACAGGTGAACATGAAGTGGAACACTGACTCTTCCCCCACTGTTTTTTTCCTCCGCTTTGTCAGAACAGAGTCTGGGTCTCATTTACTAAATAAAAAGTCACATTTATCAGATAAAGAGTCAAAATTATGAAATAAAAATTCACACTCATGAGATAAATGTTCTAATTCTAATTATACAGTCTACACAGTTTACTCTTCCACTGATTTTCCCTCTGAAGTGACTTATTTTTCGTACTGTCTCATCTGTTTATTCTGAGAATGTAGTATAAAGTAGTATAAAGTACAGATATGTATATAGATGTAAGGAGAAAAAAGTACATATGTTTATATAAATGTAAAGGTAAAAAAGAAGAAGAAAAATGTAGGGAGTAAAAGTCAAAAGTTGCTACAAACATAAATACTCCAGTAAAGTACAGATACCTAAAACATATCTATTTAATAGTGTTGTACCTGAATGAGGTCATTGAACGATCGTTCACGAACGATATCATATTTTTGATGAACGTGAACGACTCGTTCACTTTTGCCAAATGAACAGGAAGTTGTGAACGCGGTTATTCTGGCATTTATTGAACTTATGTAGTTCACATTTTGTTCTTATCACATTGTAATTATTGAGTCCTATGAGGCATAAAATGGGATCAAAACACAGCATTATCATAGATGTCATTTTTGTATTATTCTGAACAATTTTTGGCATCATAATGTTGTGGACTAACCAATGAGAAGCGTTTTGGGCGAGAGAGTGGGGTGCAGAGAGTTTTTGGGAGCGGAGAAAAAGAGTTAAATGTACAGAGTGTGACCGGTGACCAGAGCAGGTGTTGTCCCGTTCTTGGAAATAAACATTGAAAACGAAGCTCACTGAAACCGCTCTTGTGTTCTAAGAACCCGCAGAGAGAAGTTAACCCTGGGGTAAGGTACTTACTGGAGATTTTCCTCTGATTTCCTGACTACGGTCAGGATAACGTCAGGAACGATAATAACCAAAAAAAAGAATGAAAAAGTTCATTTTGGGATCCCTGAACTTCTAGTTCATAATTTGGAAGAATGAACGATGAACTGAACTAATTCATATTGAGTAACTCGAATTGAACTTTGAAGTAGTTCCTAAACAAGGTGAACCTTCCCAACACTGCTATGTTAGTACAGTTACAAAGTACTTCTACTTTGTTACTTCCCTCCTCTGGTTCCCTAATACAGAGTGAAGTACACTGTGTGAAAAATGCCTTAATCTAACAGAGAAGCAGAATCCACTGGAAAATACAATTTAATTAAATGAGAGAAGTGACAAGATCGCAGACACGCTGCAATTTGTTCCCTGACTCAACTGGACAATGACATAGTGCTGTTTGACAGGTACTTTTAAGTGGCTATGGTACCAGTCCCACTGTGCAATTTGTAATCTTCACCCCACAGAAAGAAATGATGGGGTGGATGTCATTCAGTGCTGATACGTCAGAGGACAGAAAGAGAGTGTTTTTCATTACCATGAATGTGGTGTTTTGGACTGGACCAAATCAGCACAAAGATACACACTCGCAAATTGGAATGCATAAGCACTCACCCGTGCATAACGCACTCATACACACCTGACAAAAAGAAAGTCATTATGTTTCCTGAGAAGTCTGTTGGCTGTATGAACCAGAAACAGAACCACTATATACATTATTATTCAACAGAGACACAGAAAAGGCCGAAAGGAAAAGACCGGACTGAATGGAATATAAAGGAAGGGGCGATCTGGACGTGAAATGGTCATTTTATAAACCTCACTGTAATGTATGCAGATGACTAGGTTTTATTAACACCTATATATACATTATTTAACTGCACCTATATACATTATTTTAATAACATACATGCACATTTTAATAACATGTACATAAATTTTGTAATAACGACTATATATACATTATTTTAACACCTATGTATATATATTGTGATCGGAGCACTAGGGGCAGTGACCCCCAAGCTGGGAGAATGGCTCCAGCAGATACCAGGAACAACATCAGCGATCTCTGTACAAAACAGCACATTGCTAGGAACAGCTAAGATCCTCCGCAGAACCCTCAGGCTCCCAGGCCTCTGGTAGAGGACCCGAGCCTAAAGGAGACACCGCCCACGTGGGGCGAGAGGAACATTTTATATATACAGTATATATATATATATATATATATATATATATATATATATATATATATATATATATATATATATATATATATATATATATGTGACCCAGCACCACGAAGCCAGGCATAAGTGTCTTGAAATCAAAACTGAATTATCTGTATAGCTTGGTAGAGTGGAAACTAAGGTTTAAGATGGTGAAAAAATTATGTTTCTATCACAAGTAGAACCAAAGTTATGGTAATTTTAATATCCACATTTGGATTTTTGCTATTTGCATTTTTATAGAAATTGTCCGTCAAAGTTTTGGACTGTTTTGGGGTAGGAAGTCCTTAGCAACGCATAATAATTTGTATCCGATTGACACAAATTTTTCACAGATGTTAAAGGACACTCTGATGGACATGTCACAGAAGTTTTATATATTATAATAATAGGACAGAAGTGCAACGTATTACAATCATTTGGCTTATGCCATTGGACAGAGCATTCAATATTGGCTTTTACCTCGTACCAAACACTTGGGTGTTTACCCACAAAACAGAGATCGGTTTGTTCGGCGAAAAGAGGTGGAATTCGGCTTTGTCTTTGCTCAACAATCCCTGAACTTTTGTCGCCACTTAAATAATTGACTCAATAAACACCTTTATTGATTGTATTTCAATGTAATGGCCACAGGAACTGAAAATAGAGGTGTTAAGGTACCGTTTTTTGATAAGATGTAAACACAAATAAGAAATCGCCTTCCAGCCTAAATTTGGCTGTAGCTCTGAATGGGTCAGCGCGACTTATGCCTGATTTCATGGTGGTGGGTCACATATATTCATTCATTCATTATCTGAACCCGCCTTATCCTCACTAGGGTCACGGGGGTCACTGGGGGCCTAATCCAGCTACAATGGGCGAAGGCGGGGTACACCCTGTATGAGACGCCAGTTCATCGCAGGGCTGAACATATATAGACAAACAATCACTGTCACATTCACACCTATGGCCAATTTTTAGAGTAGCCAATTAACCTATCAGTGCATGTGTTTGGATGGTGGGAGGAAACCGGAGTGCCCGGTGAAAACCCACGCGGACACGGGGAGGACATGCAAACTCCACACAGAAAGGTCTGGGTCATATATATTATTTTAACACTTATATATATATATATATATATACATATCATGCTTTAATGCACCCAGGGCTTTGCTAGGGGTCTATTGGTGCTCTGGTCAAGATACCCCCTCCCCCCCAAGAAAGACTTGTCTTATACGTCTCTAGTTGCTTTTCCATTGACCCTCCAATTGCAAAACTACAAAAGTGTATTTGTGAAATGTTTCATTTGTATCTTTGTCATTCATATGAAATAAACATCAGAAATAAAATACAACTTGCATATGACATTTTATCAAATGGAAAAATGACAATTTTGACAAAAAATCTCACTTTTCAATTACATTTTTTTTGTGCTGAAGTGGCTGGCTCCTGTCATCTTGCAATAATATTCTATTTTTTTCAGCATTTGGTAAATATTCAATGGAAAACCTGCTAATGTTTCTAAAACTGTAAAACATTTAGAGACTACCCACTTCTTTAGGGACCCTTACACCACTGGATGGTTTATTTATTTTCAATAAGATATTGATATTGATATTATATCCTGGGGACAGAAACATTACCAATATCAATGCCCCACATGTTTAACCCCAGACGCTTCAACATTTCTAGATCTTGGTGTGGGAATTAAATATGTCCAAATTATTCCAGAATTTTTTTTTTTACTTTTATGGAATTAATCGGCCCATCGGTGGATGCCATGAGCAGACTTCGTAATCTATTTAAGACAAGTACTTCCATCTCCTTTTATGCTATATTTTATTCATGGACAAAAACATCTTGTGCTTCAGCTGAATCTTAATGTTGTTTCTGTGATACAGAGACGGCAGCGTCATTTAATCATGCACTCTTTTAAAGTGTCAAGAATTGTAATTGAAAAAGCCATCAGGTGTATGGGCCAATGTGTAGAAAACTGACATAAACCATAATAAGCTTATCTAGTTATCTTCAATCAAGTCATCCATTTTTTGTTGGGTCTGGTATATTAAAATTTTCTGATATCCTGCCTGAGTTTGGCATTTAAACACAATGGACACTAGAAAAGCACTTGGAGACTGCAGACTTTGGCAAGGCACATCAGCCCCCTAATTAAGAGACTTCCCAAATCATAAGTGTAGTAGCTTGACGAAAATACCAATGTTTTGTGTAGTTTACGGCTGCGCCAATTGTTCGAGAGAAGGAAAAGCATTTGTTTAGAGTACCAAAGATTGTCATTCACAAAGGTGAGAAATACAAAAAGCTCACAGAAAAACACATTTTAAATTACGTTTGCGGTCGGGAGAAGCAGAGTCTGCTCATGCTTGTTTCTGCAGCCACCACTTTGTCAGAGGTATGTTCGAAAGCTAACTTTTTTTGTGTGGATGTGCTATATATCATTAGGTTGTCGTTAAATGCTCATTTACACTGTTGTAATGTGATTTACTGAGACACATCAAGATGCGTTGCATATTTATTGGCATTAGTCGCTAGCTGCTAACAGCGACTAATGTAATATGCAATACATCTTGACGTCGCATCTTTACAAAGTAGACCAAATAATGATTATTACTGAGCCTCTTGGACTCACTTGCTGACAAAAAAGTTCTATGCCTCCAAACTTTTCTACACTTTGATCTGCTGCTGGTGTAGTAGGATGTCTGCAGGACCAGGTAGTTAGTCATATCCACAGCCTCGATCCAAATCTTTGGATTCTGTCGAAAACTCATTAATTTTCATGAGATACGGGTCACGTCCAATACATTTTTTAACTAACTGTATGTATCTATCTCTGCTTTGACACTGAACCTAAATTGGTACAATAAGCACTGTCTTCAATGGTATCCTCCTCCATTCTCCATGGTTACTTCGTGCCCTCCAGCTGAAATCGTGACATCATCAGTCACATGACTGAAACCTCTACCTATTTTCAAGGGATGACTCGCATTTGAAGTCCACTCCAAATGAAGTGGAAGTGGAAGTTTTAGGCTGAATCCCATTTCACCCCTTCCCCTCAGTTTTGTGCATTCACATGTAGGGGTAGACTCCAAATGGAGGGGTATGAGAAATTTCCCAGAATACAATGCGAATAATTTTTTAAAAATGGCGGCATCTATGAAAGAAGTACAAAAATGTAGTATTTTTGCCGTAATTAACAGTTTTCGTAACTGTTATATTCAGTTTGACATTGTCAGAATATGTAATGGTAATTTTCTCTATAAGAAATCTCTATTTACGTAAACGTGGAGTAGTCAGTCGATGCATAGCACTTCTCTTTGATGCAGTAGTAAAGATATCTGCATCTCCCAGGAGAACGAGACAACTACAGTAGCAGACATGTTTGTTTAAAACTGTCTTTTTTGGTTACGTAACAACTGGTGGAGTGAACTGATGATGTAGGGGAGTGTTGAAGGGGTGTCCCAATTCATGGGAGTTCCTTTTCAAGCCCTACCCCTTATAGCTCTATTTGAAGGGGTAAGGGGTAGGGCTAAGGGATTAAGAGTTAAGATTCAGCCTTACTAATGGGATGCATCCTAAATAACTTGTTCCAGCTGAAACATTATTAACCACTGAAGTATTTACCCATGGGTAGGGTCTGAACTATTAGTTTAGTTAAATTGATTGTCAGAACCAATGGTGATGCAGTGAAATATTGCTTCTGCGATTTTTTTTTTTGGGCCAAGCAATGTATATATGGTTCTTTGGTTCCTTCAGGAGTCTGTAGTTAAAAGGTGCATTGTTTGAGCCGAACATAAATCAAGGAGAAAAGTCATTTCTAAAAGCACTTTGAGAGAGAGGACAGATTTCTACGTGATTGCTTGTGTTTTAGTGATCCGCTGTGTTGGATCGCTTATGGTGTTACAGTTGACACATCAACTGTGCTTTAATGGAATTTTTGACAGCAGCACAGAGGCAGGAAAATATGGAGGCAAAACACACCAACATAAGCATGAAGACACAACACAAAGCTTCCAAAGAGCACACAACAACAACAACACAACAGCACACACATACTGACTTTGTTTTTGCTTTGTGTTTTTCCTTCAAACCATGACAGTCTTCACTTTTAATCAAAGTTCAAAATAAAAGTCAGTTTCAGCAGTTGGAAAGACAATGATAGATGGTACAGTGAAAAATATTTTAACCGTAAATGTAATGTGCGCTATAATGTCAAACACGATTTTCAAATGTTATAGTGTGTGAAAATGCCTTTCCCAGACATAATGCTGCCTCTTATGTTGGATTTAATAATTCATTTTCACCTGTTAAACAAAAGGAGAAGAACAAGGTTCAGCTTTTGTCCCTAAGCGAATCAACCCAGGTTTGTTTATTAGCATTGTTAATTTTCTTACCCATTTTTCATTTTAGTCTTAGTCTTTTGTCAAATTCCATTCTTAGTCCTAGTGGTTGGTGAGATTGTTTTTCATTTGAGATAAACATTAAAATAACCTGGTAAATATGCTTTATTCACTGAATTACGGTGAAGGTGACGTAGAAAGTGAAGTTGGGAGAGTGGAAGCTCCAGAAACATACAAACCAAAAAGTAAGGTTTGGGACAACCTCGCTGGCATTTTTAAAGATGATGAGTGGAAACCAGGTTCAAATGGTTCTTTGGGTGTTACAGGTTGTCGACCCCTGGTTGATAACTTTTGAATGATGAAGCAGGACATTAATATTTTCTCGATAAATTAACTTACAAGCAATGATATTGAATTTTAAAATGGAAATAAATGCAGGTATGTGAGTAAGGTCATTTGATGTTCATAAAGACCATTGACTACTTTTTAAAAATGCGGGTCAAAAGGGTCCCTCCTTTTTAAATACTTTTCTCGTACTCCAACTTGCGGGCAGGCTAGTTAAAAAAGTGGTCATTTATACATCGACCTGCACATCACTGATACCCGCCCAATGCATCTGCCCCCCAGACATAATCAAAATCAAAAATAAAGCCATAAGGCAGCTGTGGCCCACTTGGTAGAGTGGGTTGCATCATGGCTCTGGCTTTCTACATGTCGAAGTGTCCTTGGGCAAGACACTGAACCCTGACTTAGGCTCCCAGTAGGGCTGACTTTAGAAACCTACTGTTGTATGAGTGTGTGTATGAATGGGTGAATGTGAAGCTAATGTAAAGCGCTTTGAGCACCATGAAAGTGGAGAAGCGCTATATAATTGCAGACCATTTATCAAAAGTAGTCCAATTGTGTGAAAAATCTGGCAACATTGACCTCAGTTGCTGTTGGATGACTTTAAATCTTGAACATCTTCCTTTAAACCTGGTGACTTCCTTTATCTGCCATCATTGATCATATTCGTTGTTGGAAAATGAAATTTCCTGACTGAACCTGACCAAAGCAATCAGAATGTTTCCTGTTCTCTATCGTTGGTGTAATAAAGGCAGTGGTCGCCGTGGGACCTATAATGTAAGTAACACTGTGGAAAATGACAGAGAGTTTGGGAGAAGACTTGATTTCACACTACAGGAAGCATGTGCAAGAAAAAATAAAAGAGAGAACTGGAAAACAAACTACAGTGGAGGCATGATATTGGAAGGACAGTAAAAAAATATGCAGATGCGACTCCATGAATATTCTAATATTGTGGTTCGAGCAGCATCTGTGTCACTGAGCTGTCAACTTCTTTTGGTGGTTGAAAATTTAAAATAAAATCATCAGGGAGCGGAAAAAAAACATTCTTTCATTCACATATTTGAGAGAATATCTGCGTCTAAGTGGAAACAGGAAAACTGGGTTAAACTGTAAAAACCCAGTGTTGCTTTTGTGTCATCTCTAAAATGTATATACTTTAGGCCTATCAAAATTAACACATTAATGCAGATTCATCATCTGTAACACTTTACATTATGGGTCGCTAATAAGGAGGTAATTTTATGGTAATTTTGATGTAATTTTTCGATTAATTTGTAGTTACTGAAATGATGAGTCCAGGATTTACTTGTTTTTTTCTTGAATTACTTGAAAAATAAGGAGGTAATTTCCAGGAAAATCCACAGCATCAGGGGTGTAAAGTTTTTATGCCCCTGTTATTTCCACCCAATTACTTAGTTATTACCAAGAAAGAGACTAAATCAAGTCAGTTCAGTAGTAAGATGATAAAAAAAAGATATGATGTGTCTGTAACTACACTGGAACAAATTAAGTAATTTAAGAGAAATTACTTGTAATTGTAAAATACACCATTGCCCCTTCTACTTAATTACCTAGGGGTGTTGATAAAACAATATATTATCCTTTTTTTTTCATGCATTCATACATTAATTTATTCATTACAATCTCCATGATTATAAAGGAGCAGGATGAAAAAAACTTCTAATACCTTCACTACGGTGGCCGACAGGGGCAAACTCACCACATCGACAAAACCCTGCAAACACAAGAAAGATGCAACAACCAAAAACGCAAATACATAAAACAAATGGAACAGAAGTGAAGCTGCAAGAGAAAAATAACAAATTTCTGCAATAACAGAAATGAAGCAGAAGCAAAAATGTACAAACCAGCAAAATAAAAGCAAAGAAAATTTACATTAACCTCACATTCACCCATTCACACACTCACTCATACACCAGTAGGTTTCTAAGGTTCTGTCAGTCCTACTTGGTTCAGTGCCAACCTCTCAGTCATTGGGCAACCCACTCTACCAACTGAGCCACAGCCGCCCTCCAACAACAGGACTGGAACAGAACCAGGACTGCCAACAATGTCTTTGCAGACCTTGGTCCTTATAATTGAAGTGGACTGGAATGGAAGTATAAAGCTTTTAAACTTGGTCCTGTTGGAGTGTTTCAGAGGTGGAGTCCTGTGCTTTCAGCCCATTTGCTTCCATCACATGCTGCTGATGGGGTTTGCATCAGAACCACAGGGAACATTTGGAGAACTTAGGGGTGAGGGGTCAGGGGTCACAGAGTTTTTGGTAACACTTTATATTACGAATAGCTAATAAGGTGGTAATTCTATGGTAATGTTAATGGAGATGGCAATTCTTAGTGGCAACTTACTCCAAACAGGTAAGGAGGAAAAGTTTCTACCAAATATGGATGCTATGAAGACACGTCTTTTATGCGGCACAATAATTGTGTTTATATTCTGCCTTACAACACTGAAGGATCTGAAACCTACGTAAACATGCCTTGTAGAATATACAGTCTGTGCTTAAACAATCAAAAAGCAGACAGTAACCATGGTAACCAATAATGGTTAGCCAGTGTGTTCAAGTTAGCTTTTGTAGGTATTTCATTTCATTTTTTATTTTGCTCTTTTTTGCATGGAATGCATACACAAATCAAACTTCACCATCCATATATACAATAGTAGACTTCACACAAAGTAATGCATCCCATGTATGAAGAACTGGAGAACAAAGTCTTATTTAACCCCTGCCCCATTCTCAGAACATAGATATAATATTGAAAACAATATTATAAAACAAAAGAAACCACAGATGACCTTTATATTTAAATCATAGGTAACAGAAATGCATATTTAATTTTTCTGCCGTCTTACACTTTTTCATACAAAGCCATGATTCTTTTATTATATTGAGACTTAAATTGATTAACATTAATACATTGTTTCATTTCCAAATCAAGCTCATTCCACTTTTTTACACCAGCCACAGAAACACACATTTGTTTCAAAGTGGTTCTTGCAAATGGGAGTTCAAAATCATATTTTCTTCTGCTTGTCGAACATTTACTATTGAAAAGACTCTGGAGTCCGCCCGGCAACAATTGACGATTGGCTTTAAACATAATCAACAAGGTTTGTGAAGAGATATCAGTAAGCTTTAAAAGTTTCGACTTCAGAAACAGTTCATTTGTGTGTCTCGTGGTGCAGCTGCATGTAGAAGATGTATTGCTCGCTTTTGAGTCAAAATTAGAGACATTAAATTTGACTTATAAGAATTTCCCCAAATTTCTACACAATACATAAAGTAAGGCAAAATTAAGGAACAATAAATAATTTTTCTTGCATCATAATTCAGTTTGTCTTTAGCTCGACTCAAAACAGCAAGGTTCCTGCACAATTTAGTATGTCAACCTAGCGGACTTAGTTAGCAGTAGCAGCTATGTTAGCATACAGTAAGCCAGTATGTTAAAGATAGATGGTACAACAGACACATTTCATACAATTTCAGCATCTCGTCACAAATTATATAAAAATCATCATAGAATTACCACGTTATTAGCAATATGTTACAAGTAATAAGCAGTTACAACAATAATTTAAAATGATCAGAGGCAGAATTTACAGTGTAATAAACGATTACATTTTACGATGCAACTCGACAATGTTTGAAAGACCAGCAGCTGACACTGGTATGAAGTTTAATGCATGAGATAGAAAGTTAAAAAAAAAAAGAGTAGAATAAATATAAAGCAGATTAACCTTAGCCAAGTGATTGGTCAGAGGAGAGGTGTTCCTATTCAGACCATAATTCCCATAAAGCACGGCTCTTCCTGAGTGGAATGTAAATACAGGACTTTCCCTTCTGGAGTATGGACCAGATGGTGTCCAGTTGGGGCTTAGGTACATCGTGTGTGTGTGTGTGTGTGTGTGTGTGTGTATAGTCTGGGTGTTTATACAAAGGGGGAGGGGTTTCCATCAACACACTCTCACTTGTCCAATACATGTCCCAGATGTGCAGCTAATGCCCATAATGAATGCTTAGTTGACTTTCATTGCACTGGCTGCTGTCAGCTCCTCAAATCATAGAGTTACTCATCTGACCTTCAGAGGATTTTTCCCCCTCCACATTATTAGATAAAATAAATATATTTCCCTACAGACCATAACCTCCATTTTGACCCTTTGGGTGGATTTTCCTTAATACACCTGAAAAAATACCTGTTTAAATTAAAACTCCAGCTGTTCTTTAACTGTTTGTAAAGGGAACATTCTGTAGTTTGGACTAAAACAACACTTTTACTGATTATTTAACAGGTAAAAAGCTGTAGAATTACAAACACTGATACATTTACATTTTTTAATGCCTCGTTTAAATTGTTTTTGTTGTTGAAAACCAGGCTGTATTTGTCTTAATTTTTTTGGTATTGACTGAAAACACACCATTTACCAACAGACCAATCAATGTCTGTTCACTTTACAGTTCAAAGATGACAAATGTATTCGTAAAAAAGTCAGCTTTTAGAGTGTTTTTTCTGTGGTGATGTTTATGTTATACAGGGGAAATTTGTGGAATTGTCAATTTATCCAAAGTGGGTGCATTTAGAAATTTTAGGAAAAAACGAATGACTGTTGAATGCTTCAAATACACATATTTTAGTGAAAATAAATATTTCGTGGTAAATGGAAGATAGATGTGAGGTTATAAAAATTCATACACTTTCTGCAACTTTCCAAAAGAAAATTAAATAAAAGTTATTTGAGAACAAAAAAATTCACAAAACAAAAAAAAAAAAAAAAAAAAAGTAATTATGAATATGAATCAAGCGGAAAAATAAACAAATGTTGAATCATCCATTTTTCCAAAGTGGTGACATGGAAATTTGTGGTAAGGTACAACTTTTGAATCTTCAAATATTCATATTTTAGTAAACAATTTTGAAAATAAGTATTTGGTGTAAAATGTAAACGAAAAAAAATCCCCAATATAGAAGTGAGGCTGCCCTTTAAATCTTCCTGCAGTTTCTGTTTCTTTGTGGATGTGATGTGTTTTTTGGACTTAAACACTTCACAGGATTATGTTCAGTGGCATGTTACCATGGAAGCCACATCACATTTGTCTAGCTAGATAGATGATTGATCAGATGGCAGCCTTCAAAATAAAATAAGCCAAATCTGTCCTTATGTGTGTAAACCATCCTTTTGTGTATGTGGTGTTACTGTTGCACTTCAGAATGGTTTATATTTTTAGAAAGATGAGTTTGTTCACTTTCATTCAGTGTGTGTTGCGTGCATTAATGTGGGAGGTTGTACACACACACACACACACACACACACACATATATATATATATATATATATATATATATATGTATATACAGTAAAAAAATAAAAAATAAAAAAATGTTCCTCTCGCCCCACGTGGGGCGCCCCTTCAGACTCGGGTCCTCTACCAGAGGCCTGGGAGCCTGAGGGTTCTGCGCAGGATCTTAGCTGTTCCTAGCAACTTTCCTGCACATCTGTGATATTCCCTTCAGGTAGGTCAACCCCTTCAGTTGTGATCACCTTTCCTCTTCTAGATATCATCTGCCCACATTTATCTAGTCCGAATGACATCCCAATGTCTTTGCTGTAGATCCGGGTGAGGTGAATTAGGGAATCAATGTCACGCTCATTCTTGGCATACAGCTTGATGTCATCCATGTAGAGGAGGTGGTTGATGGATGTTCCACTTTGGAACTGGTATCCGAAGCCACTCTTTGAGATGATCTGGCTGAGGGCGTTTAGGCCTATGCAGAACAGCAGGGGGGGACAGAGCATCTCCTTGGTAAATGCCGCATCTGATGCTCACTTGTGCAATTGGCTTTGAGTTGGCCTCCAGAGTTGTCATCCACAGCCTCATTGAGTTCTGGATGAACTCTCTTAGTGTCCTGTTGATGTTATACAGTTTTAAGCATTCCAGTATCCATGTATGTGGCATTGAGTCATAGGCTTTCTTGTAGTCAATCCAGGCAGTGGACAGGTTGGTGTTCCTCGTCTTGCAATCTTGGGCAATTGCCCTGTCAACCAGTAGCTGGTGTTTGGCTCCCCTGGTGTTGTTGCCTATTCCTTTCTGTGCTCTGGTCATGTATTGCTCCATGTGCCTACTCATCTTAGTTGCTATGATGCCTGATAGTAGCTTCCATGTGGTGCTGAGGCAGGTTATAGGCCGGTAGTTAGATGGTATTGTTCCTTTCTGGGGGTCCTTCATTATGAGGACTGTCCAGCCCTGGGTTAGCCACTCTGGGTGGTTTCCCGATATCAGCAGCTGGTTCATCAGTGCTGCTAGGCGTTCATGGAGTGCTGTCAGTTTCTTAAGCCAGTAGGTATGAATCATGTCGGGCCCTGGTGCTGTCCAGCTCTTCATTTTGGACACTCTGGTTTGGATGTCTGCTAGCGTGATGACTACTGGGTCTTGTTCTGGGAGTTGGCTGTGCTCTGCCTGTAAGTATGTCAGCCATTGGGCATTGGTGTTATGTGTTACCTCCTTCTCCCAGATGCTCTTCCAGTATTGCTCAGTCTCAGCCCTAGGTGGGTCCGTTGTCACCTTGCCTCCCTGCCATTGAGAGTAGACCTTAGCTGGGTTGGTGGAGAACACCTGGTTTATTCTCCTGGCCTCTACCTCTCTTGTATGTCTCTTTAGGCGGGTAGCTAGTGCTGTGAGCCTTTGCTTAGCAGTCTCCAGTGCCTCAGCTGTGGACAGTTTGTTGTATTTCTTGGGTAGTTCTTTCCTCAGATTCACACCTCTGCTTAGTTCTGTTAGAACACTGACTTCTCTCCGTGCTGCCATGATCTTTGCCTCTAGCCTTCTCCTCCATGGGGCAACCTTCTGGCTGCTCTGGCTGTTCATCTTGTAGCCAAGCATCTCTAGGATCACGGTTGCTGCTGCGTACATCAGCTGATTGGTCTCAGTGATGGTAGTGATAGGGACAGTTTGCAGTGCAGTGTTCAGGTCCTCCAGTAGAGTCTGGTCTGGTACTTTGTTCTTTAGCCTTGGCAAGCAGGTAGTTGTGTTCCCCCAGGATTTCATGATTCTCTTTCTCAGGTCAGCTGCCCTTGTGTTTAGTCTTTCTGGGGCTTGGTACCCAATCTCGATATTTGGGGGTGGTGGTGAAACCACCCCCAAGCTGACCTGTCGTCCTGGCTCCCCCTTGCCGTAGCATCTTTGTACCGTGGATGAGGTACAACGCTGTACCTCATCGATCTCTAGCTGTGATAGCAACCTCTTATTGCGGATATTCGAACACTGAGCTAGGAGCTGTTTCTTAGTCAGTGAGGATGTGGGGTTTCGAAGCAACCATTTCTCCCACATCCTCTGCATGTACCCTCTCTCACTGGGGTTACTCCCGTAGTAACACTCCATCAGTACCATGTTCTCTGCCCTGCTCTATGAATGTCTTGTTCCAGTAGCCAGTTTAACATCAGGGTGTCCTGGTTCCTCAACTCCTAACGCGGACCTTGTTGTCCCGGGCGCCGTCCGAGCCGGTATGACTCTATTTATTGTATCGCTCATCGTGAGGTATAGGCATGTATAGCGTAAAGTGCCTTGCCTACATATATGTTATATATATATATATAAATATATATAACATGCTACACCCCCCACCCCCCCAACACACACACACACACACACACACACCCTTCCAACCCCTAAAAAACAGCAGCAGTCCAGCCGTGTTGCTTTCCTGTTCCTCTGACTCCACTCAATGGCTAAGTTTACATGTTTTTTCTTAATTCAGAATTATTTATTTGCATTAAAATAAATCAGAATTAAAGCTATTTCCTTCATGTTTGCATGAAAATGTTAAATCCAAACCTAGGTTTCCATGGAAATGGGTTAATTTTGCTCTAGTTAATTTAGCTTTAAGAGCTGGAATTACAGAAGATTCTGATTGGACAGAACAGCCACTTAACTTAATGTCTGGATGTCTACTGGAAGAAAACAATGGTGTCCACTTCCTGTTTTGCTGTCATTTCAACTATCAACATGTTAGACCAGATACTACATGTGATTTTTGCTTTTGTTTTTATAATAATTATGAAGCATCAGCTCGACTGAATCAACAAACTAATGCTGGCAGTACGGAAGTACGGTTTCATCAACATTAAATATGGGCATCATCGTGATAATATCTGGAGCATGTGCAGAAGGACAAGAATAATGTTAAAGAGGAATAATTGAATTTGGAATTAACCACAGACTTGATTTGGAATTAAGTTTAGTTTGGAATTAATATTTTCAAGTGGAATTAGGTGTTTACATGGAATTAACCCTTATTCTGAATTAAACAGTAATAAAAAACTATCATGTAAACATGTCTAATGTGGATCCAACTTAATATTCTGACAATCATTGACTTTCACCACTGACATGCCCCCGTCTTCCCCAGGGGCTTGTGGAACAGAAGCAGTTTGGTAGATTTTAGAAGGTTCCATCTGTGCATAGTGATGTCATTATTTTATGGACCAAAGAAAGACTCACACAAATTCTGTTTTTTTTTGTGGGTTTCACAAGAAAATATTTGCTGCCATATGTGACTTAAAATGGGTGTACTGTTCAGCTCTGGCTTCTAGGCCAAATTCTTCTTAGTACTAACATGTTTGATTCTGTTTTTGAATGTTTGGGCCATTATTTATACAATCTGGAAACATAACAGCAGAGCTAAAAAAAAAAGTCAAATGAGAAATGAAAGAACAATGGATGAAGCTGTTTTTAATGTTAAACTGACGCAAACACAGTGCTGCATTTATGTCAGTTCTCAAATGAATTATCCTCTATTTATTAACCTTTCCTAAATAATTCATCACCATTTACTCTAATTTTGTTCTATATTTTGCATTTTTCAATGAAAATATGCTAAAATCCATTAGTTGAAAAAAAGTAACACAAAGAAAGCAATGAAAAATTCAAAACAAATAAAAAAAAACTCTTCTAAAATGCAGAAAAAACACCAGAAAATGTCATAAAAAAACACAAAACATATGCAAAAATATGAGTGTATATGGAACTGACATGTTTATTCAAAGGTTTCAATAAAACAACATTTCTATTTATTTCCATTAACAGATTAATCATGATGATGGATCAATCCACATAAATGTGTTAATTTTGATTGATAATATTTTGTACTTTTTTGGACATATAATGGACATGTGTGCAGGCTTATACAAGTAGATGATTTAACATTTGGTCTGATTCAAATGTTACATAACCATGATCGTAGACATTAAAACCCTATTGGGCTCTAACAGATGGAGTGGCTTTAACCGTATAGCAGCTAGAGGTTCATGCACAACATGCTACTGGAACATAACAGATGGAATAATGAACAGGAGGTACCATACACACCACACAATAGAAAATAGAAAGTAGCTGGATTCAATACAATAAAGACGAGGATGAAAGGTGTAACATCATATATAATACTGGGGGTTTAAGTGTGTTCATAAGGGTCTGAGTTCTTTCTTCTCTTTCTCTCCCTCACACCTGTTTCTGTAATTTTTACAACCTATCTTTCATACCAAGTCTGTTCATGACTAGTCACCTGGTGTCCCCTTTCCCCCCTCCCCCCCTGGGGGGAGTGGTGGCTCTCCTGACGGTGCCTGCACGGGAGCCATGGACGACAGGATCTGGAGTATCTCGCCTGTGCTGACCTGTGACCCCGGACCACCGCCCCTGCCTGTCTGGACCAGCTCCCCTTCCTGCATTTATACATGGACGTTCATCTATAGCCTGTCCGTCCATGGGAGTGGATCTCTCCTTCAATGTGGTTCTCCTCAAGATTTCTTCTTTTTCCCACTGGGTTTTGAAGTTTTTTCTTGCCGAGAAGGAGGGTCTAAGGACAGGGGATGCCTGGGACTTTTCATGTATTTCTGTAGTTGATTGTGTTTTTGTAAAGCCCTCTGAGACGACTTTGTTGTGATTTAGGGCTTTGTAAATAAAATTGAATTGAATTGAATTAATTCAGTCTATTAATTTAATTTTGCTTAAAATACCTGAAAAATACAGCCAGCGATGATTAACAACAGCTCTCTGTGGGCTGGAGGTGGGGCACTTATTTTTCTTAAAAATTTTCAGGTTGTTCATATTCATGTTATGTTCAAGTACAGTTTGTAGATGTAAACATTTTCATGGTGGAATATGACTTTTTTTCCTCAAAAATATAGAAAAAACTTCAAAATTGATATTATTTATACATTTTTATCCTATTTTTTTATATTATATTAATGGTCCAGCCCACTCATCCCATATTAGGCTGAATGTAGCCCCTGAACTAAAATGACTTTGACACCTCTGGTCTAGACTTTACAAATCCGCAATGTTTAAATGTTTAAATGCTTCACCAAGACTGATTACTCACGTGTCACATATAGGCTGGGTGGCCCAAAGAACTTTAACATGCAATACATACTTTCACCACCAGGTGTCTTAATACCATATACCAATCCAAACATAAATCACAAAAATATGTGCGTTTCCACTATTTTCCACTAACTTCTGGGCCATTTTGCAGGAATTTCACAGTCAGTTGGTCAGTTTCCACTGACCAACATGGCCGCCTTCTGGAACTTTTACAGGAATCAATGGAGTTTCTGCTCAAGGGTAGGTACTCGAGAGCGGCAGAAGTCGTGTCGATTGTTTGTTGCAAATGATTTCATCAAATCGCAACAAACAACTCAAGAGTAGTTGCTAGAGAAAGTTTACCACATGATGAGACTGAAGAACAGCGAAAAGAAGAAGATAGAATGGACAAGAAGAGTGTCCATGTCTAGTCTTGTTGTGATTTCCTCCTCTGCTGCAGCTTTGTTTTTAGTGCTTTTTATTAGTGATGTTACCATAGCAACTGATTTATAATATAATGACGTCTTCACAAAGTTCTTACAGGGCCATTCTGTATGGAGACACAACAATATTTAACTTGAATTAAATGTATTTTTTATTATCGTTATTATTTTTTTACATTAATTTTAAGGCTGAAATGTAGATTAACACAGTAATGAATTATATCAATGCATTTTCAAGTATATCTGGTTTTCACTTAAATATTGAAAAATGTGTTCTCTTCCAGTTAAAAGATAATTATCCTGTCACTGAGCTTGAAGATGTTCCTGTTTCAGATGAGGTCACCTGTCTGCAAAGACCAAACAGAAAGAGTTAACTGCAATTTTCAAGCTCTCATCCCTAAAATAATTGAAAAAAAGGTTTAATTTATGGTTAATGAGAGACCCTTCTATCAAAGGATGTATACCACTCTCTAAAACTGAAGGTTTGTCTCATTTGGTTTAACCTGCTAGAGTACACGATATCCCACAATCCTTTATTAAAGAACTAGACTCTTCCTTATTTAAATATATCTGGAAAAATAAACCCCATTATCTTATATAGGTGTTATGAAAATAATGTATATATTGGTGTTATTAAAATAATTAATATATAAGTGTCATAAAAATAATGTATATATAGGTGTTGTTAAAATAAGGTATATATAGGCGTTATGAAAATAATTAATATATTAAAATAATATATATAAAGATGTTATGAAAATAATGTATTTATAGGTGTTATTAAAATTTTATATACTGTATATACATATATATATATACAGTATATAAAACAATAACACCTATATATATATATATATATATATATATATATATATTAGGTGTTATTAAAATAATGTATAATTAGCTGTTATTGAAGTAATGTATATATTAGGTGTTATTAAAATAAAATGCACATAAGGCTGAGAGGATGTTCATGTTTTTTTTTCAGATTACATAATTAGTTTCTCTCATTAGTTTATTTTTATTTATTTATTTAACGTTGACTCTTTGCCAAACTCACCCACTGTATAATTCAATTCAGTACGGTTTTACTTTCAAGCATAAATGTTGAATATTTTATTTCCTTGTGAGTGCCACATTGTGTGATTAAACAGTTTCCGCTGCTGAGTTTTAATCTCTAGACGATGATCAGAACTGGATGTAAAATCTGTGAGGATGTGTTTAATGTTTGATTCACAAAATCAAAGATTAGGATCGAAACACTACAGAATAAGATAATGACAACAGATTTAAGTTTTATGTGCTGATCTACACATCTAAAGTCAGATATTGGCAATAGCCAAGGATTTAACCCATAAAGACCCACTGTGACTTTTCTGTCCCTTCTCTAACTAACTTTTCTCTAGTTAACCTTTCTTAAAAGATTGCTCAGACTTTTATTAGAATATTATCCTCCACCTTTACCATTTTTTCCAGTGAAAATCATCTATTATCTTACATTTAAATCAATCATCATGTAGATATTCATCACTATAGATATTTATTAACATCCATTACTGGATTTTAGTGTGTTTTGTATTTTTTTTCTCTGCCTTTTTTGTCTTTATAATTTTTTTTTTTATATTTTTTTTTAAATTTTGTTCGAAATTTGAGTAAAAACAATCCAGAGACCAAACAGTCAATTGTACTTTCAGCTTAGAATACCACATTAATTCCAACATACAAAAATTAAATGCAATTTAACAGCCCTAAATAAAAAAGTCCCAATCATTGAACAACCCACTCTACCAACTGAGCCACAACCGCCTGTTTTATTCACCTAATTTTGAGTTATGAGTGGTGAGCGTAAATTACCAAGGCACTCAATCTTCTATACATTTAAAATGCCTTTATTTTATGGGCAAACCATAACTAAAATAACTTTGGGCTACAAGCCTTCGTCAGGAAGTGAGCAGTCTCTGCAGTGTGACAAACAAAATTTCAGAAGCATCACCTCTCTGTGTGTCCTCAGGTGTGCAGGTGGGACTATCAATGAGTCAGTGGTAAACCAATGCTTGACAAGGTAAAGCCTAACATATCAAGAGTGGTCAGCGGGGGGCTTCACTCACACACATTACCAAGGCACTCATCTATTTTGCTGAGAATGGAAAGGAAAGAAAGAAAAAGGGAAAATAAAGGAAGAGAAAAGGGAGAAAGTAATGGTAAAAACAGAAGGTGTACGTTTGGTCATATTTTTATCTGTTTAAATCTCATTTCATCATCTGAACCTGCTCTATCCTCACTAGGGTCACAGGGGTCAATGGGGGCCTAATCCATCTACAATGGGTGGGTGTATGAGTCTCCAGTTCATCTCAGAGCTGAACATATATAGACAATTCATTCACACCTATGGACAATTTAGATTAACCAATTAATCGATCAGTGCATGTGTTTGGATGGTGAGAGGAAACTGGAGTACCTGGAGAAAACTCACACAGACATGGGGAGAACATGTAAACTCCACACAGAAAGGTCTGGTGTGGGAATCAAACCAGGGCCCTTCTGGCTGTGCACCACCAGGGCGGCTGTGGCTCTGTTGGTAGAGTGGGTCCCCCAATGACTGAGAGTTTGGTGGTTTGAGTCCCAGCTCTGGCTGTCCATGTGTCTTAGTCTCCCAGTAGGACTGACAGAACCTTAGAAACCTACTGGTGTGTGTGTGTGAATGGGTGAATGTGAGGCTAATGACGCTTTGAGCACCATGGAGGTGGAAAATATAAGTGCAGTCCTTTTACCAGTTTAACTCTCACTATTTATATTTTCTAACTGTAATTAAACATTTTCTGACATTTGTTTTCATTTGACAGAAAAAAAATTAGCAGCTTCAGTTCAAAATATCAGCTTTGGCTAAGGCTAGTGTAAAATTTAATAAAATAAAATAAATAGCTGGCTGTTAAATAGTTGACCAAAAAAAAGTTAGGAACACTGCAAAAAAAAAAAAAACAGCTTTGACAATCTCAATATAATGTTGACTGAAATCACAATTTTCGGTCCAAAATTGTAGATTGTTCAGCCCTAGTGTGATTGCTCATTTATGCTGTGAGAACATAACAGTTAAGACAAACAGACCGAGAACATTATTCCTGGAACACCACCTGGTCATTTTGGATTATTTCCTGTCAGCACAAATGGAAAAGTGCACAATTTATAATTTTTTTTCTGGTATTGTAACTGCAAAGCTAGTGCTGCTGCTGCTAATGCTAATGCTAATGCTGCCAACAAATGAAATAGGGGAGAAAAGAAGTAAAGGACAAGAGGATTTCTGGAGTGAATGAAAGGCTCATAGTGATAAAAGCACCTCTGACACTGTAAGCTATAAAGTATAAGCCAGTGAAGTGGAGCTTGAAGGGTCTCACATGTGCACACACAGAGCATTAGCCAAAAATGTCAGCTTTTAAAGAAGCCTGGTATTATGAAAATACATACACATACACAAAATACCCTTTTTTTCCCAGACCTGGAATGTTGATGACATTATTTTAATAACATCCATATGTATATATATATATATATATATATATATATATATATATATATATATATATATATATATATATATATATATATATGACGACTGGATAGCTTAGTGGTCTACACCACTACACCACTGACTTTGGTGCGGAAGGTTGCCGGTTCGAATCCCTGGTGTGCCCTTAGGCAAGGCACTTTACGCTATACATGACCTCACGATGAGCGATACAATAAATAGAGTCATACCGGCTCAGACGGCGCCCGGGACAACAAGGTCCGCGTTAGGGGTTGAGGAACAAGGACACCCTGATGTTAAATTGGCTACTGGAACAAGACATTCATGGAGCAGGGCTGACTGATGGAGTGTTACTACGGTGTTACTACGGAGTGTTACTACGGGAGTAACCCCAGTGAGACAGGGTACATGCAGAGGATGTGGGAGAAATGGTTGCTTCGAAACCCCACATCCTCACAGACACAGCAACAGCTCCTAGCTCAGTGTTCGAATATCCGCAATAAGAGGTTGCTATCACAGCTAGAGATTGATGAGGTACAGCGTTGTACCTCATCCACGGTACAAAGATGCTACGGCAAGGGGGAGCCGGGACGACAGGTCAGCAAATATCAAGATTGGGTACCAAGCCCCAGAAAGACTAAACACAAGGGCAGCTGACCTGAGAAAGAGAATCATGAAATCCTGGGGGAACACAACTACCTGCTTGCCAAGGCTAAAGAACAAAGTACCAGACCAGACTCTACTGGAGGAGACTCTACTGGAGGACCTGAACACTGCACTGCAAACTGTCGCTACCACTACCATCACTGACACCAATCAGCTGATGTACGCAGCAGCAACCGTAATCCTGGAGATGCTTGGATACAAGATGAACAGCCAGAGCAGCCAGAAGGTTGCCCCATGGAGGAGAAGGCTAGAGGCAAAGATCATGGCAGCACGGAGAGAAGTCAGTGTTCTAACAGAACTAAGCAGAGGTGTGAATCTGAGGAAAGCACTACCCAAGAAATACAACCAACTGTCCACAGCTGAGGCACTGGAGACTGCTAAGCAAAGGCTCACAGCACTAGCTACCCGCCTAAAGAGATACACAAGAGAGGTAGAGGCCAGGAGAATAAACCAGGTGTTCTCCACCAACCCAGCTAAGGTCTACTCTCAATGGCAGGGGGGCAAGGTGACAACGGACCCACCTAGGGCTGAGACTGAGAAATACTGGAAGAGCATCTGGGAGAAGGAGGTAACACATAACACCAATGCCCAATGGCTGACAGACTTACAGTCAGAGCACAGCCAACTCCCAGAACAAGACCCAGTAGTCATCACACTAGCAGACATCCAAACCAGAGTGTCCAAAATGAAGAGCTGGACAGCACCAGGGCCCGACATGATTCATACCTACTGGCTTAAGAAACTGACAGCACTCCATGAACGCCTAGCAGCACTGATGAACCAGCTGCTGATATTGGGAAACCACCCAGAGTGGCTAATCCAGGGCCGGACAGTCCTCATAATGAAGGACCCCCAGAAAGGAACAATACCATCTAACTACCGGCCTATAACCTGCCTCAGCACCACATGGAAGCTACTATCAGGCATCATAGCGACTAAGATGAGTAGGCACATGGAGCAATACATGAGCAGAGCACAGAAAGGAATAGGCAACAACACCAGGGGAGCCAAACACCAGCTACTGGTTGACAGGGCAATTGCCCGAGATTGCAAGACGAGGAACACCAACCTGTGCACTGCCTGGATTGACTACAAGAAAGCCTATGACTCAATGCCACATACATGGATACTGGAATGCTTAAAACTGTATAACATCAACAGGACACTAAGATAGTTCATCCAGAACTCAATGAGGCTGTGGAAGACAACTCTGGAGGCCAACTCAAAGCCAATTGCACAGGTGAACATCAGATGCGGCATTTACCAAGGAGATGCTCTGTCCCCCCCTGCTGTTCTGCATAGGCCTAAACCCCCTCAGCCAGATCATCTCAAAGAGTGGCTTCGGATACCACTTCCGAAGTGGAACATCCATCAACCACCTCCTCTACATGGATGACATCAAGCTGTATGCCAAGAATGAGCGTGACATTGATTCCCTAATTCACCTCACCCGGATCTACAGCAAAGACATTGGGATGTCATTTGGACTAGATAAATGTGGGCAGATGATATCTAGAAGAGGAAAGGTGATCACAACTGAAGGGGTTGACCTACCTGAAGGGAATATCACAGATGTGCAGGAAAGTTACAAATACCTAGGGATCCCACAGACAAATGGTAATCATGAGAAGGCAGCTCGGAAGTCAGCCACAGCCAAATACCTCCAGAGGGTAAGGCAGGTCCTGAAAAGTCAGCTGAACGGCAAAAATAAGATCCAGACCATTAACACCTATGCCCTGCCAGTAATCAGATACCCAGCTGGGATAATATCCTGGCCACTGGAAGAGATACAAGCCACTGATATCAAGACAAGGAAACTCCTTACCATGCATGGAGGGTTCCACCCTAAGTCCAGTGTCCTGAGGCTGTACACTAAGCGAAAGGAAGGGGGCCGAGGACTAGTAAGTGTCAGAACTACTGTCCAGGAGGAAACGGCGAACCTCCAGGAATACATCAAGAAAATGGCCTCCAATAACCAACTGCTAAGTGAATTCCTCAGGCAACAAAAGCCCAGTAAGGTCGAGGAACCAGAGGGGCTATCATGGAAGGACAAACCCTTGCATGGCGTGTACCATCGGCAAATTGAGGAAGTGGCTGATATGGAAAAGACATACCAGTGGCTGGAAAAGGCTGGACTAAAGGACAGCACAGAGGCACTACTCATGGCTGCACAAGAACAAGCCCTGAACATCAGAGCAATAGAGGCCGGGGTCTACCACATCAGACAGGACCCCAGGTGTAGGCTGTGTAGAGAAGCGCCTGAAACAGTCCAGCACATCACAGCAGGGTGTAAGATGCTGGCAGGCAAGGCATACATGGAGAGGCATAACCAGGTAGTGGGCATACTGTGCAGGAACATCTGTAAAGAGTATGGACTGGAGGTCCCAGGGTCAAGATGGGAGAACCCCCCAAAGGTGACAGAGAACAAACAGGCAAAGATCCTGTGGGACTTCCAGATCCAGACTGACAAGATGGTGATGGCCAATCAGCCTGACATAGTGGTGGTGGATAAACATGAGAAGACAGTGGCGGTGATAGATGTAGCAGTCCCCAGTGATAGCAACATCAGAAAGAAAGAACATGAGAAGCTTGAGAAATACCAAGGGCTGAAAGAGGAGTTAGAGAAAATGTGGAGTGTGAAGGCAACAGTGGTACCAGTTGTGATCGGAGCACTAGGGGCAGTGACCCCCAAGCTGGGAGAATGGCTCCAGCAGATACCAGGAACAACATCAGAGATCTCTGTACAAAAGAGCGCATTGCTAGGAACAGCTAAGATCCTGCGCAGAACCCTCAGGCTCCCAGGCCTCTGGTAGAGGACCCGAGTCTGAAGGAGACACCGCCCACGTGGGCCGAGAGGAACATTTTTTTTTTTTTTTACATATGATAGCCAAGGATGGTACCAAATGTATTTCCGAGTATATGCTGGACACAAATTGAAATGCAAAACTGTGTCTTGATGAAAGCTTTAATGATGAGTGTGGCAAAAATAAATAAATAAAAATAAAGAACTCAATTGCATTGTTCATGCCTAAAAACAACTAAAAACACTGAGGAAAAACATCTTTACTAAGGTTATTATATCACTGGGCTACAAGTTATTTGGGAATAAAAAAAAGCAAGTCTTAAATGCTGGTTGGATCAAGTGTCCAAGATAAGTCTGGGGTCAAAATGTAGAATTCTTAGAATGAACAAGAGAATAGGTTTTAGTCCAAAGGAATATTGGTCTCAGATCTACTTCAAAACACTGTCTGCACATTATGATCCATTGACTTTACAGGTTCTTTCTAATGGAATATTTACTAATCTATTGTATACATGTATAATGGATTACAATATATACAGTGGTGTGTTATTCCACCATATATTTGGAATACCACACCATCATGTATATTAAAAACATGAGCTAATTAACACTAAAGTAATTTGTTTCTAATTCATCTGATTAAAGTATGTAAGATTTAACACATTTAATGTCTGAAGTAGATACTTTCTAAGAAAGAAAGAGGAAAACAGTGACATTTACACCTGAAAGGGTTAAAAACAAAAAGGCAGAAAGTGAGAGTCTACCCACTTCTCCAGGGAAAACTACACCACCGACTGTTTTCTGGAATGTGTGTGTCCCAGTCCTCATTTTCATCTTTCTTTCTTAGAAATGGAGTTGGAAGGAGAATGCTGTAAATATTCCCCTGGTATATTGTAAGGAGGCGTCCATGCTGCTATAAACAGATGCCACAACTTAGTGAAAGTGTTGTCCAAGCCGTCAGCATCTGTAAGCGTCTGTTCCATGAGCTTTAGGCAACTGTGAATAGTTTACACGAACAGACACACGTGCACGAAACCTGCTTTTTGTTAGTTTTATTTTTTACTGTTTGTCATAAATAAATGGTGTATAACCACAAATTAATTAGTAATTTACAAAGAAAATCATGTTCATGCAGATGCTATTGCTAGGTGCTGTGTGTATATTTAGGTGGGTAAAATACAGAGGCTGAAGTTCAAAGGTAAATCTAAACACACACAGCATTAGAACTAACATTAGCATTAGGACTTGTTTCTATTTGCACTTCCACATGATAGTAGATAGATATTTTAAGCCTTGATATATAGGCACAAATTCTGTACTACTTTGTAATGTATTATCTTGAAATACACTTGACTTATTCCACTGTCGTACTTGATTCTGGATAGGTCACTATTATTTATTTATTCATATTCTGGGGACTGTGGATGAAAATTAGTACTGATGCTAACTCTCAGGGCCTGGAAGGCCTTCTCTGCTGGCCTTAAAAATATATCAGACTGATGTTAGTTATATGTTGTCCATAAAAAAGTATTAAATAATTCCAAATGGTCTGTCCACTTCCTTTCATAGATTTTCCCCTGGATGTGTGGTTTCCATACATGTATTTTCACATTAAAACATTGAACCAATCACATTCGGCCATCACTTGTTGCCAGGCGGATTCAGAATCAAAAAACTTCAGAATCAGTTCTAGTGAATCTCCAAGGAAAAGATAAATGTGGGTGACACTGCTGCCCCAACCAATCAGATTTTGAGTTGACAACACCAAGGCCTTTGAGCAGGCTACAGTGACATCAGCATGTTCACTTCATTTGATTGGAAAGTCAGAGAGTGTTGTAGCCAAAGCTAACAAACTGTATCTGTAGCAGCTGCACCAACACAAATATAGTTGTGTTGATTTATTTGCTGTTTTGTTAACCTACAATGACTGAAGGAGAAGAAGGGGATTTAGCTCCAGATTTATTGCCAAAGCCATTTTCAAAATGAACTTTATCAAGAAAAGCTGGACGTGGTTAAGAAATGTCAGACACTTCTGAAGCTAGGAAGTCTGTAACAACCAGGAAATTAATTTGACTGTCACTAACTACTAGCGTTATGGATCTGTACGACAGAGGAATTTAACTGTTTTTGAGGAAAAGAAAGGAGGATGTATTTTGTGTGTGAAGTAAAATGTTACTATTTTAAATATTACAAATTTATGAGGTTTTTATTGATGCTTTATGTGTTTCACAGCTGTAGCTACAGTAGAAGGAGACTTGTGGTTTGTTTAAGCCATTTATTGCAGCTACAGGAGTCTGCGATTTATACTGCTTTTCTGCATATCATGGCTTTTATAACCATAAAATAGTTATCGAAGAGTATTGATTCAGATGAAGCATCACTGAAGGCCTAAGTGTGAAATGCACGGCCTGCCACTGTATGAATGAATGTGTTCATTAATGTGCTTATCCTGCCTAAATAAATTAATAAATAAAATACAGACAAATATTTATAGTTAAACATCTTCAGATGACGCATGTTTGCTTACACAAGCTTAAATGTAGGACAAGGTGAAAGAAGAAAGTCTTTTCTATTATTCAGCGAGAACATCCAACAGTGAGAAATGAAAAGCAAATATGTCCACAATGTTTCTGAGAGCAGGACAGAGAACAGATGAACACAATTTAATTATTATTATTTTTTCTGGTTCTATTAAACCCTTTTATCACATTAATCACAGGGTTGCTTTGGATTCATTGTGAATAAATATTCCTTTTTCATAAGCAAACAGACTCAAGAATAAAGTGAATATATCTGCACTGAGTGGGTTTCTCATAAGCTAGGCAATGCAATTAGCCTAGTGCTAGCATTAGCATAGTGCTAGCATTAGCCTAGCTCCACAGCAGTGTGCCATGGCTTCCGGGTCGGCCAGGGTCCGGAGGCAAAGGTGGCTCATGGCTCTGGCGAGCTTTAAAGCACCCTCTGCCTGGACTACTTCCCGGATGCAAAAAGCCATCTCTCCCCTGGTGCACCAACTACGTCATGTTGCAGTGTGGGGACCGGCCCATATACAACATGGTAAATGGTAAATGGACTTTACTTATATAGCACATTTTATGCACCACTTAGTGCCCAAAGCGCTTTTTAATTCCTTGCATCCACCCATTCACACATACACTCATACACCAGTAGACGGCTGCTGCCAACACACCGGGATCAGCTGCGATGTCGGCAACCCACCCGACCCATCTTGAAACACAGGAGTCTAATGCACATGCGAGTCAGAGGGTCTCCCAGAAACCCTACAGTGGCCGGCGCCTGTCGGCGAAGGTGGGCCTAGTGTTTTTCCATTTTAGCATTTTTGTATATGTTATAGGTCTAGTTGTGCTTCATAGTCAGGGTAGGCGGGGATAAAAGGTTGTCTATCAAATCCCTCTATATACAATAGGACAGTACGACAACCAATCAGTTTCTTTAGTAATCTTTAGGATGACATAGTTAGAGCGCTGGAAAGTTCACGGAGGAATCCGAAGAAAGTTACGAATGACTAAACAAAATGGTGGATTATGGAGCTTAACGACTGTTGTCACTTCTGTAAAAAGAATTTAAAGATTGCTGATATTTTCTCACATTCTTCACTGCTCTTTGATGAAAGGAAATAACCACCCAGTTGGCAGCATCTATTGTCATTGTTGTTCTTCTTCTATGGTTGTTTCCATGTTCTTTGAATCGTTGCAGTGTCACTTTGTTACGCCCGCCCTCTGATTCAATACTTCACTGTGATTAGTCGGCCAGTTTCAGGGAAATCTAACCAAAAGTTACATTGAGCAAAACTAGTGCGGCTAGGCTAATCCATCTCCCTAGTGTGCCAAAAAACACACCATTATTTCCACTATAAACACTGTTTTTGATCCATAAGACATTACAGCAGAAATCATGTAAAATAAAAAAAAAAATGTTTTTTTGCAGCAAAAAAATATAGTGACATCATGATCAACAGAGATTTTTTTTTTACATTAAAAAAAAAAGTTTTGTATACATTATAAACTTATTAAAAAATATAAAATGTAAAAAATTAAAAATGTTACAGTTAAGTATTTGTTTTTTAACTCTTACATTTTGGCTTATTTTATCAACTTGAGCTGCAAGTAAAAATATTAAAATGTGTCAATTTATTTATTTATTTAACTTATTTATTTATTTTACATTATTCCACTAGTGTGCTTTTGTCGCACCTTGGCCTTTATGGGAGGGAAACCTGAGGGTTAAATAAGTGAGAGAGCAGATGAATGTGTTTTAATTACTTTTTGTTGTTTTCTAATAACCTCAAGGATAAAAGGGGTGACTTGTCTGACTTTTCTGTGAGTAGAATGAGTGTCCAGGGTTTTGTGTTGTGTCGTCCCTGTGCAGAATATTCACACACAAACCAAGGTTAAAGTTGTTTTCATGCTAATTCTACTATAAACACCTGACATTGTCATCCCATAGGAATGTTCACTCACCTGTGTATCCATGTGTGGGCGCATTAGCCTCTAAATCTAATGACTCCATTTGTGTGTTTGTGTGTTTTCTGCAGAATACTAATGAGGACAAACTGATTCTATGGGTTTTAGAGGAAACACACACAACATGCATATGTTTCACTGACACACATACATTAATAGTATTCTGTGCTATTTGTCTTTAAACACATTACATTTGTAGATATGTGTGTGTGTGTAATTGTATTCCTATCTTTATGGGGACATGTGTTTACAAAGTCACACCATGAGGACCTCTGACCTCGAGTGAAATATAAATCTGTATGAAGTATGAAGATTTATGCAAATGATGTGACCCTATGAACACATTCATTATTATTTTTTGTTTTTCAGAAGTCGCTATAAACCATGAGAGAAACAGGTGCAAAGCCAAATGTGTATTTTTTAAAGGTTTGAAGGCGTTTTGAAAAAAATACTTGTTTTTTTATTTATTTCTTTTATTTTATTTATTTTTTAATAAAAAATTTAATTGTAATGTAATTGATTACACACACACACACACACACACACACACACACACATATATATATATATATATATATATATATATATATATATATATATATATATATATATATATATATATATATATATATATATATATAGTGATGTGACGTCTGTGTTTTCTAAATCAGATTTTCAAATACGCCAAATATTATTAGCTGAGCACTCGTGTTTTTGAAGGTTTCTTGGTAGTTTTTTTAGGTCACAAAATCCCATGCTAGTCCAGACATTCTTACTGGTTGCAAACAGGAGACAGGGGTAACAGAAAAGGCAGTTTCTTGTCGCACAGCCACACAGCCAAACTTTTCGTTTGTACCACTCAACCTGAAACAATTGCGTTATCTTCTGCTGAGTCCTTTAAAGTAGATCCTTTAGCTCTGGCGTCGGCCGTTCATTCTTTATCAAGTCCCGTTGTCCTTGAAAGTCCAACTTTGAAAATCCTTTCAGTTTTGCTATAACATCCTGATCCTCCATGGTTTTAGATGAAGCCAACAATAACACGACAACAACGATTCGTAACCTCTGCCTTCTACTGCGGCAGAGTTACTGCCTGCCTCACCTCATGTCTTTTCAGTTTTGTTTTATGTAAAATTGTTAACACTGAATAAGTGGAAAACATACTTAAAAAACACAACACATTATAAGGAAAATGAGGCCATATATCAGACATATCTAAAGTGTATAAAAACGTCTTCATACAGCTTTACGTTGTTGGCATGCACAGAGTAAGCGCAAAGGGCACGTGCTCGAACAGTTAACAAGGGATTGCGCAATCTGTGGTGAGGCATGGCTTTGAGCTGCCTCAGCTCGCTGCATATTCACTGCAGTTGAATAGGAAACAAGCAAATATGGCGATTTTGGTCACGAAAATGATTGAAAGCATTCGAATCATACAGACATGTGATTTATAGCACAGACACTTTACTTTTCAAAGGACATATACATATATATATATATATATATATATATATGTATATATGTGTCTCCTTTTCTTCCCACTACTGCTTCTACATTCTCGTCTCGTCATCTGAACCCGCTTTATCCTCACGAGGGTCATGTGGGTCACTGGGGGCCTAATCCAACTACGATGGGTAAAGGCAGGGTACACCCTGTATGAGTCTCCAGTTCATCTCAGGGCTGAACATATATAGACAAACAATCACTCTCACATTCACACCTATGGACAATTTATATTAACCAATTAACATATCAGTGCATGTGTTTGGATGGTGGGAGGAGTGCATTTTCTCTATTTTTTGTGCATTTTAGTGTACTTCACTCTATTTATTAGTAATTCTTTGGTGTATATTTTGTGCATTTTCTGTATGCACTTTGCATAGAGAAAATCTATGCATTGATGTTTTTGTACTTTAGTGGCATTAAAATGAAAAAGAAACTGAAGGAAAACATGGGTGGTTAATACTTTTTTCCATAACAAGATACTAAAATAACCCATTTTTAGTACATTTGACTGTATTTTTTGTGCATTTTACTTAATAATTTGTGCATTTTAATACACTTTTGTGGCATTAAAATGAAAAAGAAACTGAATGAAAACATGGGTGGTCTAAACATTTCACCATGACATTTTACCATGAATTTCTCTTATTATTGGCTCTAAAAACGCTGGCACGGTGCCAGGTACTAAAATATCCCAGTTTCATAGAAAGACCCATATTCTAAATCATACCACACACACACTCACACACGCACACACACACACTCACACACACCCACACCCACACACACACACACACAGAGTATCTTTAGGTAATGGTAAGAACATCATCCTGAGTTGCTGTGATTATGTGGAGATTTAAGACAATCTGCTATCCTCCTAAATCCCTCCCCTCACACCCTGAGGTATTAAGATGGATTACAGCTGTGCATCTGTGTGTGTGTGTGACTACAAAGACATGTATCCCTTACACTCCTTACTCTATATATATGTGTGTGTGTGTGTGTGTATGTCTATATGTATTAACCTATTTTTTCTGCCGCATTTAAGATCGATTTATTTAATTTCCTTTTTAATTTCGATCATGTAAATGACAATTTGAAAACATAAATGAAAATAAATGACATTCAAAAGAATGAAAGCAAAATAAAATCGTACCATAAAACTGCAAGATCAAAGGAGTAAAAGAAGAATAAAGTGATGTAATCCAACCCATTTAAACCTTTTCACACAAACACTGTCCCAGTTTGTCACTGATTTTCAAAATGTAGTTTCTCATTCATATTATAACACATTCAAACAAGGGAGTCAGAGACAGCAGACCTCTGCCAAGGCTTGATTATGGCGTCATATGACGTCAAAACATGACGTGATGGAGCCATAGGTGTTGACCCATCTGATGTGGTGAGATGATGTGAATGATTGTCTGAGATATTATCACTGATGTGTTTTAGCTGTTGACCTTTATTGTGACCTTGACCTTTGACCTTCATTGATCAAAATCTAATGGGTTCTTCCTTGACTCATTATTATCTATCATTCTTGAAAGTTTATTCAAACTGACAGACAAACATAGAGACAGAGAAACAAACAGACAAACTGACCCAAATTTTACATCTCCTTGGCAGAGGTAATGACAAACACACAATGGACTTAATCAGTGTATGTCTGGACAACCACTTCTTTAAAAATGTGTTTTAAACCCTCATATATGCTTAGTGGTCTACACGACTAGATAGCTTAGTGGTCTCCACCACTAACTTTGGTGTGGAAGGTTGCCGGTTCGATTCCCAGGTGTTGCCTTAGGCAAGGCACTTCACGCTATACATGCCTATACTTCACGATGAGCGATACCATAAATAGAGTCATACCAGCTCGGACGGCGCCCGGGACAACAAGGTCCGCGTTAGGGGTTGAGGAACCAGGACACTCTGAGGTTGCTATCACAGCTAGAGATCGATGAGGTACAGCGTTGTACCTCATCCACGGTACAAAGATGCTACGGCAAGGGGGAGCCAGGACGACAGGTCAGCTTGGGGGTGGTTTCACCAGCATATCGAGATTGGGTACCAAGCCCCAGAAAGACTAAAACACAAGGGCAGCTGACCTGAGAAAGAGAATCATGAAATCCTGGGGGAACACAACTACCTGCTTGCCAAGGCTAAAGAACAAAGTACCAGACCAGACTCTACTGGAGGACCTGAACACTGCACTGCAAACTGTCCCTACCACTACCATCACTGAGACCAATCAGCTGATGTACGCAGCAGCAACCGTAATCCTAGAGATGCTTGGATACAAGATGAACAGCAAGAGCAGCCAGAAGGTTGCCCCATGGAGGAGAAGGCTAGAGGCAAAGATCATGGCAGCACGGAGAGAAGTCAGTGTTCTAACAGAACTAAGCAGAGGTGTGAATCTGAGGAAAGCACTACCCAAGAAATACAACAAACTGTCCACAGCTGAGGTACTGGAGACTGCTAAGCAAAGGCTCACAGCACTAGCTACCCGCCTAAAGAGATACACAAGAGAGGTAGAGGCCAGGAGAATAAACCAGGTGTTCTCCACCAACCCAGCTAAGGTCTACTCTCAATGGCAGGGGGGCAAGGTGACAATGGACCCACCTAGGGCTGAGACTGAGAAATACTGGAAGAGCATCTGGGAGAAGGAGGTAACACATAACACCAATGCCCAATGGCTGACAGACTTACAGGCAGAGCACAGCCAACTCCCAGAACAAGACCCAGTAGTCATCACACTAGCAGACATCCAAACCAGAGTGTCCAAAATGAAAAGCTGGACAGCATCAGGGCCCGACATGATTCATACCTACTGGTTTAAGAAACTGACAGCACTTCATGAACGCCTAGCAGCACAGATGAACCAGCTGCTGGTATCGGGAAACCACCCAGAGTGGCTAACCCAGGGCCGGACAGTCCTCATAATGAAGGACCCCCAGAAAGGAACAATACCATCTAACTACCGGCCTATAACCTGCCTCAGCACCACATGGAAGCTTCTATCAGGCATCATAGCAACTAAGATGAGTAGGCGCATGGAGCAATACATGAGCAGAGCACAGAAAGGAATAGGCAACAACACCAGGGGAGCCAAATACCAGCTACTGGTTGACAGGGCAATTGCTCGGGATTGCAAGACGAGGAACACCAACCTGTGCACTGCCTGGATTGACTACAAGAAAGCCTATGACTCAATGCCACATACATGGATACTGGAATGCTTAAAACTGTATAACATCAACAGGACACTAAGAGAGTTCATCCAGAACTCAATGAGGCTGTGGATGACAACTCTGGAGGCCAACTCAAAGCCAATTGCACAAGTGAGCATCAGATGCGGCATTTACCAAGGAGATGCTCTGTCCCCCCCTGCTGTTCTGCATAGGCCTAAACCCCCTCAGCCAGATCATCTCAAAGAGTGGCTTCGGATACCACTTCCGAAGTGGAACATCCATCAACCACCTCCTCTACATGGATGACATCAAGCTGTATGCCAAGAATGAGCGTGACATTGATTCCCTAATTCACCTCACCCGGATCTACAGCAAAGACATTGGGATGTCATTCGGACTAGATAAATGTGGGCGGATGATATCTAGAAGAGGAAAGGTGATCACAACTGAAGGGGTTGACCTACCTGAAGGGAATATCACAGATGTGCAGGAAAGTTACAAATACCTAGGGATCCCACAGACAAATGGTAATCATGAGGAGGCAGCTCGAAAGTCAGCCACAGCCAAATACCTACAGAGGGTAAGGCAGGTCCTGAAAAGTCAGCTGAACGGCAAAAATAAGATCCAGGCCATTAACACCTATGCCCTGCCAGTGATCAGATACCCAGCTGGGATAATATCCTGGCCACTGGAAGAGATACAAGCCACTGATATCAAGACAAGGAAACTCCTTACCATGCATGGAGGGTTCCACCCCAAGTCCAGTGTACTGAGGCTGTACACTAAGTGAAAGGAAGGGGGCCGAGGACTAGTAAGTGTCAGAACTACTGTCCAGGAGGAAACGGCGAACCTCCAGGAATACATCAAGAAAATGGCCCCCAATGACCAACTGCTAAGTGAATGCCTCAGGCAACAAAAGCCCAGTAAGTTCGAGGAACCAGAGGGGCTATCATGGAAGGACAAACCCTTGCATGGTGTGTACCATTGGCAAATTGAGGAAGTGGCTGATATGGAAAAGACATACCAGTGGCTGGAAAAGGCTGGACTAAAGGACAGCACAGAGGCACTACTCATGGCTGCACAAGAACAAGCCCTGAACACCAGAGCAATAGAGGCCGGGGTCTACCGCATCAGACAGGACCCCAGGTGTAGGCTGTGGAGAGAAGCCCCTGAAACAGTCCAGCACATCACAGCAGGGTGTAAGATGCTGGCAGGCAAGGCATACATGGAGAGGCATAACCAGGTAGCGGGCATACTGTACAGGAACATCTGTAAAGAGTATGGACTGGAGGTCCCAGGGTCAAGATGGGAGAACCCCCCAAAGGTAACAGAGAACAAACAGGTCAAGATCCTGTGGGACTTCCAGATCCAGACTGACAAGATGGTGATGGTGGATAAGCATGAGAAGACAGTGGTGGTGATAGATGTAGCAGTCCCCAGTGATAGCAACAGCAGAAAGAAAGAACATGAGAAGAAATACCAAGGGTTGAAAGAGGAGTTAGAGAAAATGTGGTGTGTGAAGGCAACATTGGTACCAGTAGTGATCGGAGCACTAGGGGCAGTGACCCCCAAGCTGGGAGAATGGCTCCAGCAGATACCAGGAACAACATCAGAGATCTCTGTACAAAAGAGAGCATTGCTAGGAACAGCTAAGATCCTGCGCAGAACCCTCAGGCTCCCAGGCCTCTGGTAGAGGACCCGAGTCTGAAGGAGACACCGCCCATGTGGGGCGAGGGGAACTTTATATATATATATATATATATATATATATATATATATATATATATATATATATATATATATATATATATATATATATATATATATATATATACATACACAAGGGTTTGGGTGTTGGTCATCTACTGAAGGATTGTATTGTGGTGGGGGTTTTCCCTTCCCCCGCAATATCACCTCTGCATGCCTGCCTGTAAACTGCTTCACTGTGATCACTATTACAGTCACCTTTAAACTCCCAAAAGTACATTTATGCATAAACAGTTATATTACTGATATATTTTAATTTTCCTACACATAAGATAAGATAAGATAAGATATACTGTATTAATCCCCACTGCTCCATACAACAAAAACACAATCATATTATATCAGCACTTACATAAATAAATAAATACATTTGTGAATAAATACTAAATGTAAATAGCTCTAAAATTAAAAAAAAGTTCAGTATAAGTTATGATTAAAAGTTATTATTATGATTAAGGTTAAAGAAACAGAGTTAAATATGATAAAAAGTAGATACATTCCCCAAGCTGGGAGAATGGCTCCAGCAGATACCAGGAACAAAAGAGAGCATTGCTAGGAACAGCTAAGATTCTGTGCAGAACCCTGAGGCTCCCAGGCCTCTGGTAGAGGACCTGAGTCTGAAGGAGACACCGCCCAGGTGGGGCGAGAGGAACATTTTTATATATATATATATATATATATATATATATATATATATATATATATATATATATTCAGTTGTTCAGTTATTTCCAGTCTGTAATCATGTGACCTGTGCTGCTAATGAGGTCACTAACAGAGGAGTTTGACTGTTGAACGTATGAATCACTGCAGCTTTTAGCCTTTAGTGCAGAAGGACAGACTGTGCACAAGGACCTGCTGCAGCACAGAAGGGTGACTGATTTACAATCACACACACACACACACACACACACACACAGACACACACACTCAGTACTGTATCTAAACAGGGTTTCAAGGTTCTGCTGATGGACACCCACATTAACCCATACAGACCCAGTGTGACGGTGCAGTTCCCAAATACATCTTTCTCTATATTGAAAAAAGCAAAAGTTCAATCAAAAATTAAAAATATTTTCTTTAATATTATTATTATTATTATTATTATTATTATTATTATTATTATTATTATTATTATTATTACTTAACACAATTTTGTATGCAGTGTGCACAGATGGGAGGGAGGGAAGGGGTTCTTAGTGGGAGCCCCTATAGACCCAAGCAACACCCTTGTAAGAGAGACATCATAATGTTCAAGTAGGGTCTAAGGACGGGGGGTGGTTGGGACCATCATTGGCCTTCGTTTTGTGGGTTCCATCTGTCCGTCGTTTACTTATTTAGTCACATTTGTATATTTTATTATTACTCATAATTTTATGACAATGATTTTTTGAAGAATGCACAGGTGTGTGTGTGTGTGTGTGTACTTGTATTTCTATCTTTCTGGGGACATTGATATGTGTGCACAGTCATGCCATGGGGACCTCCGACATCATGGGGACCAAAATTCAGGTCCCCACAATCGTTAAATATTAATAAAGGTCCCCAGTACCAAACTAGAAATGATGTGGCCCTATAAATACATTCATTCATCGCCGCTAATAGAATACAAATCAGTTTGAAGTATACAAATGTGGAAATGCATTGACTTGTTTTAAAGAAACAGGTGCAAAATAAAGTGTGTATTTTTCAAAGTCATGAAGATGTGTTTACTTTTTTAAACTATTTATTTAATTTTATTTTGTATTATACAATTTTATTTCTTCTTTTTTTAAACATTTTGTTATTTTTTAAAAAAAAATAAATTATTTATTCATTGTATTTAAAAAAATATTTATTTTATTTATATTAAAAAATTAAATTTTTTTATTTTATTATTTATTTAGTTTCTTATTTTAGGAAAATAAATCACAGATGCCTTTACACTCACTACCCAATGGCTACTTTACCTAGAAGTGATGATTACAAACTTGGTCCCAATGATACATGGAAACGAGTATGTGTGTGTATGTGTGTGTGTGTGTGTTTGGGGGGGGGGCCCTTGGAACCCCTACAGACCCTAGTGACACCCCTGTGATACAGACCTCATCATAATGGTGTTAAATGTAGTAGGAAACGAAGGACGTTTCTTTCCTTTTTCTCTCTGAGCTTCCTTTCGTGTGTTCCTCTGGTTCTTCTCTCCATCCTTCATCCCTCCATCTCCTTCCTCCTAAACTATCCCTCAGCCTCTCCCTCTGTCTGCAGTTCGGTCCTTTTGGCCTTCTCTCCATTCTACCCACCCACTCCTCATTTATCTTTTCCTCCCAGCTCTCTCTCTCTCTGCCCTCCGTCTATTCGTCACTCGTCCCATCATCCTTCTCTCTAATTGGTCTCCTATAGGTCCTGGACCATTAAAAGCCCTCCAGACCCCCTCGGATTGCCCTTGACACTCTTCGACCTGAAATTCTTCTGTAGCTCCACTCAGACTAATCAGCCGACGCTCGATCACCTCGAGTGTCCAAGAGCCCTTATGTGCGATGTTTTTCTTAACGTATGCGATAAAAAACCCAAAGGATGGGAAGAGAAGCAAGAGGAAAAATGCTCGTGGTTATAAATAGGGATGGGGGTTGATAGGAGTTTAACTAGGGCTGACAAATAGTTATAATGTTTCAGATTACATAATTTCCATTAATCTTGATTAAAATGGTTTTCGTCAGTCGACTGTTCTGTCTTGCGTAGGGATTGTAAATCAAGTGTCCTTCAAAAATACACTAAGAAACAAAAAATGCAGAGCAAAAAAAAATTATGAAAAAAATATTATAACCCTCTAAAATGTACAAGAAAAGTAAGTAATGCAAATAAAACAATGAAAAGTTTGAAAATCTTTTTTATAATACGGAGAAAAAAACATCCAAAAATGTGATAAAATATTCAAAACATAGGTGAGCAGCCTGTTACTGCAGCTCTCTTCTGCTGTAGCCATTTCCTGTAAGGGATCAATAAAGTATTTATCAACCAATCAATCAAAACATATTAATAATATTATGCAATTAGTATGTGTATTCAACACCTTCAAACGTTTAAACAAAATAACTGTAAACAAACTGTTCAATTTAATTGCGCTTAAATGTTTAATCAGATTAATCACAGGGTTTCTTTGGATTAATTTTGATTAATCATGATTAAAATACATTGTTGGTAAACTGTTCCATCTCTTTTTTTTTCTTTTTTTTTGGAGGGGGAAATTAGAGTACAAATGCTCCGAGACAGAACAGCCAACCGACATAAAGTGTTTTTATCTTAATTAATCAAAATTAATATCTGTACCAGCTCTGTGATTAATCTGATTAAATTTTAACACAATTAAAAGGAACCGTAGTTTTGTTGAAACTGTTGAAGGAGTTGAATAAACATGATAATATTCATATTTTTACATATGTTTTGGTGTGTTTTCAAATTTTCCATCACTTTTCATTAGTTTAAGGTTTTTTATGTGTATTTAATATGTTTTGTTGATATTTTTTCTTCTTCATTTTGTTTCTTAGTGTATTTTTTCAGTCTACACCTACAGTAAACAGTAGGTCGGTCCATGTGCTTTAGACAAATGAAGCCTTTGTCCACCCATAGTCTGTAGTGTTTAGTGAAGCAGATAATTATATATATTGCCAGAATTGTTAATTTTGTGATATAAGAATGACATTTGGTGCATATACTCTTCAAACACCACTCTTTTCAAAAACAATGCTAACCACATACAATTCCAAGATGGCAACCTGAAAATTAAAGATGTCCGCCACCAAAAATGGGTTTTTTCCCTTAATAGTTCAAAATGCATTGATTTTAACCTCCATAAATGTAAATGTTCTTCACTTATATAGTTCTTTTCTACCTTCCTTGTGCTCTAAGTGCTTTACATTAGCATCACATTCACCCATTCACACACACACTCATACACCAGTAGGTTTCTAAGGTTCTGTCAGTCCTACTGGGAGACTAAGTCAGGGTTCACTGTCTTGCCCAAGGACATTTTGACATGTGGACAGCCAGAGCCAGGACGCAAACTGACAACCTTTCAGTCATAGGCCAACTGAGCCACAGCCGCCCCACAAATGTATTGAAGTTGAAAATCAATTTGCGTTTTGTGGATATTTTGGTATCATATATATGTCTGTATCTATGATGATTCATGAGATACAACATATAGATACCTGCACGGATTCAGAAGTAGAGGTGTGACCTTTGTCCAAAAATCATATTCAAATTTCATTTGTATCTAGATATTTGAATAATATTGGAATATTTATTAATTATATTACTCTGAAAATGCCTCACTAAAAACTCAGCATCAAAATTACATATTATATTGAGTCCACCAGGGGGCAGAATTCAGTCAAATATGTCAAATATTGTGGCGCATTACTGATGAAACATGCAGTGTCAGAGTAATTAGCATTATTATGACACTTTTAATGTTACATAATCCACAAAAATTATCTTTTGCCGTTGCCTTATTGTGTGTGAAATTGTCTTCCTTCATTTTCCTGGTTGTACTGATGAAAGCCTCTGAACTGTTAAACGAAACTCATTGACTATCGAAAGGGAACATTTCCAAAATGACCAGGTACAAAAATGGACACGATATGTAAAACGGTCACAGATTAGTTTTACGTGCTCACTTTGTTAACTCGTTTCGTACTCCCAGATGAACGACTGGAACCCAACCCCACAGAACAGATTCATGCGCCTCATGTCCTCACATATAAATCTTGTCAGCATGTGTGTTATTTTATTCTGCTGAGCATATGGGAGGACTCGCACACCTATGTGTCTATCTTCACCTGCCGTGGATAACAGACCGCTCTCCCTGCCCCCTCTCACCTTCCAGGTTTCCTGGGTACATGGTCCTCAGACGGGCCCTGAAGTTTGGGGTTTTGGATTGACACACGATTTTTTTTCCGCATATCTTACAGATCACCTTTTGTTGTCGTATTCCCCAACTTTTTTTTTCAAAGCAGAAATAGCAACACACATCACTTTTTAAATTGTCAATCCTAGATGTGCCATCTACCTCAACCATTGTTATTGAATGCGCCAGACTGACTACTCTGCCGTTGGTTATGTGCCAACTGGACGCTAACGTCTACAGATGCCTAGATTAAGCCAAAGAAAATGACCTTAGCATTCGTGATTCATATAAATTCGCAAACAAAAAAAACAAAAATTACAACCACTCGTCATCTGAACCCGCTTTATCCTCACTAAGGTCTTGGGGATCACTGGGGGCCTAATCCAGTGACAATGGGTGAAGGCGGGGTACACCCTGTTTGTGTCACTTTCACACCTATGGACAATTTAGATCAACCAGTTAACCTAAACCTACTGGTGTGAATGGGTGAATGTGAGGCTAATGTAAAGCACTTTGAGAACCATTTAATATGAAAATTCATCTTAGTTTTTGAATTTTATGTCATAATAATACTGCAAATATCTTATGAAAATACCATTTTCATATAACAATATTCACTTAACAAGAACCAATGTTAAAAATGTCTCACTTTCCTGAGTCTGTACAATATCTATATGTTGCATCTCAAGAATCATAATAGATACAGGCATGTATTTGGTACTAAAATATCCATACATCCTGACTTTATATTTAACTTCAAAACCTTTATGAGGCTTAAAATCAATGCATTTTGAGTTATTCATGAAAAAAAAAATTGGGGGGGGGTGGACATCTTGGATTTTGGGGTCGCTGTCTTGCAATTTTGTGTAGCTAGCTAATTTTTAAGATGAGTGGCATTTGAAGAGTACATGTACCAGATTTCATATGTGTACCACAATGTGAATAGACTAGCTTTAAACTACACAGACAACTAGCAAAAAAATTTGCAACTACACATTTTTTTGCAAAGACCAAAATACAAGTTACAAATATTAAATTTATATTTGTGAATATCAAAACACATGGACAAACCACTGACTGTTTGTATATCACCTTCTGTGCATTTACAAATATTTTGGAGACAAATCCAACCCCATATGATGGTGGTGCGGCAGCATGAACACAAAAGGAGGCAAAAGGATATAGATGCAAACAAGCAGATAATTAAAGGAACAATCAGACACACACACACACAGGTGGGAGGGAATCAGGTCACAGGCTGTAATCAAAAGTGATGGAACGTCAGCTGGAACAAAGAGCAGAACATAAAAGACGCAGATGAAAACAGCAAATAAACATTATTAGAGACAGAGATGTTCACTCTGCCAGTGTTTTCTACAACGCTCTGTGTCAATTACAGGCTTTTTTTCTCAATATTTCAACACCCACAGTGAATCTGGCAGAATTTTCAAACATTAACATCTGCACTTGTCGCTCATTCATTTTCATGTCAAACTAAATGAGTGGTCATTGTTTTACAAAACAATAAATACAACGCACTAACTCTCTGATTTAAACTACGTATATTTGCATTATTGCCTTACTCCCATCAAAATAAATTTTTTAAAGCCATGTAAACACCTTAATCAAAGTGGAATCGAACCCAACTGGGGTTTGAGAAGTCAGAGTAACCAAGTCAGAGAATATAATTGTAATCAAATTCTCTGTGCATGTAAACAGCACCCAACCTGAGCTCAGCTAAGACTGGTCTGGACACGCCCCCATTATGTTTAACAGTACATACAAAATATACAAGCTGCTGCATGGTTATGCTTAGTTACCATGGAGATACCATTATCTTCTCCAACATTGATTCCCCATTGTTTTTTCTGTTCAAACTATGCCATATTTGACTAAAAAAAACCTCACATTTTCTCTGTTTTTGATACAGTAACTCTTAACTTGAATTTTATCAGTCATAATCTGTAAATAAAATACAGGAAAATACTTGATTTTCACTTAAAAATTCAAAAATGCTGAACATAATATGAGAATTAATGGGGGGAAAAATCACTCAAGAAAAGTTTAAAAATAGAGGAAAATCAAAAGTCATTTAGGAACTTCCACAAAGGTAACACAGATTCTTTATGGGTTAAATTCAGTTTCAACAAAGTAGTAGAAGTTTATATGATGCAATAAAAGGCAACATTTCAAGCTGAAAAGAATCTGTGATGAAATAAACTCTGACATTTCAGTTAAAAGCAACATCAGAAAAAGATAACTGCAAATATTTCTAAAGCACCATGTATTGTAAATGTCAAAATGTACACAGTAATTTGTAGTGGCTGATGAAAATGTTCTTTCAGTTCACACACACACATTTCAAACAGATTTATTTCGAACCTTGAAAAAGTACTTGACAGAAGTTCCCGTTCTAGGCTTCATGTACCATCAGACACAACCTGTCCTTCAACCACAAATAAGTTATGACTGAGTTACGACAAGACGGAGAAAAATATAATAAAAATAATAATAAATGCAATGGATAAAGAATAAATAAACAATAAACAGAAATTTAAAAAAAATAAACAGAAATTAAAAAAATACAAATAATATACATTTAAGCAGGAAAATAAAAAAGGAAAAAAAAACTAATACAATGAATAAAGAATGAATGAATGAATAAATACCTAAATAAATAATAAAATAAATAGGGAAAATGCATAATAAAATACATAATAAAAAACTAAATAATAAAATAAAGAAATTTAATGAATAAATAGATACCTAAATATAACTATATATATATATATATATATATATATATATATATATATATATATATATATATATATATATATATATTTTTTTTTTTTTTTTTTTTTTTTAATTTTTTTTAATTTATTTTTTTTTTTTTCCACCATCCAAAGTAATGAAAACAATAGTTGTTTAGTTCAGTCCACAACCATAAAGATATGGACTCATATCAGCTGTTTGACATTTGTATTTTGAAAAAAATGAATGATTCTACCTGCTGTAGTTATTCAGATGAGTGAGAATCTCTGTCAAAGATTTGATCATGTGACATTTTGGACAGGTTTGGGTGGTTTGCTTATCGACTACTTCCAGCCTATACTGTATGTCAGTGGTCCCCAAACTACGGCCCGCGGGCTGGATATGGCCCGCCTCCACATTTGGTCCGGCCCCCTGAACAATACCAGAGACCATTTAGACTTTTTTTTATATGTGTGTATTTGTATTTGATAATAAAGTTGGACTTTTGCAATAAAATGTTCCTTAGTTATGAACTATTTTCATTATTAATGAAGCAGAGAGCGTGGGGTTGTCTCCAGGATTTGGTTTAGAGTGGCAAGGTGTGGGTTGTGGTTCCGATTAAAGAACACTGATACAGATGTCCTCATTGAAGGTTTATTCACTGTGGTCTGTAATAATACAGAGTAACACTCACTATAATAATATATACATACAATAATAAATGAACTAAGACCGACTATATGAGTCACTCAGATGTATTACATGGGTCATGGAACACACAAATCACTCACAGAAATCACAGATGACAGCTAGCAATGTTAGCTGCTAGCATGTTATCATATTAGCTTCAACAGCACACCGGCGCTAAACAGCATTAGCTTATACAGTACAACATGCTACCATCTACCCAAACTGTACTGTGTTATTTATCTCACCTTGTGGCATCTACACACAGTAATAAACCAAGAATAGATGAATAAAAAAGAGAAAAAGAAGCCAAAATGGTGAACTTGGCACAGTTACTTGCAACAGGGCGGCTAATAAAACACAGACTACGTTCATAACAGTCGTAACATCAGTGGTGCGTTCACCGGCGTGGGACATTTGAAAACTTACAGAAAAGGAGTTATTCCTGAACAAATATAACCAAACAATCAAATAAACAATTAAACTGTGTGGGCTTTCTAACAATTAACTATTATTAACTAGTTTGACACAATAATTTTGAGAGACTGCTCATATGAGTCATTTAAGTCAGAGATTCTGTTCTGACAACTAAACTGAACTTGGACCTGTTAAGATGAAGAAGTTTATGTTCCATGGACCTTTTTTCTGTGAAGAACCCACAGAGGGTCACTTATTTCATAAACAGTTATTATTATTATTATTATTATTATTATTATTATTAATAATAATAATAATAATAATAATAATAATAATAATAATAATAATAATAATAATAATAATAATAATAATAATAATAATAATAATAATAATAATAATTTTCTGACTTTTGTTCTGTGAAGAATCCAGAAAGGGTTGTGGCTTTCTGGAAAACAATATATTTTTTTTACATTTAGGCACTCCTGCATTCGTCACACTTTTTCTGTTACAAATTGACCCCGGCCCCTCATCTGAGAAGGGAAAATTTATGTGGCCCTCACTGGAAATAATTTGGGGACCCCTGGAAGTTTAAAGGACTAATAAAACGCATCTATTCCTACCCCAAGTGCTTACTTCACATTTTATTTTGTTAATTCATCATATCTAATGACAATGAAACTGTATTGGCATGTATTAATAGGATCAGTGGCTCAACAGTTTTTTTTTCTGCTTTTCATTTTGATCGCCAGTGTATTTTTGAGTCTTTATGGGTTAAAAAACATCACAGAAAATCTAATAATGCAAACATATGTATGTACCTCCCTTTTTTTTCTTTCAGATTTTTCTCTCACTACTATATTCAGGGTTTCTTGTTTTGAAGAATTTCATGTTCCTCTACCCAGTGACTGTTTTGTTTGTCTGCTTGGCTCTGTATTATCAGCCTCTATCTGCATCTCCACTGATTCCCTTTAATTGGTTTTCATTGACATGAAAACACACAACAAGACACGATCCAGCCGACAGAGCAGCAGCAGTGGAATACTAACAACAAGTAAAACATCTGTGGGAGTCTTTATTTAGGTCAGTGGTTCTCAAAATCAATCCTCATGGTCCCGTGTCCTACATGTTTTAAATATCAAGCTCTTCTTTTTTTTTTTATAATACATTTTTTTTAAATAAATACATAAAATGAAAAAATAAAATGAAAAAAAACGTTTTTTGATCTAAAATACATTCAAAACATTTTAATTTAAAAATAATTTAAAAATAAAACAATTACAAAATGTAAACAAAAAGTACAGATGTGAAAAATTCAACACTAAAATCCTACCCTGAAAATTTAATCCAAATCCGTCTATAAGTTTTTTAGTCATCTAACAGACATACAAATGAAAAACTCTGGCAAAAACATAACCTAATGGTTAAATATTGGTTCAAATTGTGTCTAATTTTCTTTAGACATTCCCGGTTGTTCACATTTGTTCAGGTTATTCACATTTTATTGTTGCAGGGTCGTTTGTAAATGTAAATATTTTCATAATATTCTTTTTTGCAGTAAAACTAATGGAGTAAAACTAAAAATATTTAAGTTTTCAACATTTATAGGCAAAGAAAAAAAACTGAGAAGAAAATATGCAGTCATTTAACAGGTTATTGTGCTCTTCATCCCACGTTCCACATTGGAACCATTGGCGGGCTGCATTTGGCCCCTGAGCCACATGTTTGAGATCCTTGTATTAATGAGATCTATTCTGGATGCACTTTTTTTGGAGAACTTCCTGGAAATTGATGTAGTAGTTTTTGTGCTGACAACAAGACAACGAAGAAGCAGAGAAAATAATGAACCAAAAATAATTGCCCTTGTCTTCCCAATTGGTGGGGGACTACAAAAGAGCCCCCCACCCCTGAATGAATCATTTTTCAGGTGGAAAATATGAATGAGTAGCTGAATTTCCATTTACCTTTGAAATTCGCTAAATGTATATAGCACTATGAAAAAACTGGTAGAATGAAACACCTGAATTTTGAAAAAAAACCCAACACTCACATATCCATAAAAAGTTTTTAAGCGATTATGCATCACAGCACATGTACATGGTCACATGATCACTTCACTCAGAGGGAAAATTAAATGGCAGTTATCAAGACATGGAAAGGTCCATCTTCCAACACTGAAATCTCACGGGGTGATATTTCATGAGAGTTACGATGCTCCTGCCTCAAACAACCGTCAATGGAAACACGTTCAAAGCGCAAATATGTAGCCTAGCCGTGCTATCCCTATTCATTACATGTATAGGTCTTGGAACACTAGATGGGCAAAAAGGTTCAAATCCTTCTGTATGCAAGAGGAGGGTACTACAACCAATCAGTGTAATCTTTAAGATGACGTAATTAGAGTGCTGGAGAAAGTTACAACTGACTAAACAAAATTGGGGATTATGGAGCTTGACCGTTGTTGCTTCTGTATGAATAATTTAAAGATGGCTGATGTTTTCTCACATTCTTCACTCATCTTTGATAAAAGGAAATGCCACCAGTTCTTCTGTGGTTGTTTCTTTCCGAATTGTTGCAACATCACTTTGTTACACCCGCCCTCTGACTCTATACATAACTGTGATTCATTGGCCAGTTTCAGGGAAATCTAGCCAAAAATTACATTGAGTGTAACTAGACTACTATGTGCTGCTGCTCGGGTGGGGGGGGTCTAGCGCAAGTAGACTAGAATATAGCTATTGTTTTGCGAAAAACTGTAACGGAAACGTAGCTAGGGAGTGATAGGTTTCACTTGCACTTCAGCGAGTCATGGTCCACGCCCAACCAACTCTAATCCCCAAACCCAAATCCGTCTATAATCATTTTGCTAACAGACAAACAGACAAACCCTAAAAAGCACACGAGGTAAAAATGTGGGAAAAAAATAAAGAGAAATTTTTATTTGTTATTTAAGGAGTCAGTTACTTACCATTACTTCTCACATGGAGCTGCTCTTCTTCTTGGCTGTTTGCAGTAAATCTGTCCACAGTTGACAGTCAGTTGAGTGAGTCTGAAAATGAAAGCAGAAATATTTAACACCAGTCTTTCTTCAAGTCTTTTCTGCAGTCTTGAGGAGATGGTGGTGCAATGGTTAGCACTCGTAGCTCACAGGTTCAAATCCCACACCAGGCCTTTCTGTGTGGAGTTTACATGTTCTCCCTGTGTTTGCATGAGTTTCTCCAGGTACTCCAGTTTCCTCCCACCATCCAAACACATGCACTGATAGGTTAACTGGTTTATCTAAATTGTCCATAGATGTGAATGTGAGAGTGATTGTTTGTCTATATATGTTCAGCACTGAGATGAACTGGAGACTCATACAGGGTGTACCCCGCCTTCACTCATTGCAACTGGATTAGGCCCCCACAGATCCCCGCGACCCTAATGAGGATAAAGCGGGTACAAACGATGAAATGAGACGGGATTTTGTAGCCTTGTAAACTAGCCCGACTCGAGTGGCAAAAAATGGTTTTTGCCTGAATTGTTGATCTAGACATAGATAGACATAGACTTCATAGAGCTTCAGCCAGGACCGGTTCAGGTTAAACCGATCCAATCACAGCGCTCCATCTGTGTAGATTGTAGGCAGGTTTAGCACAATGATGACAGGGTTGTGCAACAGTGTTAGACTGCAGAAGAAGTATGAACTTATATACAGTCTATGGTCGGATAAGCAGCATGTAAGGGGGACCCGGTTAGATATTTTTCCTCCACTGTTACCGGTGTGTTAGTGTTTATAGGCCTAGCCTATAGGATGTTAAAACAACCAGATAGATACTAGTTACCTCTGCCAAGGAGGTATTACATTCAGGTCCGTTTCTCCATTTGTCTGTCTTTCAGCAGGATTACACAAAAAGTTCTGAACAATTTTGATGAAACTTTCAGGGTTGATCAATAATGGGTTAAGGAAGAACCCATTAGATTTTGAGCAATGAAGGTCAATGGTCAAGGTCGCACTAAAGGTCAACAGCTAAAACACATCAGTGGTAATACACATCACATCAGGATTCAGAAAAGATAGAATCTGGTGTTTTTTTCATTCACATCATCTCACCTTATGACATCAGATGGATCAATACCTATGGCTCGATCATGTCACGTTTTGACGTCATATGATGCCATATCAAGCCTTGGTGGAAGTCTGCTGCCTCTGACTGCCTTGTTTAGACTTTTTTCATTGCTCTGTATATGTGACATTGTTTGTTGCTCTGATTGGTCATAGCACTGGCCGATTATGTGCAGAGCAGTTTGAAAGACAGCCGTTGATCCCATCCATACGCTTAAGCTCAGTTTATGGATCATATCCAGACTATAAATTCATATCATAGTCAGGCTTGCCAGGCTATGAATTTTGCATTAAATGTAAAAAAACAGTCAAAAATGTCCATCTGAAATTAATGTTTATGTGGCTATTACTCTCAAACGATACATCGGAACATTTTGCAGTAAATAGTTACAAAAAATTAAACTTGCCCAGACAATACATGTATGGTCTCATAACTGTGATATATCATACAGATTTCATATCACTATGCCAAATAAAACCCCATTCATTCTTAATGAGACGGACAATAAAGTTGCTTTTTTGTCAATGCTACTGCTTCGCCGTACTTTAACACACAGACTTAATTTAAACTTTAAAATGCAGGCATTTTTGTCCTCTGTGGGAGGGGCTTCTCATCTGAATACAGGTCTATACAAACTCTGTAGTGATGTTAATCCACAGATTCCAAATACGAAATGAACAGGAAATATTTCTTCCTTTTACGACACACCAGCCACGACTCCAATGATCCAGTAAGAGACAAGTGCACAGGTATGTTCTTCTTCCTCTTCTTCTCACTTACTTTATTTTTTCAAATCTCTTTTTAATTATTTTTTCTTTTGGTTTTTAAAAAAAACATTATTATTATTAAAAATTAAAAGTCTAAAAAAAAAGGTGGGATGTGTCCTGTCCGTTGTTGACTTATTTATTCACATTTGTCATTTTTCTTCTTCTTAATAATAAATACATAAATGAATAAATTGCTTAATAATTAAAATATATATGTAATTATTAATCTCAAATGTTCCAGAAATTGTGTAAAAATCTGTTTTTTTGTGTGGTGCACAGATGGGGTGGGGGGCTGAGGGATTTTTTCCGTGGAGACCCAAGAGACCCTAGCAACGCCCCTGCTTCTCATGAATCTCAGAGAAATGAATGTTGACTGTGGTATTTTTAAGGTGACCTGCATGATTAAATTCTCACAAAGGAGGTTAGAGTTATAATGAATGAAGACACAGAGTAGAAATAGTTATCAGTGCTGTCATACACATCAAACAAAAGGGAAGCAGTGCACTGAGATACAGCCACACAAAGCAAAGCAGCAGTGATTAAAGAATGGAGATAAATCAATGATGGCAGGCGTGTGTTTGCCCCTGGGGTTAGTCCACAGCAGGAAGTATGTGATGGATCACTGTGTCTGATCCACCCATTATTTACCTTGTGTCAACCAAATAAATACCCATATATGACTACCACTGTCATTAAGATAAAAAAAAATGTATATATATATATATATATATATATATATATATATATATAAAATATGTAATGAAGTAATTGGAATGAATGAATAAATAAATGAAATAATAATAATAATAATTTTCACCTGGCATTCTGTTCTTTTACAGGGGATTCCCACTTGCCATCACATCATAGAGCGCCTCCATTTTGACGGTGCTAATGCTAACCTCTGAACCACCAGTAACATTAGTCTTCTCCAGAAACAGCGAGAAACCAACAATGTGTTGTTGTACAGTCGGATGCAATCAAAAATGTGATCCTCCGAAGGGAATAGCCTTATATCGTATTCCAAAAGAAACAACACTGAGAAACAAGTGGTTGTCTGCAAATAGCAGGTAGTGTTAATGATGACAGTGTTTGGTGACAGCTGATGACGGTGTTCCAATGGACCACACACTCCTGAAAGTAATTAATAAGTACTCTGCAATAATAGATTGTCGTTGGAGGAAAATGTGTAAATTTTCTGTTATCAGAGAAACCAGCAATTTTGCATGCATTTAGCATTAGCCTGATCCAGTCTAGTCAGTAGTGAAAGGAACCCTGGAACTGCTGTAAAGGCTGCAGCACACTGAGTGGACAAACTACTACTGAAATGTGTACAATTACCTCATTAGGATTGGACCTAAAAAGTACTAAAATATATACTTTCAAAAGTATGTCATTGTTGAAATGGAAAACGTATTTAGCATAGATGTCTTTAAATTGTATTGCTGTGAAAACTGGGCTTAACTAGGGCTAAATTTGTAAAAAAAAAAAAAAAAAAAAAAAAAAAGCATTAAAATGAAATAAATAAATAAAGCTGAACTAATATTTTTATATCATCAGAACTGATCTAAGACAACTAAATTAGGAATTTTTGCAGCTGACTACATACGTGGAGGGGGAGGGTCACATGGAGGGGAATCCCCTATTGGAGAAACACAGGGGGTATTGTTTTTGGTTTGTTTGTTTTTTTCTGTTTGTTTATCAGCAACTTCACACAAAAAATACTGGCAAAAGGTGGTCCACAAAAGATCCCATTAACCCTAGAACACTAACCATTCAAATTAGTAATATCACCGCTAATGTCAGGAATATTTTACATGATAAAATATCCCTGATAAAATACAGTTTTCATCAATTTATCTAAAAGTACAACACTGTATGCCAAATTGTAGTACTCTTCTTTAATTTCCCAATATGTAATATTACATAAAACAGGGATGTCAAACTCATTTTAGTTCAGTTCTCCATTCAGCCACATAGGATGTGAAAAGTTAGCCTAGCTGCGCTACATTTGTATCACTTTTTTGTGTTTGTTTATTTTGAGGGGATTTTACTGGATTTTCAGAAATGTTTTGTATTAGTTTTTTTCTCTGTATGTTTTGTGTTTTAGTGTATTTTGTGGGACATTTCAGTACCAAAAAAAGAAAAAGAGTTTTGGACATGAAGTGCAAAATGTGTGTAAAAAGTACACTTGGAAACTGGAGGGTTGATGTGATTAAGAGACATACCCCAGACCGCAGTTAGTTCCCTCACCTAATGCTGTGATGCTGAACAGACACAACAAAGTGAATATAATATAATTCAATGTTGAAAATGTCTGCTCTTTTATTTCCTACCCTGAGGGCTCAAACTGCCACGTACGTTTCACTTGTTTTATTCCGCCATAAAACACTACTTGTGCTGCTTCAAAACACTGAAAACAAAAGGAAACATATTTTACCAGAGGACATAGTTAGTGGAATTTGCTCATAACTGAATAAAACTTCTCTGAGATGAAAAGAGAAAAGAAAAAGAACAAGTGCTACCAGGCACAACAAACCCTGCCCCTCTTATAATATTTAGCTCTCAATGGACATCTTCCTCTATAAATGTGGTTAAGGTCGCTCAAGGTCAAACATCATGATGCCATTTAGAGTCTACATGTAGTTTCCTATCTGTCAAAAAACTTAACTGAGTCACCACTCTTTTTGGAGTTATTGTCATGACCTCCGCTCCGGTGACCTTTCCCCCAGTGCTCATCCACACTCACCTGGTCCCGCACTGCGCAGCTGCAAGCCGTTCCTCATCTGTGGCTATAAAAGCAGTAAGGCTTGCAGTTGCCAGTGCGGGACCATTCAGTATTGTCACCTCCATAACCTGGACAGCTTCTGCCATCGCCTCAATCACCATAACCCGGACATTCATCATCACCACGGACTCTGACCGTCTGTTCCCAGGTTTTGTCTGTATTGTCTTTGTTTCTTAGTTTTGTTATTAAATTATTATTTCCCTTCAGTACTGTGCATCGGAGTCCTCCTTCACCTCACCCCGATCCTGACAGTTATGACTGTTTAAAATGATGTGACCTTGATTTTGACCTTTTCAAGGTTACTCAAGGTCAAAGGTCATGATGCCATTTTTTGAAATCCATGCCAGGGTTTCTTATCTAACAATAATAGTAACTAACTCTATCTCCACTAATTTGTGCGTTACAGTCCATTTTTAGCTATTGACCCAGTGACCCCTACCCTCTTGGGTCAACAATAGTTCAAAATCTATACACACAAGATGCAGAATTGATAGACCAGCATTTTGATGCTTGATGGAAATCTGTAAGATGGAGAGTTCACAAGTTATATCCAAAATTACATTCTGACCTTCATTGTGACCTTGAACTTTGACCTAGAGAATTAGTCCTTCAAGGCTTTAATGTCAATTCACAACAACAGTGAGAATAAAAATAACCTATTTTCAAAACTACAGGAATACAGGAATGGAATGGACATTACCCATCTCTTATGTTTGTAAAGACACATTTTAGTGACCTTGACATTTGATCTACAGTCACCAAAATTAAATGGCCTCTATTCTGGACCACTTCACACCTATCTTAAAAATGGAAATCGGTCTTGTAGTTTTTGTGAAAACAGACAAACAAAAAGACCAAACCAAAAACAATACAGAATCAGTCACAAATATTCAACACAGCAGTGCCTAAAAATGGTCACAAACATTGTTAGAGAATGCAAACGACGTATGGCTGGCAAACATAAAGAGTATAAATTGTCTTGTCAGTAACACTTTACATTAAAGTGGTATAATTCCATGGTAATTTTGATGTCATTTCATGGTAACAATCCTTTGTGACGACATATCAGGTAATTTCCATGCAGTTTCCAGGTAATAACAATGTAAACAGCTTTTATTTCACGGATAATAATATGGTAATTATTAGGGATGGGACATGATTTTTAAATATTCGAATTTTCCTGACACACTCAAATATAGAATACTAATTTCGAATGCTGCATTATTTGTATTACTTGGACAGAATTCCGTATTGACTTGCATTGTACGGTTGCTGACAGGAGCAAACCCACCGCATCGACAAAACGCTACAAATACTAGAAAGATGAACAACCCCCAAAAAATACCCTCGCCTGGCAAAGTTGGCGAGTGCATACCTCTGTGTGCCATTGGGAGCACGTGTTTTTAGCAGCAGGATTAATTGTGCACAGGCTGCATACACACTTCCACCTTGATCATGTGGACATGTTATTTATCAATTTTTTTAAATAAAAACCTGGCATAGACTCGACATTGTAGCTAAAATGAGCTGTTTCACCCAGTTCTGCCGAGACATTTAAAGGAAATATAGCGTTGGCTGCGGTTATTGCGATTCAAAAATTAAAAGCCTGACTTGCTTCATACAGAAGATGAGATGAATTATTCTGGGAAGATTAACATGTTGTGTGATTTGTAATAGTCTTGTTTATTCAGTAAACGTTTAGTTACCTCTTTTACGTTTTCCATCATCAAGCGGCTGTTTGGCTGGAAACACTTTCGATTTTTGAATAATGTCAAGTGTCTACTGAATTTTGAATAGTGTTTTGGACCAAAAGTCACATCCCTAGTAATTATTTGACTTTCCAGGAATTTCCAGGAAAATAAACACTTGTTTCCACTCAATTCCTTACTTATTACAGAGAAAGTGACAAAATCAAATCACTATAGTAGTAAGATGGTAAAAAAATAAATGATGTGGCTGTACCTACACTGGAATACATTAAAGGTAGGATGGGAGATGTTGGGAAAAAATGGTCAACACAAGTGAGATTTAGAAAATATACACTTCCTCCTCTTCTTCATCCCTCCCCTCAAAACCACACCTTCACCATTTACAAATACATGAACATGCACGCTGTCTCGAGCAGCCACAGAAGTTCATGCATTAGTTTCAAGCCTCTTTTCCTTTTCCAGTTGACGCCAACGCTGGAAAGTCATAGCGATTACCACCCTTGTCCTGTTCCGTTCTTCGATCAGCTTCCTCATGGCTGTAGCTTTTTCAAACACAGTATTTACGTTGGTTTTGCTGCTGGTTGTCGTCTTTTTCACCATAGCTGTTTATGTGAACGGGGGGGGGGGGGGGGGGGGGGTGATACTTGATGGACGTATCAGCAAATCAATCATTGTAAAGATGAACAGTACAATGATTGGCCAGTTTTCCTCTCTTTCCACCCTCTAGACTGGACTAAAATATTAATATGGTAAAAAAGCTCCAAAAAAGATCTCCCACACCACCAGCAATGTATTACTTGTAATAAGTTGTTACAAAGGCATTATTACTATGAAATTACATCAAAATTACCATAGAATTACTACCTTATTAGCGATCTGTTACTTGTAATAAGCCGGTACAAAGGCATTATTACCATGTAATTACATCAAAATCACCATAGAATTACTCCCTTATTAGCGATCCATAGTGTAAAGTGTTACCACAGTGTCCTCACACACACACACACACACATACACACATCCTTCCACACTAACCATTAGACCGTAGGATGATGAACCATAATATCTTCTGTTGCAGCCAATAACATGTCCTGAAATGTAGCATGAGTAGGAGTGGACGCTCACACACCCTGAACGTTTCCAGTGCAGCTGGAGGTGACCCTTTCTATCACAGTGACACAGACAATGATGACACCCAGAACACAGATGGATGGGGGTGATGACGGGTGTAACGCTCCCATCACACACACTCAGACGTCATAAAGGAATGACAGATAATGAAAGCATTCATTAAGGGGTCGTTTTCTTCTGCTTCCATTAGAGCTGATGAGGTTTTCATACTTTCACACAAGGGTTCAACAATCGATTGTTTTGGGCCAAAAATCCTGATTTCAGACGACACAGTTTTGGAATTGTCAAGCCATGTTTTTTTGCAGGGCTCACAACTTTTTCATTAACTACTGTGTTTTACTTATTTATTACCAATAAATATGAGCAAACATCAACCTTTTTTTCCCCTGTTTTCTACTTTTTTCCTTTACTTCCTTTTTCTATTTTTTTCTTCCTGTTTTTGTCCTTTTTTCTTCTTTCTCTTTTCTTTTCTTTTTTCACCTTTTTGTCTTCCCTCCTTTTCTTTTTAAACTGTTTCTTCACTTTTCTGTCCCTTTTTTCTACCCTCTTTTTTATTTTTTCCTCTTTTCTTTTCTTTTTTTCTTGTATCCCGTTTTTCCTTTTTTCTTCCTGTTTTACTTCCGTCCTTTTTAAAAAAATGTTTTCTTTATTTATCTCTTCTTCTTTTCTACAGTCTTTTTTCTTTTTCCTCTCTCATTTTCTTTTTCCACCTTTTTTTCTTTTTTCCTTTATTGTTTTTTTTCCCCTGTTTTTTGTTTTTCTTTTTTTCCCCTTAATGACATGTCTACATGTTTATTTTATTTGTGTCTGTGTGTTTTCAGCATCTTTTTAAATATATTTTTGCATATGTGTATGTTTTTAACCTCTTTTAACACATCTTAACATTTTGTTTATTATTTATTTTGGGGGTTTGTACGTTTTTACTTCTGCATCATTTCTATTATTGCAGCATTTTTCTCTTGCAGCTTCACTTCTGTTGCATTTGTTTTATGCGTTTCTCTTTTTAGTTGTGCATCTTTCTTGTATTTGCAGCATTTTGTCGATGCGGTGAATTTGCCCCTGTCGGCCACCGTAATTAAAGACAGTCTGAATGGCACAAACCCAATTTTTAAAGCTTTCATTCCATGGTTATTTCTTTAATATTACTGTGTTCTCCATTGCTACTGAATACATTGTGTGTTGGTTCTATTTAAAAAAAAAATGTTTGGATTGCTTTGTTTCCAGCTATTTTTCCACAGTAGAAAAATGACTTGAGGTCAAAAAACCGAGTTTACCGGTACTTCCTCATACGCGGTGACGAGGAGTCTCTGATTGGCTCAGAATGCGTGAAGGAACACTCCACCCTCCCCTCTCACTCTCTGTATGTGTTTACCTTTACCAGAGTAGCCTCCAGCTAGGTTTCGTGCCGTTGCTTGTTCTGAAAACGTGCAGGAAAAAAAGCAAGGCTTTATTTCCACAGAGAGCACATGAACCACTTTGATCCGCCATTTTTTCAAGTTTGTCCAACAGCTTCTCTAGTAATGCTAATGCTACTTCAGATTCGCTACAATGGGGGTTTAACCTCACATGGGTGACGCTAAAGTCAGTCTGAAGTCAGATGGACCATCTTTTTCTGGGTCCCTTGTTCCTCTTGTTTTCTGTGAATGCGTTATGCAGCCAGTGGAGGTGACAAACCACTTTCAAAGGCAGCATGTGTTGGTAACTCAGAGTGACCCATCAGATTCCAAAAGGAGGGTGGAAAAGTGGTTTTCAGTGGAATGAAACCTTTAAAAATCTGACTCATATATGGTAGAAAATTCAATATGTATCCAATATTTCATGATGGGACTTCAATCTGGATGGCCATGTTGCATTTATGACATTTTTTTCAGTTACTCCTGTGATTGACACAGCAAATGTAAAGACCCAGAGGTGCAGCGTTTTGTCGATGCAGTACGTTTGCCTCTGTCGGCCACCGTATTTTACAGGCCAGATATAGGTCACATGGAAAAAAAACATGGGAACATTTACCTGCAGTCTGAACACAGCCTTAGTTGCTATTATGGACAGCTTCAAAAAGGACCTTTGACCTTGGGCAACCTTGAAAGGTCAAACCTATAGTTTCATGTTCTCATGGTCAATAGAATGGGAGATGTCCATTGAGGGCAAAAAGGGGGCAGGATTTGTTGTCCCTGGTACCACATGTTTTATTCTACTTTTTTGTGCTCCTTTTGTTTCCAAAAGTTCCCCAGTCGGCTTTTAAGGTAAAGTACCTTCATATGCATGTCAGAGGAATACGAGTGCAGTAACTTAATAAAACTTTGCCTAAATCCCAGTTTCCGTTTTTGGCTGTCACTCTTTTTCATCTAAATGGTAATAAAAGGAGAGAAGTGAGTCTCTGTAGAGATGAGTATGACAATCCTGGAGCCTTCACCTTCACTCCACCTCCTTAATACTGTTACCCACACAGACACAACGCTGTGTGGGTGGCACTTGATGGCTCCAGTGACGTGTGCACTTTTATGGCGTTGGGTGCTGTCACTACTTACATCAAGGAGGAGACGGGATCGTGATGTCGACAGTGAGAGCGGAGACGAGGAGGAGTGGAAAGGAATGATGAATTGCTTTGTGACCTTGCCGTCTAATGCTTAGACTAAAAAAAAAGAAAAGTGTTTCTGTCAAGTGAAAAAAGGATAAACTGCAGTCGCACTAAATGCTGATGTGCTGTTTGATTCCTGATATTCACATCTTTTTCCATTACAGAAACACCAGGGGTTTTTTAAGTTATCTTATTGACAGCACAGCGTTGTATGCCTGTTTTAATCCATCTTTATTTCACTCCTAAGATTGATATCTATCTATATAGTCTATACCAGGAATTTTCAAATAGTGAAGCGGGGGCGCCAGAGGGCAGTGTGAGAAAAAAAAAGGAATAAAAGGAAAAAAATGTGTAAAATACTGGTTCACTAAGAGAACATGTGAAGAATAAAATCACACCTGAAGTGAATAAGAGAGAAAATGTTAAGATGTGTTAAAAGAAATGTTAAAAAAAAACATACATAGATGAAATGTATTTAAAACTGTTAAAAAAAACATTAAAAACATTAAGATGTGTTAAAAAAGATGCTTAAAAGATGTATTTTTGTGAAATAATAATTTCAGCGTCAATACAATAAAATGACATGAACATTTTTATATTTACAAAGCAAAACATTTGGTGTTGTGAGTATTTATACTTTATTATGAGAATGTTTTACTAATCTGACCCACTGGAGATTAAATTGGCCTGTATCTGGAACCTGAACTAAAATGATTTATATCTTCAGTGTCATTTTTGCATTTTACAAATTCATTCCAGGGGCCAGACTGGACCATCTGGAGTGCCGGATTTGGTCCCCGGGCCGCATGTTTGACACCTCTGCTCTAATTTATTGCCAGGATCCTTCTGGCAGGGAGACTATCATTGGAAATTAGCCTTTTAGCTAAAAATGGGTGCATTTACATTTTCCTTCTCTATAAAATATTTATTAATGTACATTGTCCCTCTAAAACAAATGAAGGTTAATAATAATAAAGTCATCCCAGACAACCTAAAAACAACAAAATGCTGGATCAACCCTTTAAAAGCTGAGAAAGTCCATTGTACCTAAATATATAACATGTATTGGTATAATTAGTGGATAAACGGGTGTTAAACCATTTAGATCAGTGAATTATTTAATGGTTGGTGACTGTTTGGGTCTGTAGGGGTTAAAGTTCAGAACATGGCAGCATAATTTGGGATCATTAAGAATCATTGAAACCCATTTAGTATCAGTTTCAGACTTTAGAATTATGCATGGAGCCGTGCAAAGCCTTATGGGATGGGGATCTATCGACGTGGCCTCCTTCAGATGGGGGGGGGGTTCTTTGTTTTATGTGAAAATGCATTTGAATGGTTCATTTGTACCAGCAGTAGAAATTCATTTCCAGTGCTGGGTGCTTAGACTCCAGTGTAGATACAGGCCTGAGCAGGTGGACGCTGAAAAAGTGAGATAGGAAAGAAGATATGTGAGATTTTTTTTTTATCGATATTTGTGTAGTTGTTATTATTCCTCAATATTAATGGACGGAAATATAAAAATATTGCTCTGAAATGATTACCATTTTTAGTCAGATGGGTTGTGGATTGTGATTAAATATTAGTTTTTAAACTATATTTAGTTGTGTTTTATTTTCAGTCAGCAAACAGACTCAAGCAACAAGTTAATATATCTGCACTCTGTCGTTAGCTAGCCAATGCATTATCCTAGTGCTAGCATTAGCCTAGTGCTACCAGAATCTCCGACTAACGTATGGTTCATGTTAATGTGATATTTTATTACCTGCGCCAAGGTTATGTTTTTGCCAGTGTTTTGTCTGTTTGTCTGTCTGTTGATGAAAATTTCATGACGTGTTGGGAGTGACACAAGGAAAAAACTATTTTTGGTGATGATCCAGAAGAGACTCTGGATTCTGGATCACTTTGAAATGTATTCTCCATTTACTGCAATGTAAAATTTCGAAGTGATCCTGAATCCAGGATCATTTCCTGATCATCACAAAAATCTACGTTAAAACTAGCTTCTAACTTTTGGAGGTACAGGCAGAGGTACAGTGAAGGTTAATGCAGTCGGGTAGTGGACACAGAAGTGACAAAATAAAAGCATATTCATGGATGAAACCGTGGATCCATGGTTGATCCACACAGCTGAATCATTTTATTTTGAAGGGAGCTTTATATGTAATTTCTAAAACACAGGACGTGACTTAACACACACGAACACACACCATACGTGTTCCTCAAGTGTGAACGTGTACAGTGTGTGCTTTAACAGAAAATAAAGCTCAACAGTGGTTGACAAAATGTCACCATATGGGTCTAATGTACGAGGGTGCGGGTTTGTAAAGTGAATTGCAGGATCCTATAACAGTGGTACTTCTGTGTCACACGACTCCCTGTCAGAATATTAATCACTAATTAAGTGACGTTTGGTTGTTCAGTTGACTTTACCTGAAAATAGATGATTGCTTAACCCCTGACCCCTAACCCACTCCAGTGGTGGAAGAGACAGGCACACCTCCCACTGCTGTCATATCTTTAAAAAATACCTCTGTAAACCAGACACCAGCGCAGCATCAGAAAGAGTTTTTATCAAATCATTGGATATAGTTTCAGTGACATTAGCGTTCTTAGACATGATTACGTTGTTCAGTTGATTTTCCTCAAAAAGACTAAAAAACTGTATTTTATGTCTAACCTCAGTGTTAAGGTCAGTGTTTTGTCACATTTGCAGGAGTAATTCAATTTTATGACATTTTTATCTTTTATTTTGTGTTTATGAAGGAAAGTAAGTTTTGGATTTTAAATATGAGCAGTTTTACATACCTGTTAAATTAGTACCAACAGATTATTAGTTTTACATTTCACTTATATCAGTTATCTACAGGTATATTGTCATTAATATCAGTTATCTACAGGTATATTGTAAAGATTTCAGTTTATGTCATATGAATTTAAGTTCAGTAGTTCCTGCTCTACTGTCTCTGTGACACTAATTAAACAAAAGGATATGGTTTTGAACGGTTTTATGTATCTTTTTCTTCTCAGTAACAAAGTAAAACAAATCCTTGCTGTTAAATTGTCAATTTGTATTGAATTAAACAGAATAAAATCGGTTTGAATCGAATCGTTTGCTAATTTTTATGAATCGCCCTCAATTGGATTGTAGTCTGTGAATCCAGATTTGAATCGGATCGTTTTGTGAGTTTTCACTATTTACACCCCTAGTGAATAGTGACCTAAGTAATGAGCATTTGGAGCATCTGTGTGACGCTGATTGGCTGACATCTGGGCTAATGAAGGCTATTGCGCAGGCGCATAGTGTCGGGCCGTCACTAATTAATGTTAGGCTGTACCAAATTCTTGGTGAGAACCCTGATCTGATTGTGTTCTACTATTGTGTTGATGGAACAGTGAGGAAAAACTGATGCAGTGTCTAAAATAATCAAACAGAGCAAGAACGTTGAGTGAGTGGACGCCGTGTACTTTGTGTTCTGGTGGATCACACACTTCTGTTCAGCTGTGAACCACAGTTCATAAGTCAACAAACTGAGTCTGAGCTGCATGAAATACACACCACCAGCTTACATCTGGTGTGTGTGTGTGCTTGTATTCCTGTCTTTATGGGGACACTATATGGACACACACAAAAAGGTAGCCCAGCCGTGCTGTCCATATTCGTTTCATGTATGGGTCTAGTCGTGCTTCATAGTCAGGGGAGGCGGGGATAAAAGGTTGTCTTTCAAATCTCTCTGTATGTAATAGGACGGTACTACAACCAATCAGTGTTACCTTTAGGATGACATAGTTAAAATTCTTAAAAGTTATGATGACTAAACAAAATGGTGGATTATGGAGCTTAATGACTGTTGTTGCTTCTGTAAAAAGAATTTAAAGATTGCTGACATTTTCTCACATTCTTCACTCATCTTTTGTAAAAGGAAATCACCACCCAGTGATATGTATGTATCATCGTTGTTCTTCTTCTTCTATGGTTGTTTCCAGTTGTTTCTCTGCAAATCGTCGCAGCTCTGTCGTCACTTTTTATGCCCACCCTCTGACTCTATACTTCACCGTGATTAGTCGGCCCTTTACATGGAAATCTAGCCAAAAGTTACAGTGAGGATAACTAGTCTATCCCTGGTAGAAAATTAGATTTGCTGCCGCTAAGGGTGTAGAGTGTGGCTAGGTTAACACAAAGGCATTATTACCAGGAAATTACATAACAATTACTATAGAATTACCACCTTATTAGGGATCCCGAATGTAAAGTGTTACTAGGTCACTCTTTAATACTTAAACACAGATCTGTGCTGCACAAACCCTTCACACTTTACCTTTCAGTCCAGTAAATAAATACATCAATAAACTAGAAAAGCACTCTGAGAGCACAGACCTCCACCAAGGTAGACTCCTCCACACACACACACACACCAAAATCCAATCATTTGTTGATCTCCTCATTACCACCATTCCCTGAAAATTTCATCAAAATCCATCCACCTTCATGGTGCTCAAAGCGCTCTACATTAGCCTCACATTAACCCATTCACACAAACACACACTCATACACCAGTAGGTTTCTAAGGTTCTGTCAGTCCTACTGGGAGCCTAAGTCAGGGTTCAGTGTCTTGCCCAAGGACACTTCGACATGTGGACAGCCAGAGTCGGGACATGAACTGCCGACCCTTCAGTCACTGAACAACCCACTCTACCGACTGAGACACAGGTGCCCCCACAAAATCCATCCATAAGTTTTTGAGTTATGTTGTACACAGACAGACAGATAAACACCAGCAAAAACATAACGTCCTTGGCAGAGGTAAATATGCACCATACCTCGCAATAGCATATTTTATGCCCTGAAGCTACATTATAGGGACAAAATATGTCATACATGTAGAATTCAGGTGTTTCATTGATAACAAGAGGCTTCACCAAGGAGTCATATTACAATAAATAGCATCACATCATTACTATCCTTCCAAAGTGTGTTTTTATTTAATGTTGTATATTTATCAAGATCTGTGTAATTTCAGTTTTTGAACTAATGGACTAAATAACATTTAGATATGATAGATTCTACATAGAATTGACATTTAGATGCAAGAAGGTGAAGACAAGAAAAATGTGAACTTTGACCTATTGTTCCTATAACGTAATGGCGTCTATTCATGGACAGTGGCAAACTATAAACCATATTTGAATTCACCCAATGGTTTTGCTGCTACAGACATTTGAAATTTCACTCATAAAAGTAATATTTTAAAAATTAATTAAAAAACCCCTCTAACTCTCTCTAACCTTTTCCCAAAATGTAACTTGGGCTCTGCAGTCATCTCGGACTACTAAAGGTACATATATATCCCTGAAACGTGATGCTTACAGTCACCCATTATTTCCACCACTCCTGTTCCACTGTCCACCCATTCATAACCGTATATATTAAATACAAATGATAAAACAATGAGTTCATGTGCCTGACCTACAACATGAGCACACTGAATTTGGTGGGCCAGACAAAATACAGTCAGTCGACCTTCACCAAGGCAGACCCCCCCTTCCCCACCAAAATCTAATAATTTATTGATATCCTCATTACCACCATACACTGGTAATTTCATCAAAATCCATCCATAGGTTTTTGAGTTATTTTGTATACATACAGACAGACAAATACAAATACAGACAGATACATGCTGACAAAAACATAACGTCCTTGGTGGGGGTAATAACAGAACTGGATTTTTCATAGCTAAATTAGCATGTGTGCACTCAAAAATAAACATGCTTTGAAATAAACACTCATCTTCATAATAAATGCAGCGTCTTACATTGCATGCATAATATTCACATATTTATGCTTGATTCCTGATTGACCTGAGGTGGACCAGTCAGGGGCAGCCTGGGGTCTGGATGTGACCTTGGAGCTGTCTAATGTCTTGCTCTGGTCTAGGCGATCTCATTTTAATTGCCACAAAACCAAGGAGCTTGTCTTTGAATGCATCTGTTCTCATGTGACATCTTTCCAGTCAAACTTGCTCATTACGATGATACATGTGAACCACATGAATACAGAAATGTACAAACCGTCTATTCATCTCGTAAAAACATCTTGTTTTATTACTTGCACTCAATAACATTCCTCAGATTATAATTATGCTAATCTTCATTGTAATACTTCAATATTTCCATATGGCAGTGGAGTTCTAATTAAATAACAGCAGAAAAAAAAGAAAGGCTTTGTACATCAGAACCACATCTATACCTGCAGATGACCTTGTTACTGAGTACAGAAGAAATACAACTATTTCACTAACGCTAGGCACTATACGGACGGAGTCCAGGAAAAAGTTCCCCACGGGGAAAATAAAAGTATATCTTATCTTATCTTATCTTATATATGTGCACTGCCTGGCCAAAACGAAGTCACACATGCAATATTTCACTGCATCACCTTTGGTTTTGATTCCAGCAGTTATTACATTGATTTTAGTAAGGACAGCACTAGGTGGTTCTACAATTTGGTCACTTGGAGAGCATTTTAGCCAAATGTGTTTTTTTTTTTTTACCTCCTAACTTGATCCTTGCAACAAAATACTATGCATGTGTCTTATATTATGTAATATGTACACACTGTCATTTTCTTTCATTTTTACTCTTTCCATTATCAATTGTGCATGAATGAATAAATACAATAAGCTGTATTTGTGTCAATATGTAACAGTATAATAAAACTAACATTTACAAGAATGTGCACATAAAGACAAAGAGACTGTAATCAACATTGAACTCGGAAAAATTATTTAAAAAGCTCAACTATATTTGCTGGGCACGTATTTCTACCCGGTCTCTGAAGTAGGACACACACTGGGAGAGTCGGCCATGTTAGAAAACACAAATAGCTGTAAGTTCTGAATGGATAGTCGGATCGTTATGATTTAAAGTTTGTTAGAGCCGTGGAAGCCTATAGAATTGCATGATACTAGAGACTGACTTTGTTTTACTGGTAGTTAATAGCAACATCCAATCAAATGAGAATTACGCGTGATGTCCGGCCATGGAAACCGGGAGGACTACCGAAGTTTTATTTACTTTGTCTACATGCTAAACTATGCTAAATGGGCTAAAAATAAGTGTTGTCATATTATACACACATGTGGGCAATAAATCCAAGTGACCTTTGGTTCTATAACACAGATGGTAAGAAACAATTCAGACCTGTGTTTGTGCAAAACTAAATCTTTTTGTCTGTCATATGTAGGTACATTTCCATCTGATTTTGAAACGGATTACACCATTAGAATCGCTGAAGTGTTGGCTTTCACTATAATACACGGTAGTGCATGTATTATGAAATACCATGAAATACTAGATTGTTCTGTAAATAGTACGCCATCGTACATATTTTTTTTACATTTCTATTTACAGACTCAGCATTATAACTGTGTTTCACTGAGAAAAAAAAGGTTGACATGGCATTATAGCCTAAAGTCTCACCTTTCCAATGATATATAACATGTGAATATCATACAAGATTTCACACCGGGGTTTAGGGTCAGGAGGAGCCAAGTCGCAGGTGAAGTGAGATGGGTCCCTGTGATTTCGGACCTTAGGGTGGAAGAGGCATAGTCATGCAAATGTTAATTGCTAATGTGACAGGGCTGAAAGTGCAAGGGGTTTTTATATGCATGTTTTATATTTTTTATTAACTTATTGTGTTTTTGTTGCCTCGTTTTTAAATGCATGTTTTTATTGTGTGCAAATACTGCCCTGCATGTGAGGTTCCCTATTACCCCTGAACGCAGCATTGATACAGCACCGGCGGCAATCAGCCGACCGCAGGTGCAGCTAATCACAGCAGGTAGAAAAAGGAAGAGGAGCGGAGGAGCGGAAGAGACGCGGGTTGGAAGGAGTTGTTGGAAGGAGCCGGGGGACAGAAGGAGCCGGGGGACAGAAGGAGCCGAAGACGGTAGGAGCCGAAGGTAGAAGGAGCCGGAGAGAGAATGAGCGCGGGTAGAAGGAGCCGGAGACGGAGAGAGAAGGAGCGCGGGTAAAAGGAGAGAGAGACAGAGAGAGAGGGCGCGAGCGGCAGGCGCAGGTGGCGGCCATGAAGGAGCTGGACGAGCAGCAGGCGCAGGTGGAACCGACGCTCGGAGATGCAGAGCCGGAAGAGGTCGGCTTCGGGGGAAGTGTGGTCGCCGGCGCGGCTCGCGGAGGAACTGCTATGCAGAAGGCTGCCGGTTAAAGAACCGGGGCAGCTGGACTGGTTGGCACCACTCTTTGTTTTATTGTGTTTTAACTGTTTTTATGTGAATAAATTAGTTAACCGTTTTTACTTGTTTTTAATTCTGCTCACCCCCGATTCAAAAAGAACCTGCATAGAACCTGTAACACTGTTCAGAGTCCTAGAGCTCTTTTAATCTCTAGGTGGCGTTGTCGGCTTTTTAAGTTAATTGTTTTAAATATTTTAATTGGGATATTTTAATTAGTCTTTAAAGAACAATTTTAATTTTAATTGGTAGTTTTATAAGGGCAAGTTGCCAGACTAGCCTCGGCCGCGGCAGCAGAAATTTCTGGCGTTGTCGGCAGGATCGGGCGCCTGAGCAGAGTTAATGCAAGTCTTTTATTTTATTTTATTTTATTTTTTAAAATCTGTAAACATGATGATGCCTGTCTGTTCTGGTGCACCTTGGGTGCCAAGGTTTGGGGGTCCGGAGTCTGAACTGGGGGTTGCCCTTGGGCTTGTGGATGCAGCTCGAGAAGATTTCATATGTTGAGTTGTAGAGCTGACTGGCGACCGGTCAGCTCTGAACTGGAAGTAACCCCTCTTCAGGAACCAGCTATGCGGTTAAGAGGGATGAAGGAAAAAGAAGAGAAGACTATTGATGTTACAATGAAGCCTAATGGAGAACAGTGTTTACAGCTGTGTGATGATGCGCTGCAGGTCACACAGCAAATCTGAATGCTGCCTCAGGACAGGCGCAGGTGGCGGCCACGAAGGCGCTGGACGAGCTGCAGGCGCAGGTGGCGGCCACGAAGCAGGTGGCGGCCACGAAGGCGCTGGACGAGCAGCAAGCGCAGGTGGCGGCCACGAAGGCGCTGGATGAACAGACGAGCGAGAGGCTCCCCGAACAGACGAGCGAGAGGCTCCCCGAACAGACGAGCGAGAGGCTCCCCGAACAGACGAGCGAGAGGCTCCCCGAACAGACGAGCGAGAGGCTCCCCGAACAGACGAGCGAGAGGCTCCCCGAACAGACGAGCGAGAGGCTCCCCGAACAGACGAGCGAGAGGCTCCCCGAACAGACGAGCGAGAGGCTCCCCGAACAGACGAGCGAGAGGCTCCCCGAACAGACGAGCGAGAGGCTCCCCGAACAGACGAGCGAGAGGCTCCCCGAACAGACGAGCGAGAGGCTCCCTGAACAGACGAGCGAGAGCCTCCGCCATAGACCGTAAGACTGTTGCAGAGACTGCCAACCTTTAGCTGTGGGGGGATGTGACAGGGCTGAAAGTGTAAGGGGTTTTTATATGCATGTTTTATATTTTTTATTAACTTATTGTGTTTTAGTTGCCTCGTTTTTAAATGCATGTTTTTATTGTGTGCAAATACTGCCCTGCATGTGAGGTTCCCTATTACCCCTGAACGCAGCATTGATACAGCACCGGCGGCAATCAGCCGACCGCAGGTGCAGCTAATCACAGCAGGTAGAAAAAGGAAGAGGAGCGGAGGAGCGGAAGAGACGCGGGTTGGAAGGAGTTGTTGGAAGGAGCCGGGGGACAGAAGGAGCCGGGGGACAGAAGGAGCCGGAGAGAGAATGAGCGCGGGTAGAAGGAGCCGGAGACGGAGAGAGAAGGAGCGCAGGTAAAAGGAGAGAGAGACAGAGAGAGAGGGCGCGAGCAGCGAGCTGCGGGCGCAGGTGGCGGCCATGAAGGAGCTGGACGAGCTGCGGGCGCAGGTGGCGGCCACGGAGGCGCTGGACGAGCAGCAGGCGCAGGTGGAACCGACGCTCGGAGATGCAGAGCCGGAAGAGGTCGGCTTCGGGGGAAGCGTGGTCGCCGGCGCGGCTCGCGGAGGAACTGCTATGCAGAAGGCTGCCGGTTAAAGAACCGGGGCAGCTGGACTGGTTGGCACCACTCTTTGTTTTATTGTGTTTTAACTGTTTTTATGTGAATAAATTAGTTAACCGTTTTTACTTGTTTTTAATTCTGCTCACCCCCGATTCAAAAAGAACCTGCATAGAACCTGTAACACTGTTCAGAGTCCTAGAGCTCTTTTAATCTCTAGGTGGCGTTGTCGGCTTTTTAAGTTAATTGTTTTAAATATTTTAATTGGGATATTTTAATTAGTCTTTAAAGAACAATTTTAATTTTAATTGGTAGTTTTATAAGGGCAAGTTGCCAGACTAGCCTCGGCCACGGCACACTAATGCTAGTTGCTATCATGTGTATATTATGATGGGTAAAATCTAAAGGCCTTATATATTATAGAGGTAATAAAACAAGTTTACTTCTGAATGGTAATTGCTAATGCTGGATGCTATGTGTGTACATTAGGATGGGCAAAATGCAGACTGAATGCAGACATAATAAAACAAGTCCATTTGTGAATACTAATTACTAATGCTAAGTGCTAGAATTGAATTAGAATTTAGAATTGGTAAAATGCAGACTCAATACAGATAAAATAAAACAAGTTAATTTGCAAATGCGAATTGCTAAAGCTAGGTGCTATATGTGTAGATTAGGATGTGTAAAATGCAGACTGACTACAGAGATAAGGAAACAACTTTACTTGTGAATGCTAATTGCTAATGCTATATGTGGATATTAAGATGGATAAAATATCTTTAATATAGAAGTAATAAAGTATGTTCACATTTAAGGTGAAATAAATTCCATGTTAGAAGCAAAGATGGGAAAATTCTGAAGGACATGTTTGTTTGCAACAGTATTAATCTGCAACAATACAAAAGTTACAGTTTTCCTATAATCATGCAGCTAAGGAGATAAAAAGTGTGATTTCAAACCATGATATTGTGTATTTTAAGGTGGGTGTTCATGAGGACTGGAGCCAGGCTCACTTTTTCAGTCTTGGAGGTTGTCACTTACTGAGTGTAGCGCCGCTAACAAAGACAAGCTGCGTGTATGGAAGCATATACAGAAAAGGTCCTCCACTGTTTCTGTGTCCTCACACTGTGGAACACAAACACCATGTGGGATTCAGGTTCATAATGAGGGCTGCTGAGTGGGGAGAGCACCGGTCCCATCAATTCCACAGTCAACACATAAGATACGCTCGATAATTTATGCTAATAGCAGCCCATGCTAAACCCCTTTATCCCACTTGAACAGGACCGTGGCGTGGTGTTCGTCCTCTGGCTCCCACTCAGGTTGATTTGAATTTGTCACACACCTTGTCCTTGTGCATTATCACAAAAAAAAAAAACACTATCAGGAAACAGAAGAACGATCAAAGAGTGGGAGTGAAGCGTTAGTGTGTGGGGGTTCACAAGTGTGTCTGTGTGTGTGTGTATGTATTTGTGTGTGTGTATGATCGAACATGTGTTTAAATATATATGTATATATATATGTATATATATATATATATATATATATATATATATATATGTGTGTGTGTATGTTGTGTGTGTGATTGTATACTGAGTGTGTATGTCAGTGTGTGTGAATGTGTCTGTGTGTATCATTTGTATTTGAACTCTCATGTCTTTGACAGCCAACTGATGATATATATGTGTATGTATATAAATGTGTGTGTGTGTGTGTGTGTGTGTGCGTGTATACAGTATATGTTTGTGTGTGTATGCGGGGGGGGTTGAACATGTGTGTGTGTGTGTGAACATGTGTCTGTGTGTATGTAAATGTATGTGTGTGTGTGCATGTAGGTGTGTATAGTATATGTATAGTACTATAGTATATTATATGTGTGTGTATGAGTGTGTACCGTGTATGTGTGTGTGTAGAGTGTGTATGTGTCAGACCCGTGTGTAACTCTTCCTCATCGTCTTCACTCTTGAACACCAACATTATTACACATTAAACAAAATGACACATTGAGCACACTTCCTCCTTCACTCTCACATGCACACTCTGCTTCTGAAACTTTGTTGATGTGCATTCCTCTTTCTAAAGTCAACTTAAACTAAGGAAGGCTGACAAAACACCCCCCAGGGGAGGGGAGGAAGAAGAGCAGGAATGAAGAGGAGGAGAAGGCATTTCACTTATTTTAATTGCAAAGCTTGTTATCCTTTTTTTCTCCAGTCGTCAGAGCCTTATTAGCATGTGATTATAAAGCTAAACAGTGTTTGATCGACAGCCTGGGGGTGGGGGTGGGGGGATGCAAACAGTCCTTGAGTACACGTGCTTGTGGATATGATGCAAACAGACAATATTTGTGTTTATATCATATGAAGGTGAGGCCAGGATTCATCTGAACTCTTTCAAAGTCTCTTTAGTTTAGTTTAATTTGGTTTCCAGCACACACAATCATCAAAACATTAAGTCATCAACCAAAGGAGTGGGAAGAAGTAAAACTTATAAACTCCCATCCCCTTTTTACAAATAAATAATCAAGTAAAGTCTGCTTCCTACACTTCTTTCAGTGTGTCTCCCATTAACACAAAGCATCCATACACACACACTTTTATAAGTCATTTCACACAATCCGATTTGTATAATCAACTATAAAGTATATTTAGATTCACTTTAAATTTACTACAAATATAGTATTTAATTAGCCTAGCCATGCTAGATGACGCTAGCGGCAGCAAATCTAATGTGCTACCATAGAGGTCTAGTTTTGCTCAATGTAACTTTTGTCTAGATTTCCCTAAAACTGGCCAACCAATCACAGTGAAGTATAGAGTAAGAGGACAGGCGTAACAAGGTTACGACAGAGCTGTGACGAGTTGGAGAGAAACAACCAGAAAACAATGACGATAGATGGCTGCCGACTGGGTGGTGATTTCCTTTTAACAAAGGTGAGTGAAGAATGTGAGAAAACATCAGCAATCTTTAAATTATTTTTACAGAAGTGACAACAGTCGTTAAGCTCCATAATCCCCAATTTTGTTTAGTCATTCATAACTTTCTCCAGACTCCTCCCTGAACTTTCTGGTGCTCTAATTACATGATCCTATAGATTACACTGATTGGTTGTAGTACCGTCCTATTGCATACAGTTGGCTTTGAAAGACAGCCTTTTAGCCCCGCTTCCCCTGACTATAAGCATTTTTCCACTATCGGAACCTCCGGGACTTTTGTGGGAGAACTACTTTTGAACAGGCCATGAGTTTAGCCTGGTCCTCTCAGGTGTGTGTCTCCATACAGAAATGGCCCTATAGGAACCTTTCAGTGACATCATTATATTGCATCAGTTGCTATGGTAATGTCACTAACAAAAAGCGCCAAAACAAAGCAGTAGCAGAGGAGGAAATCACAAGACTAGATGTGAACGATGACAAAATGTATTTAAAAAATCTTGACTGATCACTGAGCCTCATTAACCGCTTGAAGTCGTACTGACAATCAGCTCACACAGTTGTTACGCACCATGGAACTTCAGTCACTTTTTAAACATAGGTGGAGTGATGTTATGTTAAAAACTTATTTTAAACTGTCAGACATAGAGAAAACATTAGATGTTCCAATAAATTCTGCTGCTAAATATGGTGATCTAGATGAACTAGATGAACTAGATTAATATTAATCGTGACAGCCCTTATGTTCAATGTAGGAAGGTTAAAATGTAAGAAAACATCAGATTAGCAGCACTTTAATTGTTTTTCTTTCACAGTTTTCACACATTACATCATTAAATACTAGGACTGACAAAACAGAAATTCCGAATTGCAGGTGAAGAATTTTTAATAATGTTTCAGCCAGTCGGCCTTCTTCAGGTTACGTAACATACAAAAGGAAATGCATTGTCTTTTAAATGATGACTCAATTGTTCCCACCTGATTCATAATTAGGCTCCACAGGTGTGCAGGCACTCAGTGTTTAATCAAGGATGGGACAGAGTGCTCCTCAAACAACAGTCCACACAAGCCTCCAGGCCATCATGGTCCTCATCCCATACAGATATATAAGTAGGGATAACACTTTGATTTCTATACATGTGAAGACAACATCATGCAGTACAAAATACAAAAAAAATTCACAACATCAGTCCTGTTTATTATCACAAATAATATTGTCAGTTAATCATAGTAGGTGACATACCACATATTAAATCAAACTCTATATTCAAACCATGAAGTGCTAGCTGAAATTTACCACAATGTAAAATTTCAAAGTGATCCAGAATCCACGATGTCTTCCGGGTCACCACCAAAATGTAATAATTTGATTCTTATGACACTCCCATCAAAATATGTTCAGAACTTTTTGCGCAATACTGCTGAAAGACAGAAAAACAAATAGACTCGAATTTAACACCTCTTTGGGGGACCTCTCTTCATTCGAAGGGGGAGGTTTGTGCTCTCAGATTACTTTTCTTGTTGCCTCTAAAATAAGCCCTGGTCATGGTGTCCAGCTGAGTGAAAAACAGGTTCATGGACAAATGTATTTGCACCCCCCCCCCCCTTTTCCATGTCTAAAGAGGAATAAAAATGCTCAGAAAAAATATATTGACTAAGGTTCACATACTTCATGCATGAAAAGGGTTAATGCATAAAAAAATGGGCTATATGACCAGGAGAAGTGACATCAACAGGGCTGACAGCACGATAAAATATCACACTGAAGGAGATAGGAAAGCAGCAGAAATACAGTGTGCACTTGAAAAGCATATTTCTGTATTAAGGTCAAGTCAAAGACTCAGCTCCAAGCATCGGCTAGAATTCCTCTGGGAACACTAAATCAAAGCCCACTACTCAACTGTCACTATATTAGATGCAGCGGTGGCAACATTTGTAGAAAATGACAGTGTCAAGTGTTATGAATGATGTGAATGATAGTTAAAGTGAATTAATTAAGAGGTGTAGAGCATCACAGTGACTGAATTACACTCGTGAATGAGGAGGATGTTTCTGTCGTGGAACCATGTGTCCAAAAGTACCTATAAGTGAGAGAACCTACAGAAGAAAACCATAAACAAGGCCTGAAATATATTAACCCTTTAAAGGTGAACTGGATTAATGGTAAATGAACTGCACTTATATAGTTCTTTTCCACCTTCATGGTAGCGCTTTACATTAGCCTCACATTCACCCATTCACACACACACTCATACACCAGTAGGTTTCTAAGGTTCTGTCCGACCTACTGGGAGCAGTCATTACCAACTGAGCCACAGCGGCCCCTGTGGACTCAGTTGTCCTTCAGTTGCTGTTCAGTGTCCTTCACTTCACTGAACGGCACCCTCTTCAACAATTCTGGAATCTTGGAGAAAATCCTGATTTTATATTCTACTCCAGGAAATTCTCAGAGAGTGCAGCTGGAGTTGTGTGTTACGTCATGAGTTGTATCCAGTCCTCCATGTTTACCATTGCAAACATGTGGACACTGGTTGTTTTTGGTGCATTTTGTGGTGATAGTTGACCACTTAACACAGCTGGAATGTCTGTTTAATGGACAAGGAAAAAGCAACCTTATGATTAATCTGATTAAAAATGTAATCAGTTGACACCCTTAACTAAAACCTTTTGATAATTTTGTTAATTTTTACGAAACGACAACTAACATCAGACAGTGAAGCCGTCTGTTGGAAAAACAAAAACAAAAAGTTTTAGTCCATAAACAGAAGCTCTGTCAATCACAGCTGTCAATCAAGGCCCAGAGCGGAGACATCAAAGTCTGCTATTCATAGTATTTTTTGTCATGTGACTGGCGTAGAGCCCTGGAGGGCAAAAGAAAAAAAAGACATTCCCATTATCAGAAGCAACGCTGAAGTCAACAGAACAGTAGAACTCTGTGAAGTCTTTTTTAAAGCAAAGAAAACTGAGGTTTTCTATCAAAAGGCATAAAACAAAGACTCTTAAACAGCATCATTCAGCAAATCTATCACTAAAACTGCAACCTGCAAAGAAAAAAAAAAGCCAGAAGACTAATAACTCCTGTACAGTAAGATACCTGGAGCACACTAACACACTCATATATACAATATACAGACATATACAGACATATACAAAATGCACTTTTTCATGTCTTTACAACACAAATATGTGTGTGAGGAGACCCTTAAATTATGAGAAAAACTCATCCACTCTCCTTTTTTTCTGATCCATTTCCCCTTGGACAGGGATAAAAAAGCTTCAGTTTGGATTTTCTTTGCAGTAGACCAAGTACGTACAGAGAAGGGGTACTACAGGGGCTCTGACACCTGCCATTTTTTTGCTGATTGGCATCCAAAGTGCCCTTTTTACACAGACTGGGGGTTTCTTTTGTGGCTTTTTTGTATTTTCTAAAATTAAATGAGTTCCAACAGCAAAGTTCTCCACAATCCGTACGATTACATGGTGTTTTTTAATTCCAAATTATTTATTCCGAATAAAGTAGTTTGGAATTAAAGCTATTTCCTTCATGTTTACATGGACAAGTTAATTCCAAACAAGCGTTTATACGGCAAACAGGTTTATTCCACTCTAGTTTAATTGGGCTTTAAGAGATGGAGGTACAGAGGGTTCTGATTGGACAGAATGACGCCTACTGGAAGAAAACAATTGCGTTCACTTCCTGTTTTGCTTTTGTTGCAACTATCAACATGGAAAACCAGATACTACATGCTATATTTAATTCTTCCAATTCTCCAATTAAACACTTAACTCCAACACTTGCTTCATACAGCCATTTCGGAAAGTGTTCCTACACTTATGTTGGAATATATGTGTGCCGGTGTAACGACTTACGTAATGGCATCAAGACCAGGAGCATGCGCAGAACAACAGTTATAATGTTAAAGCGGAAATAACTATTTACATGGGACAGGAATTCTCTTATGCGGAATTAACTTTGGAATAAACCAGTGACTTTATTCAGGATTAAGTTTAATTCAGAATTAATATTTCTAACAGGAATTAGGTGTTTACATGGTCATCTTAAAAGTGGAATTAACTTTTATTTGGAATTAAACAATAATAAAAACTCCCATGAAAACCCACCTAATCATATGTGAAATTATACATTTGGAAAATAACATTTTACTTGTATATGATTCATGACGTCACATGTTCAGTGAACCCTTCAAAAGAGCGTGCATAGTCATTTTCAAAGTACAGCCGTACCTCTACTTACAAAATTAATTTGTTCCAAAAGTGTTTTCGTACCATCAATGTTTCATTAATAGTCACATTTTACATGTAAAACCCTTTAAAAATGCACCCATTTTGTATGAAATATGTGTTAAAAGTAAAAGAACCCCTCACCCCCACCCTCCATCATAAGATCATTGAATATGGTGGATGCTTTTTCTGAAACTATTGCCTCAGTCACTCCTTTATCCAAATGAGTAACTGTTCAGCGATGACCTCTTTTTCCATATCACACTGATGCCTTTCAAAGGGGTCACTGTTTTTAAGGCATCCTTCTGCTTCAATATTGTACCGATGGTAGATGGGTTTCAGCCATATTCTTTTGTGATATCACTCAACCGTGTGCCACTTTTATATTTTTTTTATCATCTCCTGCCTGTTTCACTTCTATTGTTAACTGTCATGAATCCTGCATCTGGTGTCATATTTATGTCTAGTTTTTATATGGCTTTCTACCGTTTCTGCCATTGTTGGTGTTTTGGACTCTTTATTCTGTTATGTGGGTTCATGTTCACCTTTCCTGCTTTACTCCCTATCAGCGGTGTTTTCCCCACCTCCATTAATTTTCACATCATTTGTCTCAGCTGTCAGAAGGGTATAAATAAGCAACCTGTGTTTGTCTGGTGCAAATCTGTCTGCGTTATACGACTTATGAGCACGTATACATATACCTCTGGTATCTTGGCTTTCGACTTCTCGTTCTAGTTTTTGGATTTTGATCTCTGCCTGCCCCTTGTCTGTCATTGTGTGGATTTTTTGTGTACTGACCGTAAGCTTGTTTTTGGACACAGAGTTTTGCCTTGCCCCCCTCGGTGCCTCATTGGACATTGGACCCTCGGTGTGACCCTGCTACGGACTTGGATAATGGTGAGTTGGATCTCCCTTATTGTGTCTTGGATCATCCGTCGACGAACCCTGTCTGCCTGACCATCCGTCTTCCCGGCTTCACTGCAGCTTGCAGTGTCCCGTACGGACGGGCCGGGAGGAGTCTCATCCATGCTTTACTCGTTATTTAATAAAGACTGTAAAACGCATCTGGAGCCTAAGAGTTTTGCATCTTGGGTCCATCTATCACCCGTTCTGTTACAGATAACGCAACCTGTTTCTTCTTTTAATTCGCAGCGGGAATCACTTTCTTTGGCCCATGATCAGTGCTGGGAATAATGGCGTTAGAGAATAACGGCGTTACTATTCAATTCAATTCAATTAATTACTAACGCAGCCACATTTTGAGTAACAGAGTAATTACTTCATTACTTTATCCATAACTGTACTGTAATAAAGGATAAATGAGCACACTCTGAAACACTCACAAAACAGCAGAAATTCTGTGATGAATGAGGGTCAAAGGGTCACGAAAAGCATCATGGGTAGGTCCCTCATAGCTAATGGGATGCTACATACAGTACGTACATGACGTATTTACGTACACTACGTAAGTATTTATGTCTCGGGGATTTCATTTTGTAAATAGATTTTTTTTTCCTAATTCAGACATAAAAATTTGAGGTAAAGGTTTTTCGTTAGCTGGGTCTTTCCAAAGTAGAGGGACCACTGTACATGGCAGGCTGAAAAATGACTGCTTTGAAGAGCAATATGCAGCATCAAAAGAGGGACATCAAACACACACACACACAGAAATGATTGAGTTATTAAAATTTAATTTGAAATCAAGTTCACTTGTTTGAAAATTTTGTTTTACGTGCCCTTTTTTTTTTTTTTTAATTTGAGACAATGCCCCACCAAAGGTCTGTGCACGGCCCTGCATCAAACATCACATGCATATATTCATCCACCAGCTCAGGTAACCCCACCTACTGGTCACAGACTCAGACATGCACAATTATTCTCTACTAGTAGTGGAGAGACACAGAAGGAGTATGTCGGCAAAAGCAAAGTATGTTTCCTGCTCTGTTACTGGAGAACACATGTCGTTTAATCGGCTTCTAGCTTCAGAAAATGAAAGACTGAAGTGGATTGAATTTATTTTTGATGGAAACATAGCACCTACAGTCACAAAGAAGACGCTGTTAGCGTGTGCTAAACACTTCACAGCGGTTAGTGGTTATTTAAATACATAACATTTAAATCAGGGGTCTGAAACATGCAGCCCTGGATCCAAATGCGACCCGCAAATGGTTCTAATGTGGCCCGTGGGATGAAGAGCATAATAACCTATTAAATGACTCCATATTTTTGTGTCCGTTTTTTTTCTTTGCCTATAAATGATGACAACATCAAATGTTTGTCATTGTTTTACTGCAAAAAATTATATTAAATTATAAAAATATTTACTACCCTGTAACAATAAAATGAACAATTGTGAATAACCTGAAATGTCGAAAGAAAATTTGACACAATTTGAACCATTTTCTGCTTCTGTTACGAAGAGTTTAGTGCCTTTGTAGAACTGATCCATAATAAAACACATGGAGTAATGAGAAGTTGAGGCAGAATATTGTTAAAATTTGCCTTATTTTTCTTATGAAATTTAGGTTTGGATGATTTATAAAAGTATTTCCATACTACTGAAAAAATTGGGGGTTTTTTGTACGAAAACAATGACAAAAAAAATGGAGTAGTCATTATTTATAGGTTATGTTTTCATTTTACTTGTCCGGTTCATTGCAGGTTAAATCAGGCTGAATGTGGCCCCTGAAGAAAATGAGTTTGAGACCCCTCGTATAAATGCTTAATCAGATAAATTGCTACAGATAAGAAATGCGGGCAGACCCCCAGCTCGGAAAATTCTCAGACCTGCTGGCAGTTACCTACAATGTCTGAACCACCATGTGCCAAGTTTCATCCTTTTAAACATTAGCTTTTTTGCAGCTAAGCTTTAAAATGTTGTTTTATATCCATTAAATAGTTATTCAGGGGTGGATTGATTCAGACGGAGCACTACTGAAGGCCTAGGTGTGAAATACATGGTTAAAAATCTTGCATTGTGGGAAGCGAATGACAAAAAAGATGAAAGATGAGTGCAGATGAGCTAACCTTAGCTCAGGAAAGGTCATTCAGTCCAGTGTGCTATAAGCAGTCATGACATGGCAGAAATATTCCATGGGGGTCAACCCCATTAGCCTAGCTTGGCTAATGAAACAACCTGCACAGATCTTATTAAAGGGTCCAAGTAAAACAAGTGAGACCCTGACCATACATCAGGGAGGGTACATTTAAGGTACTTCCACTTTTGCACCTTCAAACTCTGGTTTCTGCTCATTAAATTTGAAGTTCATTTATTGCATTTCTCCCAACACTGCACATATCCGGGCTTGCAGAGTCCACGTTTTTAACAATTTTCCTTAAGCTGATGATAGTCTGTTGGTCATATACTCTTCTTGCACCATTCGGCTGAACTTTTAATACTAAAAGTGCTGGTCTAGGTGGAGAAACGACCGTTAAAGTGTCTGTGTTACCGGCGGCCAAGGCCGCAGCAGCAGCAGCTCCGTGATGAATGAGGGTCAAAGGGGAATGAAAACCTCATGGGTATCTCCCTCATAGCCAATAGGATGCTACGTACATGACATATTTATGTAACTTACATAGTTGCATATAATGCATGTACTGTATATATGTCTCGGAGGTTTCAGTTTCCTTTTGTAAATATAATTTTTTTTCGTATTCAGAGATGAAAAATTCAGGTAAAGGGTTTTCGTTACTTGGATTTTTTGTTAGCTGGGGCTTTCATAACTAGAGGTACCACACAATCATATCAATCATCATTTCTATTCTACTAGTGGTGACCTTTATATTTAACCCTCGTTGAGACTTGAATTTTGGTCACCACGTTGTCAGAGGTCCCCATGGTGTGACTATGTAAACATATCAATGTCCCCATAAAGATAAGAATACACACACACACAGAAGTTTTTTATCAGATAAATTCACACTGCATTATTATGTATCCCTAAAGCCAAGCACGCCCATGCACACACTTTAGCCCTTTAGCTACTGCGAAGAAGTAATTAAACTTCCACCCTGTGTGGCTCCCAGAAAACAAATTGATTCTGGCTGAAGCATCAAAGACATTCCAAATATAGACCAACTTTCTGTGTGTTCCTGTGTGCATTATTTCAGCCGTTGTAGTAAATAAACATGCAAAAGAACAGTGGTGAGGAGATTCTCTGACCTTCACGCTCTGGAGGCGATCGTGAACAGATAGAGGGGGGAGAGAGGGGGGAGGGAGAGGGGGGTCAGCGAGAGAGAGAGGAAGACATGAAGCAGGACGTGAAGGAAAGCCTCTCCAGAGCTGAGAGCTACAAAGACTAATTAACTTGAGGGGAATAACCTTTGTCTCCTTCTGCTGCTTCCCTGCCATGACAGTACATGTGTGTCGACGTGCGTGTGCGTAATGTGAATCAATACAAGGGCACAGTCATCACAGGACGCGGTCACATGACAACGGCAAAACATGATGTAGGGATAAAGGACGAGGCCGACTCCAGATATGTCTGAACACACACTCATAACGACTGCAAATATATGATGTAGACTGAAAAGGCTTTATATATATTTTACTATATTTGAGCCAATTTTAGTGCATTTAACTCTGTGTTTAGTGCACTTTTAGTACACTCTATATTTAGTGCATTTTAGTATATTTTGAGTCCAATTTAGTGCATTTTACACTTTTTTGTGAATTTTACTACATTTGTAGTCTATTTTAGTGTATTTTTAGTGCACTCTATTTTTAGTGCATTGTAATATATTTGGGGCACCACGGTGGTGCAGTGGTTAGCATTCATGCCTCACAGCAAGAAGGACCCTGGGTCAAATCCTACACCAGACCTTTCTGTGTGGAGTTTGCATGTCCTCCCCATGTCCGCGTGGGTTTTGCTGGGTATCTCCCACCATCCAAACACATGCACTGATAGGTTAATTGGTTAATTAAATTGTCCATAGGCGTGAATGTGAGAGTGATTGTTTGTCTATATACAGTATGTTTGGCTCTGCGATGAACTGGCGTCTCATACAGGGGTGTACCCCCCTTCGCCCATTGCAGCTGGATTAGGCCCCCAGTGACCGCCGCGACCCTAGTGAGGATAAAGCGGGTTCAGATGATGAGTGAGTGTAATATATTTGTAGTCCTTTTTAGTGCATTTGACTTTTTTGTGAATTTTTGTATATTTTTCGTTCATTTTAGTGCATTGTTAGTGTATTTTACTTTTTTTGTGGTGAATTTTAGTAGCCTATATTTTTAGTCCATTTTAGTGCATTTTTAGTGCACTGATATAAAGCTTGACCTTTGACCTATATTCACCAAAATTTAATTGGATCTATTCTGGACCACCTTGCACCCCCCCTGAAAATGTCATGGAAATTGGTCCAGTAGCTTTTTGTGTAATGTTACATGCCTGTGGGGCACACATGTTGTTGTCAGGATCGGGGTGAGGTGAAGGAGGACTCCAATGCACAGTACTGAAGGGAAAAAATAATTTAATAACAAAACTAAGAAACATAAAGACAAGACAGACAAAACCTGGGAACAAACGACCAGAGTCCGTGGTGATGATGAATGTCCAGGTTATGGTGATTGAGGAGATGGTGAAAGTTGTCCGGGTTATGGAGGTGACACTACTGAATGGTCCCGCACTGGCAACTGCAAGCCTTACTGCTTTTATAGCCACAGATGAGGAACGGCTTGCAGCTGCGCAGTGCGGGACCAGGTGAGTGTGGAGAGCACTGGGGAAAAGGTCACTGGAGCAGAGGTCATGACAGTTGTGTGTGTTTGTGTGTCCTTTTTTCTCCAGAAACCTGAAGAGTGAGTGGATGTGGTTCACTCCAGGACCTCCTCCTGGGCTGTTCCTGAAGGCCAGGTTCAATTTGAGTGGATAGTGAGCCATCCAATCCTGGCCTACCACTTCCTCTAGAAATCCACCTCTCAGCTGTTTTTTTTGGGGGGGGGGGTTTGCCTTTTTCCTTTCTACTTCAGAGCCATGCCCCAGTTTGTTGGATCAGTGGTGAGTATTTGGACTAGGTTGGATGGGTACCTTTGCATTTACCTTTTTATGGGGTGGCTGTGGCTCAGTTGGTGGAGTGGCTTGCCCAATGACCAACTAGTCCTTGGGCAAGACACTGAGTGTCCGTGGGCAAGACACTGAACCCTAACTTAGTCTCCCAGTAGGATTGACAGAACCTTAGAAACCTACTGGTGTATGTGTATGTGTGTGAATGGATGAATGTGAGGCTAATGTAAAGCACTTTGAGCACAATGAAGGTGGAAAAGAACTATATAAGTGCAGAACATTTAACATTTGTTTCTGTCAGACACACTAGGTTAGCAGGTTGTTGCCACCATTGAACTTGTTTGGGACAAATTAGGAGCTTGATGAATTGTTTTGTCCCTCTGCTTATTTTTGCTAGTCCATGGTCAAGGGTTCACCTTGGTTTGGTTTTGCTAAGTTCTTTGGGTTCAGATACCACCTTTTATCCAAACCTCATCCACTTTGATTTTTTTTTGTTATTTTGACATTTGCTTTTGTAGGAAGTAAAATATTTTACTTAATAAACCCACTTAGTAAGAACCATTGTCCTTGTATACTTTAATAGACTGAAAAGGTGTGACACCTCCTCCCTTAGGCTACGTTTATATGGTAATGATGAAAACAGAAGTGGTGCCTTGTCTTCAGGTTTTCATTTGCGATTAAGATGAACATTTTCATGGGGAAATCCTTGTTTACGCGAAGACGCAACAGTAGGCGAAATGCGATTGGATATGCATGCCAGGCCGCTAGGTGGTACTGTGATAGACCGCTTGTCCTTTTCTGTTTTTGACATATGTAATTGTTCGCCTGTTTCTGTTCACTTATGGTAAGTGTGTAATTTCTGTACAATACCTGAAACGACTCCTGTACATTTACTAGAGCTGCTAGTGCTAAAGCTAATGCTAGTGCAGCTAGAAGATCTGTGGGATCGAGGTTGTCTGACATGTTTGTTGCTTTACCCGCTTGGCGCATGAAGTGTATGCAACGTGAACATACGCAAAGACGCGTACATACGCAAAGACGCACGCTACGTGAATCGAGCTGGGTATCGAATCGAATTTCAAGAATTGATCCGATTCTGATTATTCTGAAGATTAAGAATCAATTCTTTTTTATTCTAACCAATCCAATACAGGTTAGTGCTCTTTTAAAAAAACAAAAAAAACCAAAACAACCACATGTCTTGACAGACAAATGCCGTTATCGCCATGGTTATGCTACAGGATGGTGCTGAATTGGCCGGCAGTGTTAAAGATTCTTTCAGCTTCATTCACTGTCCTGTTTGTCCTGTGGATGGCTTGACCCCTGGGTGATGTTGTTGCTTGTGCTTGTTTAAGTTAGTCTCGTCTTGTCTTGTCATCTGAACCCGTTTTATCTTCACTAGGGTTGTGAGGGTCACTGGGGGCCTAATCCAGCTACAATCGGTGAAGGCGGGGTACACCCTGTATGAGTCTCCCGTTCATCACAGGGCTGAACATATATAGACAAACAATCACTCTCACATTCACACCTATGGACAATTTAGATTAACATGAGGAGAACATGCAAACTCCACACAGAAAGGTCTGGTGTAGGATTCAAACCAGGGTCCATCTATCTGTGAGGCACAAGTGCTAACCACTGCACCACTGTGCCGGTCTGTTCAAGTTAGTCACTATGATTTGACATAACTTGCAAATGGCATTGGTTTTGTCAAGCACATCTGTGTTTTTTTGTTTTCAGAACCATAAATATTTACAGACTGGAGCCTTGAGAGACAGCATTTTTTTCAGAAAGATTTCCCCAAGTCTGTCACTGTTCTCTGACAACATGTTTGTTTGAGGTCACACATGGGGTCACACACTGAGTGTGCCTGCGTGAATTGAATTACGTGCCAGGGGTCACTGGGGGAAATGTTCATTGGTGGAAAAATTTACCAAAAAAAAGATCTTGGATGTACGAATCAATCCTAAGTAATTAATATGTGAATCGATCCAGAATCAGAAAATCAATCATTTTTTTACATAGGCCGAAACGTGAACATGTACATTTCTTGCCGCCTAGACAGAGACACAACCCGGTGCATCTTCAATACGTCCCCACTCTGGAAGGAGTCTCCAGATTTTTTATGTATTCACACCCCGATGACACCGTGTAAAAGAAAGGCACTTCCGATAAAATATACTGTCAAGTTTAGCCACAATCATCCTCGTGCAAACGGCCCCTTAGACATCTTTAAAAGGGGGGGGGGGGGGTGTAACAGTAAACACACAAACAACCCCCCCCCCCCCCCCCCCCAAAAAAAAAAAAACAAAAATAATACACTGACCTCCGGTTCATAGTGATGCATTACTAATGCTACTGTTTTAACAACATTAACAGCTGCAATCATAAAACAAATGTTTGGCTCCAACAGCTGTTTGATTTTCCAGGATGAGCTGTTGTTATGTTGTTGTTGTTAAATGAAACAAACCACTGTAGGTCAACGGTTCCAAACATTTGAAAGATAACTGTGTGCAGACCATTTATACTGGGAGTATTATAGGCGCCGTGCATCTGCTTGTACTGCAGACTATTCAATTACCATTTACTAAACTTATGGTGCATACTAACGACAATCAGGACTTAATTTGACCTGAAAAAGGGAGGTTGTGCGTTGATGACAGCAGCTGTGCAGCAGTGTGGGCGTGGACTTACTGGTGCCTAATGCTGGTTTGATCTCCATGTGGAACCAACCCCTTGGGATGAGTTGTTGGAGGCTTTTGCTGCATTCAGGTATGTGTCGGACAAACTTTCATCAGGCATCTGACTTGTGCTTTTCAGTCTGAAACACAATAAGAATGGATTATATTTCTATAACACTTTCCTAGGCACCCAAAGTGATCCATTATATTGCCCTAAAACCTTTTTAAGTATCTGATTTAGACATTAAAAATGCTAAATCTTGAGCTTTTCCAGTTTCTTCAACATGTGAAGGTCAAGGTTATGTTAACCCATAAAGACCCAGTGCTACTGTTATGGTACTTTACAAATTTAGTTTTCTCTTTAACCTTTCTTCAGTGATCTATTACAATTAATTACCATTATCCTCTGTGTTTTGCATTTTTTTCCCCTAGCAAAATCCTGTATTTTCCTGTATTTAACCCATAAAAATCCAGCAATACTTTTTAAAGCATTTCCCAAATGTATTTTTCTCAGTTTTGATCTTTCTTAAGCAACTTAGCACAATTTATTTGTTGCAAGTTTTGCTTCTTTCACTCAGAAATCAAGTATTTTGCTACGTTTAATTTACTGATAAAGTAGATTATCATAAAAAGGTTAAATTAAAATTGAGGGATATTACACTCCTCTACAGTTGTTTTAGAAAGTATCTAGTTCAGACATTAAATGTGCTAAATCGTACATACTTTCATCAGATTAATTAGAAAACAAATGACTTTAGTACTAGTTAGCTCATGTTTTTAATGATGGTGTGTTCTTCCACATATATGGTGGTTTATCTACATGTATACAATGGATTAGTAAATATTCCACTAGAAATAACCTGTAAAGTGAATGGATCATAATGTACAGACAGTGTTTTGAAGTAGATCTGGTAGATCTGAGACCAATTCCTTTGGACTAAAACCTACTCTCTTGTTCATTATAAGAATTTCACATTTTCACACCAGACTCATTTTGTTTTGTTTTTTAATCAGTAACACACATGTGGGAACATTTCATTCCTTTTATTCCAGAAGCATTAGACCAGTGTTATTGGACGGTGTTAAAGATGACCAGAAATGAACAAAATAATCAAGAAAATTTACAAAAATGAGCTAAATAGACCAAAACAAACTGCACACATGTAGAATAAGAAAATCCTTAAACAAAAATGACCACAAATTATCCACAAAATGAACAACACAAACCAAAATATTCAGTAGAATTTCACATTTTGTTTAAATTTATCTTGGAAACTTGAGCCATTCACAGGCGTGGTAAGATTTCATTAGTTTTATTCAGGTGTGAAAGTAGTTTTCATTTGTTACCAGTGCTATAATGTCCAGTGCATCACTTTACCATTTTTTAAGACTTGTGTTACCTGAGGGCCGACGTTTTAGACCTTTTTCCATAGATAACTTTTTAATATTCTTAACAACTTAAGTGTGGCTCAAAATTAGCCCCCCCAGATGCTAAAATGTTTGCAAGGAGCAGAGTTTGTTGTGTCTTAAACAGGTGCTATTGTCATAAAATTAAAAACAAATACTAACATGGAGATATTTAATAATTCTAAAATCAGTAAAAAAAAAAAGAAAAGAAAAATAGCTACAAAAAAATCCAAAATATATGAGTAAGTAAAGTAACATAGTTCTAACAGTTTAAAAATAAGTCAGATTTGTTTGACATTCAGTGTAGTGGGTGGATGTGGATCAGTTAGTAAAGCGAGTCATCCAGTGACCGAAGGGTTGGCTGTCCATGTGTTGCAGTGTCCTTGGACAAGACACTGAACCCTGTTGGCTCCCAATAGGATTGACAGAACCTTAGAAACTGGTGTATGAGTGTGTGTGAATGGGTGAACGTGAGGCTAATGTAAAGCGCTTTGACCACCATGAAGGTGGAGAAGAACTATATACTAACTGCAGAACATTTATAAAAAGCTTCATTATCAATAAACTGACATGTTGTGAAAACATTTCAGTCAATACTGTGTGGACTTTGAAGCTCGACTCATATGCATGAGAACGATAAACAGCTTCCGCAGACAAGCATAATCCATCACCATAAACACTAAGACTTAATTTGCTTTTGTCCAAGTGCTGTTTTTTATTGTCGCTTCATTATCCCAGAGCTGAATGTTTTCTTACGAGTGCGCTGGTTCTTTCACAAACCACTCATTGTCAATCATCAGACATTCTAAGGAACAAATGGAAACATCACAGAGAAAATAAAGAAAATAATCCATCACAAACATGTTGCTTTAAAGACTTTATTGCCTCTTTTTGTAGTGAGTGATCGGTAGTTAATTTCATACTTACAAATTTGGCGGTAATTGAAGTGTTAATATGTTTTCCCTTTGTTTTTTTACTCTGGAACATACAAGAGGTTTGACTAATGACTACTGCCATGAAAGGAGAAAGTAATTCAAAAACACAACTTTTAACCCTTAACCCTTGTGCGGTCCTTCGTAAAAGGCACACTGGCTGTGTCCTACAATCGGGTCTTAAAAACCCAGATTCCAAAGTTCAGTTCCATAGACTCATCACCCCACCCCCCAAGGATATATTACTGTTTTCAGTAGTAAGCAATGGCATCCTACAGTACGTATAAAAAGGTACATTTGTGAACCACCAGGTCTCTTTGATCCGAAGGACCGCACAAGGGTTAAAGACCCAAATGTTAACCCATAAAGGAGACCTATTATGCCGATCCGTGGTTTTCTACATACAGTACTTACAATGTTACGTCAAATGTTGACTGCAAACCTCAGCAAAGTTACAAAACATGAGCTATAGTGTTTATGCCGTAATCCTACAATGTAGTTTACTGCCACTCTAAACAGCCCCTTGCCAGATGTTCGTGAGATGTGTACAAAACATCAGGTTGAAACGTCCAATTGGGACGAATGATCCAACAGAGTAACCTGACTCGCTACACTTCCACAACCATCTGAGTACTGTGAGGTTCAGGTTTTCTTCAAAATTAAGGAGCCAATCAGTGTCGACTACCCCATGATTAGGCGGCGTTGTGGCTGGTGTGACGTAAAGCATCATGGCTTGAGTTCAACGTGAGCATCTGAAGCAGCGCGTCGGTCAAGATGACGGACAGATTCTTCATCTAATCACATGCAAGGGTTTTAGATAAGTAGTAATAACATCATTGTAACGTTATATATTGTTTTTCGCTAAACTACCTTATAAACTACCTTATAGCACTGTAATGTAACACGCTTGATTCCTTCTGTTTCAATAATGCCAGAAAAAGACCAAAAAGCGTGTAACTTGACAGCTCTGTGTACACTAGCCTATGCTAGCCTACCACTATCACACAGTAAACAAATACACATGTGGGGGCGGACCCAAAAACCTCGCTCATCCTCTCGCTCTGCCTCCACCGGAAGCCTCCACTGAGCTGGCCAATCAGAGAACAGCAAGAATGGCCAGAAGCCAAAACCAAGTATTTCAGACAGAGGCAGAAATCAGCTTTGATCAGGACTTTTGTGAACGCCAGTATGAGATAATTATGGAGTTTTTTTTAACTGGAAATCATGCTGAAAACTCACACAATGAGAGTTAAAACTGACTATAATAGGTCTCCTTTAAATATTTTTGCCTAATTGATTGTGTTTTTCTCAGTTGATACGTTTTTGTCTATTGTAGTGTACTCTCTTTTTTGTGAATTTAACTAACTTGCCCTATTTTAGTCAAAAACTTGTAGGGCATTTCTAGAGTTTCTCACGGTACTCTTCTTCTCTCCTCCTTCTCAGACACTCCAGTCATGGGGAGTGCGCATGTTGGGGGGTGCCTCTGCTCCACTCCAAGCAGGATGCCTGATGTCTGCCTTGTTCTTTGTTAGCCTTTTTCTTTTAGACTTATTTAGTGGTTTATTCCTTTGATAGCGTAGCGGTCTGCTAACTTCTTCTATGGCCCAGTACAGGGTTGGCCTGTATAACACTGTCCTTGTGTTTATTTAGCTGGGGTTTAAAGAGGATGTTTAAAGTCATTAAAATTGGCCAAATAAAAATTGCAGAGAAATGAAATTGCTATTACAACAATGTCCTTTAAAAATAGGTTTCACCTCCAGGTCGTAACACCGGTCTTTCTGTAACTGATTCCACACATAAGGTGCTGAAAAACTAAATGCCTTCTGACCCATTTCTGTACGGACAGCAAAAAGCAATTATTCATACAGAGAGAATAACTTTCAGAATGTCTCTTTTCAATTAATGTACAAATGTCGCCTGGTAACAGGCCAAGTATTACCTTGTATATAAACAATAGTTGGTCTTTTTAAAATGTGTCAGTTTATTTCTCTGTAAATTCTGCCTCCATCCCTTTTCTCTCAAATGCTCTGTGACCCTTAAACCTAATGCTAATGCTAACTGTATTGTACCGAGTAGGTGTCTTTTCCACGGACTGGAATGAGGAAATGTTGAAATTATGTTCAATTGAAACAAGGAAATACTATGAGTGTGTTTCATTTACAGTGTAAGAAATGAACAAGGAATCTCACCCAAAAAAATACCAACAAAAGCGTTGCGACTTGTTCCGACTTGTATTTTATAGTCTGATCGGACTGAGCCAAACTGTCACAATGAAAATGAGATTTAGCCTTTCAACTAATCATCCAGTCATCATGCAGAAGCTTATTATCCAGGCCGGCCCGAGGCTCCGCCCACAGCTCAGTTCACCCCCAGAGATGCTGTAGTGTTTATCAAATGACCATCAACGTCATTTTTTTTACCCTCTTTTTCTTTACATACACAAGTCAAACAAACAAATGGAACAACCCCCCCTCCAGATTATAGTAAAGACAACAATAAAAAAAAGTAATAAACTAATGATGTCAAATGATTATAATTTTAAATTCATCAATTAATGATGGTTAAATGTAAATTTTTAATCGACAGTATATTAGTTGTGTTTTATTATTTTGAACAAACAGACTCAAGAAAGAAGTGAATTGTTGTAAAATAGGCGACGCATTAGCCTAGTGCTAGCAGAATCCCTGATAAACATATGCTTCATAATAATTGGGGTATTTTAATCTGGAAGTGAAAAGAAAACTGTTTTTGTCAGTCGACTGTTCTGCCTTAGATTTTTTTTTTCTTTTTACTCAAATACCCCACAAAATACACAAAAATACTCTAATAACCACAAAAAATGCAGCGGAAAAAATATACAAAAAAGAAATGAAAAATTCAAAACATATTAAAAAAATAAGAAAAAAACTAAAGTTTGATAAAATATCCAAAACAAATGGAAAAATATGAATACATATGAAATGAACAGGTTTATTCAACAGTTTCAACAAAACTGTTCCATTTAATTGCATGAAAAAAAATTAATCAGATCAATCATGATGATGGATTAATCTGTGTTCATTTGTTAATTTTGACAGCAGTAGTTCTAATGCATTTGTAACAAAACCAAACAAATTTGATAATTTAATTTGTAACATTTTATGGTAAACTGAGCTTGTGTTGCAGTCTGACAGAAATCACTTCTCGTATTGACATCCACAAAGTGAAAAAAAAACCAACTTCCAACTTCCATTGATTTCTTCACCTGTCTTTCTGTAATTTTCTCGACTTTTTTTGGTCTGTATTATATCTTCTTTTTTCCCAGTTAATTGTTGAGGGAAACAGTGAACCCAAATAATGGAGGGCACCTGCAGTTCCCCAGAGGCAGCCACCTTGGATCTACTCTATTATTACAAGAAGCCACCATCACAAGTAGCCAATATAGGGAGGTCAAAGGTCAAAGCCACAGCAGCGGACAGTAGGAATGAAATATATTGCTCTTTCAGTCACATTAGAGAGCATCTCGGTATAGATTTTCTCAATAAACGTCTAACCTTTAATTATCCTGGGAAATAAATGCCCAGCTTAACATTCATAGTCATGTCCCTTGCTTCTAACAGATTTTATTTTATTTTTTTGTAAACTCATATGGATACAAAAAGGACACAGGAAAACGATTTTTAATTTACTAATTAGATCCCCTGTTGCTGTGAAAGCTGGGAAGACTCATCTTATTGGAGAAGAATGCTTCCCTACAAAGTAGTTGTAGGTAGATTATTGGACATGAGGCAGTTATTGTTACTGCGTATTACCAACTTCTACAAAAACCACAGTGCGCCTTATATGTGGATTAATTCAGGTAGTGCTTAGTGACTGGGAATTTTGACTTTATCTCATAAATTTGGCTTTTTATCTCATAATTTTTTTAATAATTTGGACTTTATCTCATAATTTTGGCTTTTTATCTCATCATTTTGACTTTTTAACTCCTGATTTGACTTTCTATCTAATGATTTTGACTTTTTATCTCATAATTTTTCATATTTTTGACTTTTTATCTCATAATTTTGGCTTTTTTATCTCATAATGTTTGCTTTTTATGTCATATTTTTTCATCATTTTGACTTTCTCTCATAATTTTGGGCTTTTATCTCATGATTTTGACTTTTTATCTCATGATCTTTACTTTTTATCTCATGATTTTGACTTTATCGAATGATTTTGACTTTTAAATCTCATAATTTAGGCTTTTTATCTCATCGTTTTTCATAATTTTGACTTTTTATCTCAGAATTTTGGGCTTTTATCTCATGATTTTGACTTTTCATCTCATGATTTTGACTTTTTATCTAAAGATTTTGACTTTTTATTTCATAATTTTGACTTTTTATCTCATAATTTTGGCTTTGAATCTCAGAATTTTTACTTCACTTAATGCACCTTAAATATGAAAAACCTTCATAAAACCATTCATTGACAGTGCACTTTACAGTGCAGAAAATATGTTAATTTCATAATCTGTTTTGGTCTAATACAGTGATTGACTGTAAACTATTGGGGCAGGGTCCTAAATGGACATTGGTAAGAACACAGTACTAGTACTTTTTGCAGTTACTGTACAAACACCCACCAATTCTCTCCAAAAAGACAGACATTTGAGACGACATATTGTTGTGAGCCTAGGCCCTTGTGTCTTGTTTTCTTGTTTTCTGCTGTCTCTGACTGCATTGTATCATTGTATTTTCTTTAGATTAGATGTTGTGATATCCACGGGAATGGAACAAATAAAAACCAAAATAATTGACTTCATACTGTCATGCATAAAACTTGTTTTTTTCTGTCCTGGACTTGGTCTTGACTCAGAGTCAAGTCATTTGAACTTGGTCTTGTCTTGGACTTGAACAGTCCTGGTCTTGGACTTGTCTTGGACTTGACAAAGGTGGTATGAGTACAGTCCTGGTTTAGACACCATTTTTTAACATAAGCCAAATTTGGCTTTCATGTTATTTTAACACCATTACTCCACCCAAAAAATTAAATGAAGCCTTTTCAATCACAACACTATGAATAAGCAATGGCACGTGTTTTTTGTTTTGTTTTATTTTTTTCTGTTTGTGAACAGCATTCCACCACTGCTCCAGTTCACATAATCTCTTTATAACAAACCATTCAATCCACAATAACATCTGCTTGCAAAGTAAAAACTTGCGTGTTAAATGGGAATCTGTCACAAAGACCATTTGAATGGCTCCTGCAGTGTTGTCAAGGTTACGGTATGCGTATGTTAGAAAGTGTTGACTGAACAGAAGAGTCTTCTGAACTCAGTACATAATAAATAATTTTTTTCCGCAGTTGAAGTACAAGTAGCAATAGAATGCACTCCTCTTCAGTTGCCATTTTAACTGATGTCACCCATAATGTCACTTGCAATGACAACCCGCAAAAGTTATAGGTGATTCTGCTGCCACCTACTGCCTGAGTGCAGTCGACGCACAACCTGCAATGCTTACATCGACATGTACAAATATGAAAAGTGGACACGTCAGTCAGGTCATTTGCACACTGTTCATGTTGCTTGCGTCAAGTATACACCCAGCCTTAGTTTGAATATTATATATATATATATATATATATATATATATATATATATATATATATATATATATATATATATATATCTTTTTTTTTATTATTATTATTTTAGAAGAGTTTTGAATATAGTTTTGGATTTTTCATCGCTTTCTTGTGTTGGTATTTTTTTGTGTGTATTTTAAAACATTTTAAGATATTTTCTATATTTTTCTCCATATTCTGTGTCACATGTAGACAGAGACAAGACTGACTAGGGATGGCGAAATTTAAAAAAAATCTTGACCAATCACTGAGCCTCATTAACCCGATTAAGTTGGTCACCAAGAAAAGAAAACACTTGCTTTGCCCACTCACATACACACACATATACACACACACACACACACACACACACACACACACACACACACAAACACACACAGCCATTTACACACCACAGCGTTTCATGAGTCACACTGTGAGGTCGAGCGATCTTATGTTACAAGCTCATTTTAAAGCATCACACATAGAGAAACATTCTATTACAAGAAATTCTGCTGCTTAAATATGGTGTAAAAAAACCTGAGCGATGTCCACCAGCCTGCGTCAGTTCTGCACAAACTCCTTTTGCCGTAGCCCACTCATTATGTCATTTTAAGTCGGTCTGTCAGATGGATAACACAACTCACCCACTGTGCTTTTATGTTGTTATGGTAACAACTTGCTGTCCCAGTCTCTAGCTGCTAGCTCTAGAAGTTCTATTACATCACGTCACCTTTGTGTTTCATTTGTTTTGAGCAAACGTTTTAAACTGGGATGAAATGGTTGTACCACATAGATTAATTGACCTCTGTGTTTGCGATTAATAAATTCTGTTTTGTATCGGTAATGCTCAAATTAATCATTATTAAAGATATGCTATGGAGAGATCACAAAGCTTCCTCTTTATAACCTACACTGCAATGCAAAAGAGTTTGTGCAGTGGAATGACTGATGGAGGCTGGTTTGTTTCTTTTTTTTTTTTAAGCCAACGGCAGAAAATTATGACTGGATAATGTTGATGCAGTCAACCATGGGTCAAACGGTCATTGGTTAACGTAAGACAGACATTAAAGTGTAAGACAAGACAAACATGATGGGACAACTGTACAGCCTATAGTATTGATAAGCAGCATATGGTGTATTGTAGGGTCTCAAATATGTGGTCTGGGGGCCAAATGCAACCGTAGGATGAAGAGCATAATAATTAAATGACTCCATATTTTCTTCTCATTTTTTTCTTTTCCTATGAATGACAACTTCAATTTTTTATCATTGTTTAACTGTAAAATATAATATTGAATTATGAAAATATTTATATTTATAATGTATTCTATAACAGTAACCTGTGAATAACTTGAACAAATGGGAACAACATGAAATGTCTAAAGAAAATTAAACACAATTTGAACCATTTTCTGCTTCTGTTACTAAGAGTTTAGTGTCTTTGTAGAACTGATCCATAATAAAACACATGGACTAATGATAAACTGAGGCAGAATATTGTTAAAATTGCCTTTACTTTCCTTATTGTACTAAAACAATGACAAAAATTTGGAATTATTATTATTTATGGGTTATTATGTCTGGTTTGGCCCATTGGAGATCAAATGAGGTTGAATGTGGAAAATTAAGAAAATGAGTTTATGACCCCTGGTGTATTGCATATTGCACGGCATGGGCAGATGTTTCTGATTTCTAATGCAAAAGTGCAAAAAGTAGAAGATGCAGAGTCTTAGTGCAGTTTAGCCCTTTTGTGGGAGAGTCTGGGGCTCAGCATCCTGATGGCTTGGCGGTAATGAGTGGGGGTTTATGGGCTCCTGGCTTCATCATGGGCTGGTGGGTGAGTGCTGTCACTGATGAGAGAGAGGGGAGAGAGTTCAACATCTTGACAGGCTGGTGGATGAAGCTGGCGGTGAGTCTGGTGGTGTGGGGGTGGAGGCTCCTGTGTGTGGGGTGGGGGGGGCTTGTATCAGTGGCGATTGTCAGTGCTTTGTGGGTGAAGCTAGAGCTGTATATGTTATGGAGGGAGGAGAGTGGTGCTCCAATGATCCCCTTAGCTGTGTTCACTGTAGACTGCAATGTTTTCTTGTTATAGTCTCTGCAGCTGCCCCCCCCCAGCATGACAGGATGCTCTGGATGATCCCTCTGTAGAATATGGTCATGATAGGTGGTGTAGCACTGGCCTTTTTTCAGTTTGCGCAGAAACTGGGCTTTCTTTGGCAGTGATGCTGGTGTTGGTGGTCCATGACAGCGCCCCCCAGGAATGTTGTCGATTGTGTGTGTGTGTGGGGGGGGTTCTGGAAGTTGACAACAATCTCTGTGGTCTTGCTGACGTTCAGCAGGAGGTTGTTGTTTTCTCTGCACCACTTTGCCAGTCAGTCTACCTCCTCCCTGCAGTGAGTCTCATCGCCCTTAGGCCCCATCCACACAGCAATGCAATGAGGTTTTGTTTTGTACTAGATATAAATATTATTTTCGCTTTTCATTAATATGTGTCTAATATGTGTTTATTTTTTTCATTTTTGGCTCCTGTTGGACATGGGTGTGGCACTGGTACTGTGGTACTGTGGTAGCCTTAATTAGCCCTTTCTTTATGTATAATTTATTTATGACATTTTGAACATACAAATATATTGTATAAATCTTGAATGGGATGAGACTGAAACAGATTAATACCATGAGACAGGGTGCCAACAAACGTTTACAATAAACAAAGAGTTAATCCTCAACTCCCATCCCCAATTAAAGATTGTGGCATGACGTTAGCTATAGGTAACAATGGCCATACATGTCATAACATACACATGTTGTGCTCATATACATGTTACAAAGACACAAACCAAATAATAAATATAAAAGTATCCAACAACTATTAAATAAATGGGAAAAAAAACACAATAACAATCTAGTTAAAAATAATAATGATTTAAAAACAAAAACTTGCTACAACCTACAGCTCGTATGTGTGTGTGTGTGTGTGTGTGTGTGTGTGTGTGTGTGTTGGGGGGGGGCATAACCAGGCTGTCTAGATGTCAGGGTCAACATCTATTTGGGGAGATCTGATATTTCTAGGAAGGGACACCAAGCCCTAATTAGTCTTACCTGGCACCTGTGATCTGGTTCAGTTTGGCATGGGCTGAGCATGGGCAGGGGTGATCCTGGGTGGGGGCCAATGGGGCGAGCATCCCGAGCGCAATCCCATGGGGGTTGGGTGAAGCAGAAAATAAAAGTTGTTTTATTTTTACCACCAGATGGTGGTGGAGGGCATGTTTGCTTTCTTACATATCTGTAGGCCTACATGACTGTAACGTGAAGTCAATCAGGGTTCCTATGGATTCTTGAACAGTCTTAAAAGGCATATAGTTCTAAAAATAAGGCCTTATCGGCATTAAAATGTCTTCCATCGAATTTTCAAAAGTACATCAGTACTGTAAGCACATTAGTCAGATTTATGTGAGTTTGAAATACAAAGTATTTGGTAACATTTAGGCTGTTTATATTTCAAAAATTCAGAACTGTTTCCATTACCAGTTTTTGTAGCAAAATTTCCATTTTGCAAATTTCCAAGGGTAATAGTAACGCAGCTACTGACAGGAAAGTGTCACGTGCATGTGCTTCATGCAACCAGCCAGAACATAACCACAATCAAGTGGTTTGTGAAGCTTGTGCTTGAAATGTTACTAATAGTACATCACTGAATCTAATTTCAATAGCTTTGTGGGAACTTGTTGTCATACCTGGGTATCTCATTTTGACAGCTACAATTTTCAGTCATTTTTGTATATATCATATTACATATATACAAACAAAATGTTTGTGTGGTTTTTATTTTTAGTAAACTGGAAGATGACGTTTTCGATGTTAAAGCAGGTTTAAAAAAACTGAAGGGAAACTAAAGGAACCAGATGGGAAGAAATAATACAGACATGAAGTAAAGGAGGGGAAAGAGATTCCAGTCTGAGAGCTTTCATAATGATGGGCTGCAGCATCAGATGGGAAAGAAGATAGATGGAAGCCAATAGCAGATAGAGCAGAGGAAGTGCAGAGAGTGAGGGGCTGAAAAACAGATGGGACCCACACAATCACTCGAACGCATCATTCCGCTCCACTCATCAATAAGAGACCTTTTACTTTTCTTTTTTCTGCTTTTTTTAAGTGGTCATACAATCCAGTTTTGTTTCAAACCTACAGTTGAGTTTAAAACCAAAACAACACAAAACACTGAACAGTGTCTCCTCCCTTGTCCTCCCTACTGTCCTCTGCTTCAGTGGCTTGTACTGCAGATGAAGCTGCTGCAGATGCACCTCCTTTGTCCTTAGTTGAGACTCTGACTCGCTGTCTCCATCCACATGTCAACAGCTGGCTTTGGGTCAAATGTCTCTGTAGTTTGCTTTGACAGGTGAATATGAAAACATCAGGGGTGAGAGACGAGCATGTGACAGACGAGATCTGTAATTGTTTTTTATTATGTTTTGGTTAGAACAACCTCTCTCACAAGCTGCACTGCTCAAAGGCAGTAAGAGACAGCTTAATCAGCTTGGTGATGTTGAAGAAAGCATCTGTGTGTCCTTGAAAATTTTCAAAAGTCCATTAGTTATTGCCTGTGTTGTTCAGTCAGCAACCAATTTAATCAACCCAATGAAGTCTGAGGAAAACTCTCCCCTGCTGGACACAGACACAATGTATGAGTTCCTGCTCAATTTTTGTCATGTCCTCAATTCCGTTAAAAAGCAGTCCCCAAAAGTCAGCAGACTGCAACTTTGCTTGTAAATCCCTGCTGATGGTATGAGCAATGCTCTGCATAATCCTCGTCCCCCCTTCACATGAACAATATGGAATTCCGACATTTACCTTTACTCCTAGCCACTTCGGGAAAGGAATGTGCAAGTTATGATAGTCATAGTCACACGTGGGCAATACATTCCCCCCGCTTATTCTACAGTTATTACAGCTTATTACTGCTACTACTCTAACAGACTGGATATAATAGCCATTACAATGTAGCAAATATTTACTTTCAAAGTGGCCGAACTACCTGCGGAATGATATGGTACCATGAATCTGAAGTAAAGAAACTCGTTGCCATTGATGGCGCAGCGGGCGGTTATCGAAAAAAAATCCACCCTCAGAACGCTGGGAACGTCCATTGAAAGTGAATGGGAGCTGTCGCAACATTCTAGAGGGCCGTAGAATAACCCCAGAAAATGAAGACATGGGACGTGCCCCATTGCAGCAAATCTGAAATAGCATTAGCATCTACAAGAGAAGAAGTGCCACAGTAGCTTGCTGCACAAACTTGAAATAAATGGTGGAGGGAACTCGTTCATGTGCTCTCTGTAGAAATTCAATTCAATTTTATTTATTAAGCTCCAAATCACAACAAAGTAATCTCACAGCGCTTTACAGAAACACAATCAACTACAGAGATATATGAAAAGTCCCAAGCATCCCCTGTCCTTAGACCCTCCTTCTCTGCAAGAAAAAACTTCAAAACCCAGTGGGAAAAAGAAGAGATCATGCAGAGTTTTTTTCCCTGCATATTTTCAAAACAAGTAATGGCACGAAACCTAGCTGGATGTTACTCTGGGATGGTAAGCACACAAAGAACGAAAGGGAGTGTTCCTTCACACATTCATTCTCTGAGCCAATCAGAGACATCTCATTAGCCCATCATGTATATGTATGAGGAAGGACCGGAAAACTCTGTTCTTCCACCTCAACTCATTTTTCTGCCCTAGTCTGGAATGTAAGGGGAACCATTGTGCAAATGAATGCACAAGCATTAAAGCATTGAAATTGGTACAGAGGTATGTTTGGCTTTGCTGAACTCAAATCTGCTGGGACCCAAAGCACATTCTTAACAGGGACACCATATTGGACAATTCAAAATGGCCACCACCGAAAAATTACATCTTTTTTTTTTCTAGCCAGAAAAGGCCATACGACTGATCAACAAAGGACGTATCATTCATTTTAATCCTCAAAGATGCTAAATCTGTATTTTATATGACAGGAGGAGTGACAAAACTAGAGAGTTAGATTGATTTAAGATGGCCACTACTGATATAAATATTGCTAATTATTGGTACCAAATATTGCTAATTATTGGAGTTGTCAGGAAGAGTGATGGAGAGTTCAATTTCTTTAGTTTTTAAATGCATTTGGCAACATATGTTTTTCTATATCACGTCAGTTGTCACTTTAACAGGGGTATGCATAGATTCAAAATAGTAGATGGGTTCCAGGGAAGTTAAGTTGAGACATGGTGTGAGCATATGATTTTACTATTTTTGTTCCCCTACTAAATTTTTTCCTTTGGCATATCTGTCTCATACAGAAGTGTTATGGAAGTGTAACGTTCCATGGCACAAGCACTGATCAAACAATTTTCCACTGATGCCCACAAACATGAGAAGTGGGGTCTTTGTGACATTCGATGTCAGAGGTGGGTAATTCCAGGTCCATCAAGTCAAAGTCCTGCCATGTATTGGTTCAAACTTGTTCACTGAACACAGATAAGGAGGAGCAGAACAACTGAATGATGCTTTTCTTTGTTTAGTTCTGTGCTAGCTAGTTTATGAGCAATAGCTTGTACCACCTTAATGTGCTCCTTGCTCTTAAAGTGTTTGTCGGATAACAGATGTTTGAAATTCTTCAAGCCTTTATAGAACGTACCTTTTGTCTGCTAGCTGTGGATGTGTGCGGCAAATCTTGCACCACATTTCAGTCTGCTCATTGTTAGCCTCAAGCCATGACACTTCTTGTAGCCACTTTTCAGAAAACATGTCGCTTTTTTTGGCTCTGGTTCAAATTGGTGTTTCTTTGTAGATGGCGAAACACCAAAGAAAGTGCTTACAGCTGTCTGCTTCTTTGACATCTCTGTCTATTTGGCAAAGTTTGAAATATTACAATTTGACATGCAATATGAAGAGTTGACTTTTAAGGAGGGATAACCAATAGTAGCTCAGTACGCAGAAGCACTGAAGTGACTCAAGTGACCTTATGCATTGCTAATTTTTGTTGCGCATGCGTACTTTCTTTTTGCTCTCACTGTTGATGTGCATTGACAACAAAACCTTGAAGAACACATTTAAAGACTTGAGGTCAAAGGTCAAGGTCACAAAGTTCAGAGTCAAATTTTTGATATAACGTTTTAACTATTCATCTTACGGACTTTTTTCTGTTCTTTTTTAGCTCATCCGGACGAAGTCCACGATGAGCTATTACCATTGTGCTAAAATCGCTTCTCCTCCCTCAATTCTCAATGGATTTCAATTCTGATTGATTCATTAGATAGATCTAAGCATTAGACACAAAACTTATCACTTTGTTTGTCGAAATGTGCCTTTGTAAACTATTTGTTTACAATTTTGCTTATTTTTCTAGTCTGTCACTCAAATCACTACCTTTCCCTCCGTTCTCAACAGATTTAATTTCCGATTGATTCACTGAGTTCAGTTTGAATTAGATCAAAGAAAGTAATTGGTCCCACATTAGTTTCCACCAACAACCTCCTGTGTAGCATTTAACAGCTTTAACCACAGTAATATGTCATTACCCAGTTACCTACTTTTGTTGAGTCAGATGTTACCCCAGTAGAACTTTGGGGGCTTCCTATACTTTTCACACTACTATTGACATTTGTTGATAAAAACACACAGTTACACATTGGGATTGATTTTATCATCTATTGAATGACTCCCTTTTGTTGATAGCAAGACATCACAGCTGTGGATGAGTACAGGGACATGTTTTCTTTGCTGTTCTCTATATTTTCTTCTTTTTTTTCTCAGTTACTTCTTACCGTTAATCTACTTTTGTCTCTTTTTTTCCTTCCCTTTTCTCATTTTTTTTTTGGTTTCCCTCCTTTTTGTCTTTTTTCCTTTTCTGTTTTCTTTTTTTCCTTCACCTGTCAGTAAATCACGGCAGGGAAAAACTGCATATCAGCCAACACAACAGACTAATATCAATGTGAGAAAAAAACACACTGGTCAGGTCAATATACGAGTCTATTTATAGATATGGTAATATATGGGTTTGTCATTACTAACCACCACATCAGCGTACATACATCAATTCTGACACAGCAGTTACAACAAACACCACTTAAGTAGCTTTTGGCTGATTGCATGTTAGCTCCTCAGGGACCTCTTTTCTTTAAAAATGCAGTTTAAGTAATCAAGCACAATCAATAGAATTTCCATAAATAACACCAAAACACACACACACAGACGTTCACAAACTAGCTTCGATGTCCCATTAGGAACAAGTTTGTAATCGTCACTTGTAGGTAAAGTAACCACTGGATGGTTACGTAAACACATCTCTTTTTTCTCTTTAAAAAAAATTTAAAAAATTTAAAAAAAAATAAAATATATATATATACATATTAAAATAAAAAACAAAAACATACAAATGAACAATAGTGAGATAATAATAGTTTACAATAATAAAATATATAGTAGAAATGAATAAAATTAATAAAAAAAATACACACATCTTCAAACCTTTGAAAAATACATGTTTCACCTTGCAATTATTAGGATGTCAGGCAAAAAAACATTTAGGGCCACATCATTTGCATATTTCACACAGATTTATACATGTTTATGTTTATATTAACCCTAGTGGGGACGTGAATTTTGATCCCCATAGTGTCAAAGGTCCCTATGGTGTGACTCTGTAAACAGGTCAATGTCTCCATGTAAATAGGAATATGAACACACACACACAGACTAATGATAGACCAACATATTACATTTATATTGACATTGCATTTGACATCTTTCCCAGGGACAACAGTTGAAGAATAGCTATTTTATGCTAATATTGGCACATGTACAGTAATGTTCATTAATATGTACCGTCTCTGACAAATCAAAAAATAATTCAAATATTGAGAGAAAATGTGACTTTATAGATTATAATTATGACTAATCTCATAATTTTAACTTTAATTTAATTTTTTCTACTCTTGATCTCATAATTATACATCTATCTCATAATTAATCTCATGTTTGTCTTTTTTTTAAATATATAAATCTTAAAATGATGTATCATACTGTGACCCCCCTCAAACACATTATCTACACATTAAGTCACTTTTAAAGACTTTATTTTGGGATAGTTTTGAAACTTTTCAGATTTTTCCTGGTTAAATAAGTATTTCATCCATAGCAACAAAAAAAAAATACAGTTTTACTTTTAACTTCTTGACTTTTTTACAATTAAAAAGTTGTACTTTTTAGTCAGTCTTTTACTTCAGTAAAGGAGTGGAATCGGTACTTCTACGAGAGTATTTATTCCAGTCTTTATTCCTCTTTAGTTCTGAATAAAGGTTAATTACAATTTAAGATGGCCATGTAAAGTCCTAATTCTAGTTGAAAATGATTATTCTGAATTAAACTTAATTCCAAATAAAGTCACTGTTTTATTCCGATCTTAATTCTTGATTCAATCATTCCTCTGCCATATAAACAGTTAATTCCTCTTTCACATTATTCCTGTCATTCTACACATGGTCTTGGTCTTGTTGTGATGTCGCACATATTAATTTGTTAAGTCCTACAGTTGATTTGGTCAATCTGCTGCTCCGTAATTATCACAAAAATAAATGCAAAAATCACACGTAGTATCTGGTCTAACATGTTACTAGTTGAAAGAAATGCAAACCAGGAAGTGGACACAATTGTTTTCTTCCAGTAGATATCCAGACATTAAGCGGTCGTTCTGTCCAATCAGAACCCTCTGTACCTCCAGCTCTGAAAACCAAAGTAACTGAAGTGGAACACACCCGTTTCCCATCATGTCAACCTTTATTCGGAATTAACAACTCAATGCAAAAATAAAGGAAAGAGCTTGAATTCCAAAATATGTATTCCAACTTTTACAACCTCTGATGCTGTGTCATGTTTTGACCTTTCATCATCTGCTGTCGTAACTCACTCTGCAAATGAAACCCTTCCAATGAAATGAGGCCATGAGTTTGAAGTTCATGATTTAAACACTGAAGCAAATCAGTCTATTTTACAACCAAATAAATATGCACCACTTTAGGTAATCTATAGAAGGGGGTTACATTAGTGGTCTAAGCTTGGACCGCTGTCAGCCTGGTACTTCTTGTGCCAATAAGGATAATTACAGCGCTTAGTGCACTGCCAAGACGTTTGTCTTGGCAGTGCGTTTGGGCTGGTCATTTGTGCAGCTGCTTTGAAAAAGTCATCCATGGTCACGGTCGAGGCTCAATAGGAACTGATGATGCACGCCAGAATAAAATCCACTACTTCCCTTCCAACATATTTGGCCCTTCAAAACCTTTTTTGCCATAAAAGTCAGTACATTTTGTTCAATGGTTAAAGCTGTGGTCTTCAGTAGTTTCTGCTGGACAAAAATATCAATAATCCCCTTGAAGTTTGTTCTAACACTGACCTACAGACTGTGTGCAGATGTCCACTGATGGTCCTGGATTGGTTTTAAACCCTTACATCCCAGTCCTGGGATGTATGACATTATTTTAACCCTTCTGTTGTGCTTCTATTCTGTACAGACACTGTGTCCTCTGGGTCAAACTGACCCATTTTCACTGAACCTCCAATATAAGCAGCTAAATTGAATTTGAAACAACAAATCTTTTTTTGCTTCGAGAAACAACTTGTCATTAATCCTGATTTTAATTGTTTTGCACCAGCAGGAAAGTGGCAGCTGCAGTTTTTATCTGGTTAATATTGCACCTTTAGCCTGTCTACCTCTGTATGCTCCAGTTTAGCACTTAGCTTTAGCCTGTCTATCTCCATTAGCTCCAAGTTCTAGCCTTTCTCTCTTTGTTAGCTCTTAGCTTTAGCCTGTCTAACTCTGTTAGCTCTGTGTTAGCTTTTAACTACAGGAAGTGCAGAGTTTGATAGGTGTCAATCAATCTCCCCCATGCTCACAGCTCCACCACTGAATCAATTTTTTTAATTTCTGGGAGTGATTAACAGACATGACGGTCCCGAGATGGCGAGGGAAAAAAGAAAAACAAATCTATGTATTTATAGAGCCACATCACTTGAATACATTTGCACAAATTTTACACAGATTTATCTTTTACTAGTGGGGACCTACATTTGTATTTAACCCTTGTGGGGACCAGAACATTGGTCCCAATGGGGTGACTGTGTAAACTAATCAATGTCCCCATGAAGATAGGAAAACAAGCATACACACATACACACACACACACACACACACACACACACATTAGTTTACATGTCTCCTGTGGACCAAGTTTGTAATTATGAGGTAAACTATTGGGTAGTGAGTGTCCTCATATCTAACCCTAACCCTAGCCCTAAAAAAATGAATAAATAAATAAAATAAAAAAAAATACATTTAAATAAATGTATATATATATATATATATATATATATATATATATATATATTGAAAAACATAAAAAAATACATACAATAATTAATTAACATAAAAATGAACCCATAAATAAATAAATAAAAAATATATATTTTAAAAATTATTATAAATTAAAAAGCATATATCTTATATCATATTTTCCCCATACCTTATGGTGACATTCAGAAAAAAAGTATGTATTTATAGAGCTACATCATTTGAATACATTTGCATATTTACACAAATTTATATTTTCGTAGTGGGCACCTACATTTATCTTTAACCCTTGTGGGGAACAGAACTTTGGTGCCACTGGGGTGACTGTGTAAACCAACCAATGTCCCCCTGAAGACAGGAATACAAGTTGACACACACACAAACAGTTGCATATTTGATTGGCATGCAGCACAAGTATGACCGACATTTCCCATCAGCCCATTCTTCCTGTGTTCTCTGTCTGCTTGGCTGTTTGTCAGCCTCTCCTCTATCTCCGTGCTCCTTCTGTCTCTGCATTTCTCCCACTCCATTATTTCTCCATTATTTCTCCTGGATGACCCATGTAATTGCATCTAGTGACTGAGGCCTAATGAAAAAAAAAACACGGTGTTAGCGTGGAGCCGCTGTTTGTGCGAAACCTCTACTTGTCAGGCTGCCGAGCCCAGACCACAGCAGATAATCTTCCCTGTCAGACCTGCCTGTCACACCCTTTTAACCCCAATCTGTGTGTGCCTTCATGAGTGGGAAAGTGTGGGCCAACTTGCTAAGGTGCATCATTTTCTCTCAGACACTTGTACCAGCCTTTTAACCCAACTGTGTGTGTGTGTGTGTGTGTGTGTGTGTGTGTGTGTGTGTGTGTGTTGCTCAAATTCAGAGAGGTGCATAAATAAGAACGTCCAAGGCTCTGATATGGCTCAGTTAAGGACAAAGAAAGGCTGTTTGAGCGCATTATTAAAGTATATGTATGTGATGGAGAGAGAAAAAGATGAAGAGAGCAGAGATTCAAGATTCAAGATCGTTTATTGGTCCTGCAGGAAATGTATTTTGGACAAGCAATCAAAGCTGCCAAATATAACACATAAACAGTGTTGGGTATGTTACTTTGCAAAAGTAATTCGTTGTAGGTGCTAGTTATTTCTTCCAAAAACTAAGTTACTCCACTAACAAAAGTAACTAGCTTCCAGTAAATCTAACTATTGTGTTACTCGCCTCTCAGGCCTCAATTATTTTAAGCCTTATTGGGGTTTACACTTTACAGTGCACAATGAAACACTGCAGTGCTCCAATGCTTCAGTTGGTAGAGTGGGTCGCCCAATGACCGATAGGTTAGCGGTTCGCGTCCCGGCTCTGGCTCTCCACATGTCAAAGTGTCCTTGGGCAAGACACCGAACCCTGACTTAGGCTGACCTTCGACCTTAGAAACCTAGTGGTGTATGAGTGTGTGTGTGAATGGGTGAATGTGAAGCTAATGTAAAGTGCTTTGAGCACCAGTACGACCTATAACCATTCTCCCAAATCAACCATCCTGCCAAAATGAAAATGCAAAGCAAGAATCAATGTATAATTTATTCACTCAAATAACATATATATATATATATATATATATATATATATATATATATATATATATATATATATATATATGCACATTTAATGATATATATGCACATTTAATGTAAACATCAACACTAATCCTAAAGGCATATAAGTACCTTATATATTCAGATTCATCAGATGAGGAGACCACAATGCAGCGGCGTACCTTTGTCTGGGCTCCTCAACTATTACTTATAAAAACTAATAATCTATCGTACGTGTATATTTATGAAATTATCATAACTATGAAATGTATTGATTGTAATGTGTTGGTGGTCAATCAATAAACTATGTCTCTGTCATGAAGGTGGAAAAGTGCTTTATAAGTGCAAGCCATTTTACTTTCATTTGCTTTTGACATAAAAAAACATGCTTCTCCATGTTTACGTTCTTTGTTTTTTTTTTTTAAAAAAAATAGAATTTAAAAAAGAATATAGTAGCCACACCGGGTTATAAACCACAAATATCTATGTTGCAAAATCATATATTTACTGCATGTACAGAAGGATTTTGAACTGTAAATGTAGTTATATGTTTGTACCTGAACACATTTTTTCTGAACAGTGACTTTTAACACGGCAGCAACTTTGCAGATTAAAACAGAACAGAACCATATTTATCTTTATTTCTCCCGTGTTTTAAATTGCAAATCACTTTAATTATCTTCACTGAAACCCATGAAGTCGTCTTCTTCCATGTCAGAGTTGAACAACTTCAGAAGCGCTTTGTCACATCTGTCTCCATGACATCTGAGGATTTGACAAATAACAGTTGGTAATTTGTCGTCCGTATTCTATCTGCTAAAGAAAAAGTAGCGGATTCTTCTTTGCATTGATTGTTCTTAGTAGTTTTGATTCTAATACCAGATAGAGCGCCCCTAGTGGTGGACAAAAAATCCACAGAATAGCTGCACCTTTGTATGAGCCTCATTGTGGTACTTAAAACTTACTAACGTCAATACGTTTTAAGTACCGTAGCAGTCTCTCTCTCTCTCTCTCTGTCTCTCACTCTCTCACTCTCTCTCGTGTCTGTACTTGTCATTTTTAGAACCTATTTAGAACCAAGTCTGTTCATGGCTAGTCACCTGGAGTCCCCTTTCCCCTGAAAAGGGGACTCCAGGTGGCAGCTCTCTCTGCAGTGTCTACGTAGGGAGCCATGGATGGCAGGATGTGCGTGGACCCCCCAACCCCCCTTCTTCATTTATAAATGGACGTTCATCTATAACCTGTCCATCCATGGGAGTGGATCTCTCCTTCAGTGTGGTTCTCCTCAAGATTTCTTCTTTTTCCCACTGGGTTTTGAAGGGTTTTTTTCTTTCCGAGAAGGAGGGTCTAAGGCCAGGGGATGCTTGGGACTTTTTATCTATTTCTGTAGTTGATTGTGTTTCTGTAAAGCCCTGTGAGACGACTTTGTTGTCATTTAGGGCTTTACAAAACAAAATTGAATTGAAATTGAATATCCAATCTAGCATACGCATGTGATTGCCTATATGGTCAGACACACGCTAAAATAAATATACGTGCTTTCAAAATATTACTTACGTCAAGTGTCCAAGTCAATTGCACATCAGGCTGTGGATTCCTGAATGCAGGGCTCTACACTAACTTTTTTTTCCAGGAGCACACGTGCCCCTAAGTTAAAAAATTTAGGAGGGCACAAGTCGGTTTTAGTTTTAAATGTTTATTTATTAACAGTGCAGTACTTGTGCACAAATACCAACATTCTTGAATGACTGCTGTCATTTGTGTTAATTTAGAGCAGACCATAACATAACTTTGTATTATGGGATGCTTTGTCCTTTGATACATTTTAGAACGTTGTATTGACTTGCCTTGTTATTAGATACATTTTAGAATGATTAACCCTTTAACTCCTGAGACTGAGACACAGTAAAAAATAAAATAAGAGAAAATAAGCAACACAATGAACAAAAAACTGTCAAAGTGATCAGTAAAATTGTAATGACTTCTGCTCTGCTAACCTTCCCCCCAGTGCTCTCCACACTCACCTGGTCCCGCACTGCGCAGCTGCAAGCCGTTCCTCATTTGTGGCTATAAAAGCAGTAAGGCTTGCAGTTGCCAGTGCGGGACCATTCAGTAATATCACCTCCATAACTCGGACAGTTTTCCATCCCCTCAGTCACCATAACCCGGATATTCATCATCACCACGGACTCTGGCCATTTGTTCCCAGGTTTTGGTTTGGTTTTGTCTCTGTCTTGTCTTTATGTTGCGTTTTTATGATTAAATCTGTTCTCCCTTCAGCACTGTGCATTTGAGTCCTGCTTCACTCCAACCCCTCTGTGACAAAAATGAACAAAAATGAATAATAAACCAACAAAATAATATGTAACATGAACAAAGTAAGACACTAACAGAACACAATTAAAGAAAAATAATAAAATTAAAAAAACAGAAAAATAAACAAAATAAGCAACATCAACAGAAACTAATATATATTCCCAAAATAAGAAATAACGTGGAAAAAAGGGCAAAAAAACAAAAACCCACAAAACCCAAAATGAAGTAAAAAAAAAAAAAAAGGAATAAATAACTAGTGTTGTAATTTGGTTCCAGTAGTTTTAGTTTGGGCTTTTTCTTTTTCTTAATCACTTGCTTTTCGACATCAGTTTCATGAACAAAATTCTCAGTAAAATAACAGTTAAACACTTGAATTTGTCTGAATTTTTAAACTAAACCATCCAATCAGAATGTGTCAGTGCTGACGCATCAGGAGTTAAAGGGTTAATCCTTTCAAAATGTGCCGTGCTCATCTCAACTATGCGGAGCTGTTCGCGCAGTTTTAATTCATTTCTAGTAGACTTTCATTAGCTCCTCAGGTCTGTGTGCGTGCCTTATTGTGTGCTGCAAGAAGCACTCGCACATGTGCGACTGTTTTGTTTTCCTCGTTCGCATGCTGAAATATTTGCTCGCAAATGCGAGTGAAATGGGCGCACTGTAGAGCCCTGCCTGAATGGATGGGCTTTTTCTCTGTGAAAATGCTTGGCAGTGTATGCTCAGAAGCGCCCAATGTAATGGGATAATCTGTGTATCATTCATTCTTCAAAATGAAACAAAAAATAAGACAAAGAAAAAACAACTTGTTTCTTCATTATATGTTTCCAAAACCAAAATCAAAAAAGGGATAAAGATTGTTTTTTTCATTTTTCATTTTTGTGTTTAAATAAATAATGGAAAAAACGTTTCCCGTTTTATCCAATTCTGACCTGAAGCTAGTTAAGTAAACCAGAAATGAATCTTAACAACCAAAAGAAACATGTCCACCGGACTTGAAGATCGGTATGATTAAACAGCTGTTTAGCGATGGCAAAACATATGATGAGATTTCTAACACACTAACACAGTTAGGTATTCAGAGATCCTCGGAAATGTTGGTGAAAAGATTCTGTGCTCAAAACCAACTCAGGTGTAAAAGACATATGTCAGATGCAGAACTGGAAACTGTTATCCTGTCATTAATACATAAAGTAAGTACAAGCTGTACACATATGCAAGATATACATGCAGACTTGTCATATAAATATTTTTGTGTGTTATAATAAAAAGAACATACCTGGAATATGACACAAATTTTCTTCATGGTCATATCTTCAGGTCGTAGTGTGACCCTCTTAGTTTCCCAAAATAGGACATAGGTTTCCATTTTTGTCACAGTCATTTCTGGTTTACTCAACTTGCTTCAGGTCAAATTTGGATAAAATGGGAAATGGCCATTATCCATTTTTGCATTATTCATTGAAACACAAAAACGAAAAAAATGGATAACGCTAATTTTTTTTTTTTCAATTTGGTTTTGGAAACAAGTAATGAAGAAACAAGTTGTTTTTTCATTGTCTTATTTTTGGTTTTATTTTGAGAAACGAATGAACGAATGATACACGGTATAACATAAAACCAGAAATAGATCGCAAGTCCTCAGGCAGCAGACTGAATTGAATGCTCTCATCACTATGGTCACACATTTAACAAGACGAGAATTAATTCAATAAGTTGTTTTATAATTTTTTATTTTTTCTACAACTTCTTTGCTTCAGAAAAACGTGTACAAAGGAGTGAACGGTTGCAGATGCAGGCCCGGAATGGCCCACGGGACAACCGAGACGTTTCCCGGTGGCCCGTCTGCTCATTGGCTTGCCTGGCCCCCCACCCCAAAAAAAAAAAATCAGCGTGCCTGTCAACAATGGTAACGTGCTCAGATGTCGGCTGGGTCAGAGCAGTAGGGATTGTGCGTGTGTGTGTTTTCTTTTTAAAGAAACTCATTGTGATTGGTTAATCGCTTTATTCTCTGCTGTGGGCCCGCCCCTGTAGCATTGAGTTAACGCTGACCATAAACACAGTAGACTTATGCTAAAACGAAACAATGAATGATGGCGTGGGGAAAAAAAGAAAGGTGGACACCAGTGAGAGTTGTATAGGAAAAGGAGGTCACTCCAGGAGAAGGGGATGAACTGTCAGGAATTAACTGACGTGTTTGTTAAAGCTAGCAGCAGCCAGAGTGGCACTACTGCTAGCTCTGTGGCTGCAACAGCATCACCCAGTGAGTTTATTACCAGTTTTCACATCAGACACCCCCAGGCCTCATTGATATTATATATATTGTGTGTCATTTTAATATTCAGTCATGGAGAGAATGAGAGAAAAGTACTGTACTGTACTGTGAGCTGTTGTCATGCATTAGTTTAATAGTGCGGTGTTGTGTCACAGTCAGTGTGTTTTAATTGCTGTAAGGAAATTACAAAAGGTATTTGGAGGGGAAAAAAAAAAAAAAATTTGCCTCCGTGGTACTGGAAGTGGCCTGGATGCTATGGAATATTCCCGGCCTGAAATCCTGATCCAGATGAATATTTGACAGTGTGCAGATGAATATTTGACAGTGTGCAGATGAATATTTGACAGTGAAACTAGAATAATGCTAGTGTGTATGTGTAGCAGTCACACAACAGAGCGTACGGCAGTAAACAGTAAACACACACTCTTCTGCTTTTGTGTTTTGTTGTACAAACACCAGCGCTCAGCCGCCGTGTACACCTGAGTGTACACAGGTAGAATAACAAGCATTTAGCTCAGGGCTGAGTTTACAGCTTCTACTGTCATGATGGGTCTGTGGGGAGGGGAGGCTTTGATTTATTTAAATGTTCTTTTTTCTTCATTCGAGATTTTGTTTGAATTTTCATGATATGTTTTTACATGTTTTACTTAATTCAAGACTTTTCTTGTGCTTAAGTCAAGATTTTTTTGGTAGTTAATTCAAGATTTTATTATTCTTATTTTTGTTGTTTAATTTAAGATTTATTTTTGATTTTTTGCTTAATTCAATTTGTTTTGCTAAATTCATGATTCTTTTTTACATTCTTTACTTAATTCAAGATTGGGTTTGTTTTTTTTGGGTTTTTTTGGGTTTTTTTTTGTCACACCGGGGTGAGGTTTGTCTTGTCTTGAGGGTTTTGTCTTGTCATTTCCTGTTTTATTTTGAAATTCTAATTCTCCTCTCGTTTCAGAGCACTTGCCCTTCCTCTGTTGTCTCCTGAACCCCGACCTTAATTACCTATTGTGTCCACCTGTTTCCCATTTACCTCATGTGTTTAAATTGTCTGCGTGTCCCTTGTCCTGTGCCAGTGTGTCTTCGTCTGTTTATCTGATCATCCGTGCCTTTCTTGCAACCGTGTTCCCTGAAATGTCCTTGTAAATCAAGTAAGCCTTTTTTTGTTGTAATTTTCTGTTTTCTTTTACCATTTTGATTTTTCTTATTTTCCTCTTAGGAGTGAATTTGAATTTTGTCATAGTAATTCTAGTTTAGATAGATTAGTCTTAGATTCTTAGATTAGTAGTAGGTTTTTCTTGGTTTTGTAATTCCTTTTAGAGTTTTTGTATTTCCTCAGTTTTCTGGAGCGCCCTTTGTTGATTCTATTTATTTCCTCCATTGTGGAGTGATTTATTTATTTTTTTTTTGTTAAGCTTTTCATAGCCTTGTTCCTTTTCCTTCTTCGGAAGCAAGTATTATGTTTTATAGCCATCGTTAGTTAGTTAGTTTTCTTTAGCATTCCTCATTTATGAGTTAATTTTAATTTAGTCTATTATTCTAGATTGTTGAGACGTTTAGTGTTACATTTCTGTTTCATAGCCTTCTGATTTGTCTCTCAAGACAAGGACTCTGGTCTTGATTTTCAACTACATCCTGACAAATAAAACTCCTGAGTCCTCCCTTCGAGTACCGGCCTGACATTTTTTTTTTTTTTACAACTTTTACTTAATTCAAAGTAATGTTTAATTCAAAGTGTTTTTAATTTTTCAAGCTTAATTCAATATATTTTTGCCTTAATTAAACTTTTTTCTTAATTTGAGATTAGTATAATTTATTTTTGCTCAATTAACTTTGTTTTGCTTTATTCATTGTTGTTTTTTTGTAAATTTTTTACTTAATTCAAGATTTTTTGCTTGAATTAGAAAGAAAATTATCTTGAGCAGCAGCCATGAAGACCTCGCGTGTACACCAGTAGAATGATAATCATTTAGCTCAAGGCTGCATTACAACTCTTACAGTCATGGTGGGTCTGTGTGGAGACGCAGAAAGAGTGAATGCCTCAAACTCAAACTGTACAAAAAGGGAGTGTCACTTTCAGTTCACTCTGGATGCACAGCCACACATGACAAAGAAAGAATAAACACTAATACACAAATGTGATCTGAAGATAATACTGGCATCAATTATTTATTCATTCACAATTTCTGTGCATTTGAGCTCTTGGTGTTCTTGACTGTGGTGGCTGAGAATGATCAGTGATGTGTGTGTGTGTATATGTAAACAAAAACGCATCCACAATAAAAACTAGAATAGCATTCCCACCCCCGCCAGGTCTGCCAAGGAGGTTATATTTTTGCCAGAGTTTTTCTGTCTGTTAGTTAGCAAGATAACTCAAATGACATTTTCAGTGTAGGGTGGTAATGGGGAGGTCAAGAAGTGATTAGATTTTGGTGGTGATCCGGAAGAGATCCTGGAATCTGAATCACTTTGAAATCTTACATTGTGGTAAATCGAGAATACATACGTGATCCAGAATCCAGAAAATGTATTCATTTCTTTATTGTGACACACCCAACACATACTGAAAATAGATTTTTGAGTTATCTTGCTAACCAACAGACAGAAAAACAAACTCTGGCAAAAATATAACGTCCTTGACAGAGGTAATATAAGATGACCCACAACTGAAATGAATGCAGTATGACGATGCAAATAAAAATGATACCACGATGCAAAAAAAAAAAAGCCAGCATGATGGAAATAAAAGATTTCTAGATCACACAACATTGAACCGACACCACCGGTACACACTGGCAGCGTGGAATATGTGCGTCCTCAATGAAAACTATGTGCATCATAGCTTCAAGACCAGGAGCATGTATAGAATGAGTAATTCACTTATTCCATGAATTATCAAATTAAAAATTAAGAGTAGAATAATTGAGGATTCAGTTTAATTGGGAACAGTCATTTTCACCTGGATTTAGGCGTTTACGTGGTTATTTTAAATAGGAATTAACTTTTATTATGAACTTTTATTATTAAGGGCTGTGCATTTTATAGTCATAATAACAGGCTTCTGTCTAGTAAAGGTTCACACTGTGTTCTATTTATATAATGTAATTATCGGAATATAATTATAGTAGGTCATTCATTCATCTATGCAGGGGCCGTTTGTTTTTCCTGCTTTACTTATTATGACAAAGGCTACAGGAAGTAGTAACCAAACAACTGCCACTGTCTGAATGAATGAATGACCTACAATAATAGCTGCATTTACATTACAGTTTTTCGTAAAACAATTGCGATATTCCTAAAGTTTCGACAAAGTATATTTGCGGACGTGTTTCCATTGACAGTTGTTCTAGACATGAGTGTCGTAACTCTGGTGAAATATCATCCTATGAGATTTCACTGCTGGAAGATGGACGCCCAAAAACCTGTTGCATCTAGCTGTCGTTATGGTTATGACTGCAGTTGCTCTGTCAGTTTTCAGGAGATGCAGACTATGGCCCGATGGTTCATAGGACAGTGAATCATATTTGCTGTTTAAAATGGCACTTATGTTTTTCTCATGAATTATTTCAAGAAAAGTCTTCGTCTCCTCCTCTGTCGTTGTGTATCGCAACATTTTCACTCCAAGAGAAGAGATCATGTACGTCACGTCCTGTGGCATATGGTAAATGAACTGTACTTATAAAGTGTATTTTATACACCAGTGGGTGCTTCACAATTCCTCACATTCACCCATTCACACACACACTCATACACCAGTAGATGGCTGCTGCCGATACACTGGTGCTGCCTGACCCTACTGGGAGCAACTTAGGGTTCAGTGTGTTGCCCAAGGGCACTTCGACAGCTAGAGGTGGGATGTGAACCATCAACCCCTCGATCATTGGACAACCCACTCTACCAACTGAGCCACAGCCACCATATAATCACAGAAAAAGTGATTCCATTGCACTTTATATATTGGTGACTCTTTAGGCAAACTGAACCCCTATATTTCGATATTAGAATATCGAAACGTCTGAAAAACCACCTCCATGAATGTGTAAAAATGTTTTATTTGAGTGTTTTTTTTTAATTTAGGTGTTTCCATTACCAGGTTTTATAGTGCTATTTACATTGTGTGAATTTCCAAGGGTTATGGAAACACAGCTACGATTAACAGGAATACCTAACCGTTTTTGTGAGCTGTTTGTTTTCTTTACCACTAAGGGAACTTGTGTGGAAGCTAACACTACTTAATCAGCTAATGAGTTTGTAAAGTTGGAGCATTTTCACTTCGGTTCAGTTTCTTTTCATGAAAATGTATGACTATAAAAGTAGCAGAGTAGATGTATGTTTATTACTGATAATGTTTGTTAACCTATCTAGTCTGTTCATGGCTACTCACCTGGTGTCCCCTTTTTCCACTCACTGTATTGCAATTGTTTGCTTCTTGGAATTGTTATTTCTGTGCTATGTTTATACCGCTCCAAATTCGAAAAATAAAATAAATGAAGCACAACTTTATTTAAAAATACATAAATTAAAATGTCCACAGAAAAGAACATTAATTATGTTGTCATTATGTATGGAGGATTAAAATTAAATTAAAATTAAATAAATAAATACATAATTAAATATGTCATTAATTCATTCAAACAGCAATTCATTTGAGTTAACTAATTAATTATTTAATGGTCCTTGTGTTGCAGTTGATAATGAATTTACTTTATCTGCCAACCTCATCCATCACAGTTGGTGGGCGGGGCTTAACATAAATCTAGTCAAATCCACTCCATTGGTCAACACTCTCCCATTCGGAAGGCAGGGCAACAAAAAACAGAACTGTGGTTGGTCAATATTTTGCATCATGGGCTAATTAATTAAGTCAATCAATTTAAATTAAGGTAAATAAATAAATAAATAAAGTCTGGTACAAGGGTTTCATGCATTTGTCGATGTTGATGTAAAGCTGAAGGACATATGATCATCGTGAGTAATAATGTTTGGCTTTGTTGAGCACACAATCCCATAGTCACAGGCTCACTGTTTCCATAGTAACTGACTCTTTGCTTGGTTGTTAACCTGCTGAATGATTATCAAACAGTTGTCCACTGACAGCTGTAATATCTTAATAGGTAACTGGAATGTGTGGAATAGGAAGTCACTATATTTTGTGATCATGACCCCCCTGATTACATTATTATTATTATTATTATTATTATTATTATTATTATTATTATTATTATTATTATTATTATTATTATTATTAAGCATGTAACGCTACAAACCTTAATGTGGAAAATGTGGTTGGATGGATGGATGGAGTGTTAGGAAAGATACAAAGCCCTTTAAATGTCATTTGTCCTCTTGCTGAAGGTCATTAGGCAAAAAATGTGTTGGAGTTAAATTAAAGCAGACCTATTATGCAGATGTGTGTTTTTCTAAACACATACAATGATATAATGATGTCGACTGCAAACCTCAGCAAAGTTACAAAACACGAGCTATAGTGTTTATGCCGTAATCCCGTCTGTCTGTTCGTTAGCAAGATAACTCAAAAAGTTATGGACGGATAATGTTTCATAACACACATTCATTCTCTGAGCCAATCAGAGATGGCTCATTACCGTGCTATTGATATGTATGTGGAAGTACCGGTTAAATCTGTTGTTCGACCTCAAGTCTTTATTCTACCCTCCAAAAACAGCTTGAAACAAAGCAATCCGGACGTTTTTTAAAAATAGAACCAACACACGATGCATTCAGTAACAATAGACAATACAGTAATATTAATGAAATGACCTTTATCTTGATAGCTCTGTGTACAGTAGTTTTTGTTAACATACTGTTGTCACACAGTCAATAAAATACCAGAGGAAGTAAAAGTATTCACATTCTGTACTTAAGTAGAAGTACATCTACTTATGTGAAAAAATACTCTGGTAAAAGTAGAAGTACTGATTCAACTCCTCTACTTAAGTAAAAGTAAAAAATAAAAAGTACAATTTCTCAATTGTAATGAACTACAAAAGTAAAAAGTTTTTTTTGCCATGAATGAAATAAAAAAGTTTCAAAAGTATCAAAATAAACCATTTATAAGTGAGTTACTGTGTTGACATTGTGTTTGATCATATCAAACATTTAGAAAAAATGAAAAAAAAGAAGTCACAATTGAGATAAAAAGTCATGGGATTTAAAAAAAAATTTATAAATATGAGATAAAAATGCATACTTTTAAGATAAGAAGTCAAAATTATGAGATAATAGATACTATAAAAGATAATATACAAAGTCACAGTTTCTCTCCTCCACTGTTTTCTGTCTGAAGTGAATAATTGTCGCTACTATCACATCTGTTTAGTTTGAAAAAAGTAACGAGTCTATACTATTCTGAAAATGTAAAGAGTATAAAGTACAGATATTTAAGCAAAAATGTAGGGAGTAAAAGTAAAAAGTTTCCAGAAAAATAAATACTCAAGTAAAGTACAGATACCTGAAAAATCTACTTAGGTACAGTAATGAAGTACTTTTTACTTGGTTACTTTCCACCTCTGGCAAATACACATATGGGGGTGGACCCGAAAACCTCAGTCTGCCTCTTCCTCTGCCTCCCACTGAGCTGACCAATCAGAGAACAGCGAGAGTGGGCAGAAGTTAAAACCAAACATTTCAGGCAGAGGCAGAAATCAGCTTGGATTGAGTTTCTTTTAGGTGGAAGTCATGCAAAGTTACTCTATAGGTGCTGAAAACTCACATAATGAGAGTTAAAACTTACTATAATAGTAATATTCTCCTTTAAAGTTATTTTAAAATCATAAGTGTTTTGTTTTTTGTGTTTTTCCATTTTTTTTTCGTTTTTGCACATTAATGACAGAACAACTCTTTTACTGTTTTTCGTTTTTCATCATTATTTTCCATTACTGCCTGGAGGTCCATGAAGCATTTCTCTTCAAAATAAAATGTTTTTTTTACCAAAGCTGCAGACTTATGTATTTGTTTAGCTCTGTAATGCTCTTCAAACAGCACGACCGCAGATACAAACTGGAATATAAAAAATTAGAAGTGAAAAAACAATAATTAAATAGAAGTGAGCTGTATTTTTCTTCCTGTGTGCCACAAGTAGTATGTAACAGAGCAAAATGAAAAACCAAGGCTAAGTTAAGGGTGTTATAGAAACAAACTGAACAAAGGTCAATCCACAAAAAGAAGATGGAACTGTTGAAAATGAAAGAAAACTTGCAAATGTGTTTGTAAAAGCCACAAGAGCGTTGGATCATAGCTTTACACAGTCGTCCTTTGGCTTTCGTTCACTTCCTTCTGCTGCTGCACCATTAATGTTTTCACTTCTTTCACTTAGATGTCAGACACTTTGACTTGACTGGCTCGACTGTTCCCTAATGAACAAACAGGAAATGGATTCACTCCTTCAAACATTGTTTCTAGAATCTTCTAACCCATATATGTGTTCATGTGGCTGTACAATTCATCCATCATCCATCCATCCATCCTTACATTCATCCATCCATCCGTACACATCTATCCATTCATCCATCCTTACATTCACCCATCCATCTTTACACATCCATCCATTCATCCTTCCATATTTACACATCCATCAATTCATTTGTACACATCCATTCATCATTCATGATTCATCATATCATTCCATCCTTACATTCAACCATCCATCTGTACACATTCATCCATCCATCCGTACACATACATCCATTCATTCATCTCTCTTTACACATTCATCCATCCATCCATCCATTCATCCAACCATCTGTACACATCCATCCATTCATCCACATCCATCCATTCATCCATCCTTACATTCATCCATCCATCCATCTTTACACATTAATTCATCCATCCATCAATACACATCCATCCATCTTTACACATCCATCCATCTATAGACGTCCAGCCATTCATCCATCCATACACATCTATCCATCTATCTTTACATATCCATCCATCCGTACACATCCAACTATTCATCCATCCATACACATCCACCCATCTTTAAACATCCATCCTTTTTTCCATCCATCCATCCATCCATCCACTCACCCATCCATCCACAGCCTTTGCTTTTTTGCTTTGCTTTTTTTATTTCTTCTCCTCACTGTTTTTATTAGACTTTATAAAACAGATACTTCCATTTTTTTTTTTTTTTTTTACCATAAATGTCTCTGGTACATTGGCCATAATTGTAAAACGCTTGATAAATCACATTAATGTAACAGAGCCAAATAAACGGTTTAAAAATGTCAGATTGCATTGTGAATTTTGCTTTATGGGTGAGTAGCACTAATTATTCATAGACAGAGAAAAGGAAGGAAACGATAGAACAGACAGAATGAATATGACAGAAGTGGAAAAGACCACGAATGTTAGAACTGTACAAGAACTGGGATGTTTTGCCTATAGGCCAAGGGTGGGCGATTCAGTTTCCTATGGGGCCACATGAGAAAAGAAACAGTTATTAAGGGTCGGATCAATTTCAGCTGCAGCTCTGATCAATATGTATCTATATAAAAACAGCAAATTAAATAATACAATAAAAATGTGGAGCACAGAACACAATTATTTAATGAATATTCAAAAAAAATACACCAGCTCCATGTTACCATTTTACTTTCCCTGCATGTTAACTTTATACAAAAAAAGTAAAAATGCCGCTTTATTTGTTTGAATCTCTCAGTTCCTTCTCTGACTTCAGTGAAAAAGTAGTTGTCTTGTTGAAACCTCTGCATTCTTGTGTGTTAGCTGACATCTGGAAAGAAAATGTAAAAAAACCAAACAAACAAAAACACATTCATTTAGTTTTTTTCTCCTAAATAAAAGCTGTCTAAAATGTTTGCATTGACTTTTAAGTTGCTAATGACCTCATGTGGGCCAGTCAGGGTCCACATGTGGCCCCCAGGCCTTAGTTTGTCCAGGTTTACGACAGGAAGAAAAACCACACAAGTAATAGAACATAGTGTGAATCTGTGCAACTGTGTCGACTGCTGCTTTTTCAAATGGGGGAAGCTACTATAGTACCTGTTTCCATACAGATATTATAGTACCTGATTACATTACAGATACTATTGTCATGACCTCCGCTCCGGTGACCTTTCCCCCAGTCATTTCCACACTCACCTGGTCCCGCACTGCGCAGCTGCAAGCCGTTCCTCATCTGTGGCTATAAAAGCAGTAAGGCTTGCAGTTGCCAGTGCGGGACCATTCAGTAAGGTCACCTCCATAACCCGGACAGTTTTTCACCATCTCCTCAATCACCATAACCCGGACATTCATCATCACCACGGACTCTGGTCGTTTGTTCCCAGGTTTTGTCTGTCTTGTCTTTATGTTTCTTAGTTTTGTTATTAAATAATTTTTCCCTTCAGTACTGTGCATTGGAGTCCTCCTTCACCTCACCCCGATCCTGACAACTATAGTACCCGTTTACATTACAGATACTATAGTACCTGTTTCCTTTACAGATACTATAGTACACATTTCCATTACATATACTATAGTACCATTTCCATTACATACACTATAGTACCTGTTTCCTTTACATATACTATAGTACCTGTTTCCAATACAGATACTATCGTACCTTTTTCCTTGACAGATACTATAGTACCTGTTTCCTTTACATATACTATAGTACCTGTTTCCTTTATATATACTATATTACCTGTTTCCATTACAGATACTATAGTACCCGTTTCCTTTACAGATACTATAGTATGTGTTTCCTTTACAGATACTATGGTATGTGTTTCCTTTACAGATACTATACTACCCATTTCCATTACATATACTATAGTACCGTTTCCATTACATACACTTTCGTACCTGTTTCCTTTACATATACTATAGTACCTGTTTCCAATACAAATACTATAGTACCTGTTTCCTTTACAGATACTATAGTACCTGTTTCCTTTACAGATACTATAGTACCTTTTTCCTTGACAGATGCTATAGTACCCATTTCTTTTACATATACTATAGTACCTGTTTCCTTTGCAGATACTATCACACACATTTCTAAAAATAACTACAAACAACTGTTTGATTGAATTACATTCCATTTTCGATGTTGTTTTTATAGATAATTGGCGTGCATTCTGGGGAAAGCCTGGGCTCATTTGCAGAGATAGCATACATCCCACTTGGGAAGGTGCCTCTCTCTTAGCACAAAATGTGGCTGCCAAATTTAGCCTGTCAAAATGACAATCCAGAGTGCGGGCCCAGGCGCAGAGTCGTAGTGTAAAACACTTCTCTGTGCATCCACTTTACTCTGAGCTGTCCCAAACCCACCATGTAGCAAATAATAGAAAGACTGTGTCTATTCCCTGTGTAGTTAATAATAAACCCCGTATAGTTAAAATAAACCTAATATTAAAAAACCTATGGGAGTGAGATCAAATAATTTAATAAAAATAGTTTTAAGTAATAATCAGATTAAAAGAACACCTAACAATTTTAGCCAATGTGGACTGATCAATATTGGATCTATTTCTTCCAAATCTTTGTTAATAAACGATCTAATTAGTGATTGCCAAATTGATATTTTAGCTCTGACTGAAACCTGGCTGCAGAAGGATGAATATGTCACATTAAATGAATCCACGCCACCAACTCATGTGAACTATCACACAGCCAGAACCAGTGGCCGTGGTGGAGGAGTGGCAGTAATATCCCACTCCAGTTTAGGTCTTAGCCCTAAAATTAATCATAAAACTAATCCAACTTACCACTCCTTTCAAAGTCTAGTTTCATCCATTACTTTCCCCAACTGCAGAAACCAAAAACCAGTCCTTTTTGTCATAGTCTACCGCCCTCCTGGCCCTTATTCACAGTTTTTATTAGAAGTCTCTGACTTTCTATCCAGTGTAGTGCTGAACTCGGATAGGATTATAATAGTTGGTGATTTTAACATACATGTCGATAACAATGCTGACTCTCTTAGTAATGCATTTAGTGACCTACTAGACGGTATGGCTTTATCCAAAATGTTAATAAACCAACCCACATCCACAGACATACTCTCGATCTGATCTTAACACTTGGTATTGAAATTAATGACCTCGTCGTTTTTCCCCATAATCCCATACTCTCAGATCACTTTTTAATGACCTTCCAGATTTTTTTTGAGGATATTTCTACCTCAGTGATTAAAACGCAAATGAAAAGGATACTATGTGACCGTGCTGTCTCAAAGTACAAAGAGTTAATTCAGTCACTAATTGTGCCTGTGTCATGTGATTATGTAAAGGACACATTTAGTCCCAGTATAAGTGATGAGTTAGTCGATAGTACCATGCTCACATTAAAAACTACGTTAGATATACCCTCAAGTTAAAAACTACTAAGGTTAGATTAACCTCCCCATGGTACAACGCTGACACTCACTCCATTAAACAAGCAACACGTAAATTAGAGAGGCAATGGAGGCGATCCAACTTAGAAGATTCTCTCAATGCCTGGAAAAATAGCTTAATAAAGTATAAGCAAGCTTTGCGTACAGCCAAAACTAGATATTACTCATCCATAATAGAAGAAAACAAGAATAACCCTAGATTCCTGTTCAGTACTGTAGCCAGACTGACAAACAGCCACACCTCCGTGGAACCAGTTATTCCATCCACGCTCCATTCTGATGATTTCCTGCAGTTCTTTAACAATAAAATATCAACTATTAGAGAGAAAATAGACACATTTCTCCCAAACATTAGATCAGAAAAAGTAGCGCTTTCAAACCTAGGCCCTTTAATAAATCCCTCTGTAACACTAAATCATTTCACTACTGTAGACCAAACTGATCTCATATCTATTATCATGTCTTCCAAATCAGCCACCTGCCTCTTAGATCCAATCCTAACAAAACTCTTTAAAGAGATTCTGCCCCTAATTATTAGCACTGTCCTAAATATAATAAACACTTCATTAACTACTGGATATGTGCCGCAACCATTTAAATATGCTGTTATTAAACCAATTCTGAAAAAGCCTACCCTAGATCCTGACATTTTAGCCAATTATAGGCCTATATCCAATTTGCCCTTCCTGTCAAAGGTTTTAGAACGAGTAATAGTTAAACAGCTGTGCCAATTCCTGCAGGATAATAGTTTATTTGAACAGTTTCAGTCTGGCTTTCGTGCCCATCATAGCACTGAAACGGCGTTAGTTAAAGTTACTAATGACTTATTATTAGCCGCTGACATCGGATTAATATTGGTCCTGGTGTTATTAGACCTTAGTGCAGCCTTTGACACCATTGACCACAGTATCTTAGTGCACAGATTAGAATGTGATATAGGTATTAGAGGAGCAGCCCTCTGCTGGTTTAAATCATATTTATCTAATCGCTACCAATTTGTTCACATCAACCAACAATCATCGCAGTCCTCCAGAGTTAATCATGGTGTTCCTCAAGGGTCAGTCCTTGGGCCTATTTTGTTTACACTATATATGCTCCCTTTAGGTAACATCATTAGAAATCATGGCATTAATTTTCATTGTTATGCGGATGACACACAGCTATATTTATCGATTAAACCTGATCAGACCAGACAAATAGATAAACTAAGTACTTGTGTACAAGACATAAAAATTTGGATGAGTACCAATTATCTTTTATTGAACCCTGAAAAAACTGAAGTCGTTATAATTGGTCCTAAAAATGCGAGAGACTCCCTACCTGACCAGATAGTTACTTTGGACAGCTTAAGTGTAACACCCAGTGCCACAGTTAAAAATTTAGGAGTTTTATTTCATCCAGATCTTTCATTCAAAATGCACATTAACCAAACTTGCAGAACAGCCTTCTTTCACCTGCGCAACATAGCCAAAATTAGGAATATTCTGTCTAAAAGGACTGCAGAAAAATTAATTCATGCATTTGTTACATCACGATTAGATTATTGTAACTCCTTACTTGTAGCGTGTCCTAAATATTCCCTAAAAAGCTTGCAACTGGTTCAAAATGCAGCAGCAAGATTATTAACAGGATCAAATAGAAGAGAACACATCACCCCTGTGCTCCAAACCCTTCACTGGCTACCAGTTGAGTCTAGAATTAAATTTAAAATCCTCCTCCTTGCATATAACACCATTAATGGTATGGGCCCCTCTTATCTTAAAGATAATCTGGTTCCGTACCAACCCAATAGAACCCTTCGTTCTCAGAATGCAGGTTTATTGAAAGTTCCTAAGGTTTCTAAAAGTACAGTAGGAGCTAGAGCCTTTAGTTATCAGGCCCCTGTCTTATGGAATCAGCTTCCCTTTAATATTAAAGACGCCGACACAGTCTCTACATTTAAAATTAGGCTTAAAACATTCCTGTTTGAGAAAGCCTATGGTCAGGTTAGTTAAAAATTATGTGACTCATACATCACGTATACATGGTGTATGAGTCACAGTTCAGTCTAGGCTGCCCTAGGAGTTAGAATGCTGGGGGAAGTACAGACACTGAGTTCTTTCTTCTCTTTCTCTCCCTCACACCTGTTTCTGTAATTTTTACAACCTATCTTTCATATCTATATTCATATCTTTCACAGTCTGTTCATGACTAGTCACCTGGTGTCCCCTCCCCCCCCCCCCCCCCCCCCCCCCCCCCCTGGGGGGAGTGGTGGCTCTCCTGACAGTGTCTGCACGGGAGCCATGGACGACAGTATCTGCAGTATCTCGCCTGTGCCGACCTGTGACCCCGGACCACCGCCCCTGCCTGTCTGGACCAGCCCCCCTTCCTGCATTTATACATGGACGTTCATCTATAGCCTGTCCGTCCATGGGAGTGGATCTCTCCTTCAATGTGGTTCTCAAGATTTCTTCTTTTTCCCACTGGGTTTTGGAGTTTTTTCTTGCCGAGAAGGAGGGTCTAAGGACAGGGGATGCCTGGGACTTTTCATGTATTTCTGTAGTTGATTGTGTTTTTGTAAAGCCCTCTGAGACGACTTTGTTGTGATTTAGGGCTTTATAAATAAAATTGAATTGAATTTTTCATCAGATTAATCATGATGGATGTGATCATATATTAATTTTGACAGTCTTAGTTCTAACACATTTGTCATCAATGAAATGTGAAAACAACCAAACATATTTGACCATTTCATTTCTGAATAGTTCAAGGGAAGCTGAACTGTCCAGTGTTCCTGTTGAACAAACTAAAATGACAACAGATGTGGAGCTGATATTGATGTTTCCAGTCCTGTACTGTAGCTGAACACTACTTCAATAATTGCATCTGTTCTGCGTCTGGAAACTGCTGCCAAGTTTGGAAAATGATGTGAGGAGGGTTTGAATGGACAAATATTGATCTAGGACAGAGGTTTTAAAAGTGTGGGATAGTGAGCCTCTCCATAGATATAGACAGATAGATAGATAGATAGATAGATAGATAGATAGATAGATAGATAGATAGATAGATAGATAGATAGATAGATAGATAGATAGATAGATAGATAGATAGATAGATAGATAGATAGATAGATAGTTAGTGGCAGGACATGTCCCTTGTTTACTAAAGTGAGTACAAAAATGTTCAATGTCACTTGAAATTGAAATGTTATATAAAATGATAAACATGGGGGGTGGGGGTTAAGTCAGTCTTTGTGATTTGCTGTAATGCACGTCGCTGTCCTTTTCTTTCTCAGATGGTGTTTGTCATGCTGCGGCTACTCTCCACACAAAGACGCTCCCTCCACCATCGCTGCATCTCCATCTGAACATCTACAGTAGCACACTCAAAATGCGTCTGGAGTTTTGTGTGAGTAATGCGGTGGACGTCTGCCAGCTGCTAAAACACAAACTGGCACACAAACGGAAAATTACAGAGCTCTGCAGATAATTGTGTTAGGGTTAATGACAGAAGTTTAGACATACTTAAAAATCATCACTATCGGGTGTCAGACTGTTTGAACTGAAAGACCTATTTGATTTTTTGGCAGGATTAACACAGAAAAGATGATAAGATAAAAAATGTGACATTGCACTCAATGAGTTGTTTATCCTATTTATTTATTTATTTGCTCTATTTGTTATTATTTTTTAATTACTAAACTAAAAAGATTTTTATCCTGGTTTTTATCTTAGAATGTTTTTATTTTCTTGAGGATTTTATTGTGTTTTTTATCTGTTTCATGCTTTATTCATCCATGCTCCTATACTAGTGGATGGTGGAACATTGTGCACTTTTTTGTCCTTTGTCTTATCTTTACACTCGATCAGGTTCAATGTGTGTTTTGTTGAAATGCCAAAAACACTGTCTGCAAAACATCTACCTACAGGTACAAATAAACCTTGAACACAGTTATGGTGTGTTTTACCTTTGTCATTTATTTTTTATTTTGTTGAATGAATATTTCTATTGTGTTGCATATTCTTACACCATGAACATATGTAGTGGTGTTTTGTACTTAATTAATACAAGAATTGCACTATTAATACCAAAGTGCATATCAATATCAGAGTTATTAAAAAGTATACAAACAATTTGAGTTGAAGATGCCATTACACTACAACAAAATACAAAAATAAATGACAAAGGTAAAGGTATATATATATATATATATATATATATATATATATATATATATATATATATATATATATATATGTGTGTGTGTGTGTGTGTGTGTGTAAAGAACAAATCTTCTCGTCAATTCAAAACACTGTAAAACACGTTCAACTGTCCCAACTAGTTTGTCCTAATGCATGCTGGGAAATCCCCCCTGCTCTTCCTCCAACATGTCACTATATTATGTGGTAGTTTTTATTATATTATTTTAAGTAGTAATTGTTACTGTTTATAAATAGGTAGAATTTAACCAGTCATATTATATTTTCACAGTAATCATTATTGTTGATTTCCGTATTTACTAACATATTTTACAGTGCAGGATGTTCAGCCATCTTGGAGTTTCAGGGCTCCAGGTGAGGTATTGGTTCTCTACTGTGACATGGAATATGGATTATACTAACACATGATGTTAATAAACGTGTTATTTTTTCAGTTGCTTTGAACTCAGCCATGAAGTAAATGATTTTCTCTAGCCTGAATTAAATGCATAACTCAGGCTAGTTATGCATTTAACTAGCCTTAGTTATGAAAATGCTCATTTTCATTAGCATTTTGTTTGATTACTTTAGTTCAGGGGCCACATTTAACTAAATTTGATCTGAAGTGGGCCGAAGCAGTGAAATAATAACATAATAATACATTTTCCAGCGAATGTTTACATTGACAAATTAACCTTTCAAACTCATCTGAGGCACAGATAATGCCCCCCCTCCTAGGGCTTCAAAAGCACGTCCATCAGAGGATGACGGTTATGCTCGCGTTAGCATGCTAAACGCTATGCTCGAACAGCAGAAGGAATTTTACAAAGACATGATTAACATACAAACAAAAAAAGTAGGGTTCAGGACACATTCTCTGAGATTTTTGAAGATGATGAGCAGCTCCCAGTGTTTTCTTTTAAATGGAAACCGGGGTCAAATGAAACTTTGGGTGTTACAGGTTGTCGACCCCTGCTTTAGATGCTGCGCATTGATAGCTTTTGAATTATGAAGCAGGACAAAAATATTTTCTCATCATATTAACTTACAAGCAATGACAGAAATAAATGCAGGTATGTGTCATGGTCATGTGATTTTCATAAAGACTATTGATTACTTTTTATAAAAGCAGGTGAAAAAGGGGGTCGGGTTGGGTCTGTCCTTTTCAAATATTTTTTTTTGCGGTCCGAGTTGCAGGCAGGCTAGTTAATTAAAAAGGTTGCGGGTCATTTATATATGGACCCGTACAATATCCAAATGTTGCTTTTATGTGTTGCACCTGTGAACAAGGCCCCTTATGTTATAGAAAATCAAACGTGAAGGAACCTAAAAAAAATCCCTAAATGGAAGATGAATGCATGAATCCGATGTGTCCTCCAAATTCAGGCCAATGAAGAGTGTTTTCTTCCACGTCATTTGCTTCAGCCTCTGAAACAGGACAAGATTAGACACTCAGTGCTGACCTCGGCAGCTGACCGGAACAATGGCACCACATGGTCCACACATTAGCTGCAGCTTTTCATCGTCTCATATGAGCCTCGTCATTATTTCCAGTGATGGATCCAGAAAAAAGGGAAGGCAGGACTCCAAGTCTACCGGGTATGCCGGGAAAAAATAGACTGTCTGAAAAGTATCCACCAAATTAAAATAAAATATTTTCCAGGGCTGTTAAATTATTAAAAAATTCTCAGATCAATCACAGAGTTGATTTGTATTAATTTCAAATAATCATGATCAAAACACTTTAATGTTCGACTGTTCTGTCTTCTTTTGTTGTGTTGTATTGTTTTGTTTTTACTCAATTTTCCAACAAAATACACAAAAATACACTAGGAAACAAAAAAATGCTGGAAATATAAAACTTGCTAAAATTCACAAAAAATAAACAAGCATTGGAAAATGCAAAAGAACCCCAAATGGGACTAATAAAGGAAATTCTTATCTTATCTTGAATCACAGATACATGTATGTGTGTGTGTGTGTGTAATTAACATGTTTATTCAACACCTCAACAACTGTTCCATTTACATTTTTTAATCAGATTTATCACAAGGTTGTTGTGGATCAATTACAATTAATCATGATAATCGTAATTGTTTGTCTTTGTTGGTCGACTGTTCCGTCATGTTTTTTTTGTTTTGTTTTGTTTGACAAAATGGACAAAGGATTGTGTAGCCGGCTGCCATGAAGGACATTCACTTTCACTTTCACTAGCCTAGCAACAGCTACCTCTGATTTTACAAAGACTGTATGACATTAAAAAAAACTAAAAAAAACTCTACACATGTCCTACTCTGGCTCACTCGGAAAATAGGTCCAATATCAAAAATTCCCGAGTATCAGTGTAATGTGATTAAAATTTGTAATCATTTGACATACCTAGTTAAAAATGAATTAAAAAAAAGTCACATGGAGTCACATGATCTGATATGTTGTGCTCAGAGCATGCCCATGTTTCATGGCTGTAAAAGGTCACCAGTTCCAGGTCCGTCAGGTATTCTCCTCATTGTGATGTCATGGTTGGTTCTTGGGCACCAAACTGTCAGTTCATTGGCAGTTGAAAAGTGGATTCATGGTTTGAGGTGGGATGTGACGCAGTCCTGAAGCGTCTTTTAGTGGATCAGGGGTCACATGTGTCACAGCTCATTCAATCAAACGACTCCACTAACACTCTGCCTCACTGCTGGAGTGGGCCCTGGAGAAGTGGGTATACACTCAAAATATATTTGTAACCCTTTCATGCATGAATCTTTTGAATCTTATTAATCAATACTTTTTTGGGGGGGTATTTTTTTGTCCTCTTTAAGCATGAGAGATAATAAATGAATAAGTACATAAATAATGCAATTTATATTTTTTTCACTCAGCTGGACACTGTATGTCTAATTTTAGAAGCAGAGAAGCATGATTTAATGATGATGATATACTGTGTGAAAATGAATAAATAAGAACATGTTTAATGCTGCTAATTGCATGTTTTCTCACATTTTAACATATATATACAGATAAGTTAGCATTTTAGCAAATAATAAATAATAAACACATAAAAATGAATACTTTTTTGTTTTTAAAGTAAAAATATCTTTAAATTTGCACCTGTTTCCTTCCTTCCAGAAAAAAATTAATTAATGTATTTAATTTTTAGGGCCAAAGCATTTTTATTTTACTAGTGGGGACCTTAATTTATAATTAACCCTAATGGGGTCCTGAATTTTGGTGCCCATAGTGTCAGAGGACCGCATAGTGTGACTGTGTAAACGTATCAAGGTCCCCATAAAAACACACACACACACACACACATACATCAGTTAATGTTCATCAACATCACTGTGAAGCTCAACATCAGGGTTAGAAGAAGGTCAACATTAAGAAAAAAAGAGTGAGATGAAAGGACGATGGAAAAAAAATGAACAAAGAGCCAAAAGATGGACTAACAAGTTTGATTATCGTTGGATGAAGAGAATCATGTAAAGATAGTGGGTCTGAAAAGTTGATCAAAGGCAACAACACTAAGAAGATTAATGGTCTGTTACAGCTCAAACAGCGGGTGTGTGAGAGTGTGTGTGAGTGTGTGTGTCCATTTTTTGACATAAGCGTCTTTTCCACTAATACCCCACATGGATTCACTCATGTTTGAAGAAATGATCTGTAACTCAGATTAAAAATAAAGGAAAATGACACTGTCACATTTATCAGTTTGAAAATCAGCTGTGTGTGTGTGCGTGTGTGTCTGTGAGTCTGCATGTGTGTGTGAGTCTGCATGTGTGTGTGCATGTGAGTCTTCACGTGTGTGTGTGTGTGTGTGTGTGTGAGTCTGCAGGTGTGTGTGTGTGAGAGTCTGCATGTGTGTGTGTGTGAGTGCGTGCATGTGAGTCTGCATGTGTGCGTGCGTGTAAGTCTTCACGTGTGTGTGTGTGTGTGTGTGTGTGTGTGTCTGAGGTTATCATGGGTGTAAGTCCATCTCTGTATGTGTCTGTGTGTGTGTTGAGTCCTTGTCCGTGTGTGTGTGTTTGAGTCCTCGTGTGTGTGTGTGCATGAGAGTCTTCATACGTGTGTGAGACTGTGTCTGTGTGCATGTGAGTCTTTGTGTGTGTCTGAGGTTCTCGTGCGTGTGAGTCATTCTGTGTGTGCGTTGAGTCCTTGTGTGTGTGTGTGTGTGTTTGAGTCCTCATGTGTGTGTGTGCATGAGAGTCTTCATACGTGTGTGAGTCTGTGTCTGTGTGCATGTGAGTCTTTGTGTGTGTCTGAGGTTCTCGTGCGTGTGAGTCATTCTGTGTGTACGTTGAGTCCTTGTGTGTGTTTGAGTCCTTGTGTGTGTGTGTGTGCATGACAGTCTTCATACGTGTGTGAGTCTGTCTGTGTGCATGTGAGTCTTTGTGTGTGTCTGAGGTTCTCGTGCGTGTGAGTCATTCTGTGTGTGTGTGTGTGTTTGCGTGTGTATGCCTTTGAGTAATCATATATGTGTGTGTGTTTGAGTCCTCGTGTGTGTGTGTGTGCGTTTGAGTCCTCGTGTCTGTGTGTGTGTGTGCGTGCGTGCATGTGAGTCTTTGTGTATTTGTGTGTCTGTATTTGAGTCCGTGCGTGTGTGTGTGTGTGCATCTGCATGTTTGATTCCTAGTGTGTGTGTGCGTTTGAGTCCTTGTGTGTGTGTGTGTGTGTGTGTGTGTGTGTGTTTGAGTCCTTGTGTGTGTGTGTGTGTGCATGAGAGTCTTCATACGTGTGTGAGTCTGTCTGTGTGCATGTGAGTCTTTGTGTGTGTCTGAGGTTCTCGTGCGTGTGAGTCATTCTGTGTGTGTGTGTGTGTTTGCGTGTGTATGCCTTTGAGTAATCATATATGTGTGTGTGTTTGAGTCCTCGTGTGTGTGTGTGTGTGTGCGTTTGAGTCCTCGTGTCTGTGTGTGTGTGTGCGTGCGTGCATGTGAGTCTTTGTGTATTTGTGTGTCTGTATTTGAGTCCCGTGCGTGTGTGTGTGTGCATCTGCATGTTTGATTCCTAGTGTGTGTGTGCGTTTGAGTCCTTGTGTGTGTGTGTGTGTGTGTGTGTGTGCATTTGAGTCCTTGTGTGTGTGTGTGTGTGTTTGAGTCCTCGTGTGTGTGTGTTTGTGTGTGTGTGTGTGTGTTCATACAGCAGAAGGTTTAGAGTTTACTGTCCAGCTCATGTGTCTGTGCACATGTACTGAAGTGTATTATTGTCATTTTTAATCAGACAGAATCACCTACAGAGGAACTTTACAGTCAGATAGAAGAAGTGATTTATAGATTGATTGATTGAACTAATCTGACCAAGATCACTTTACCTGTGTCCATTTTCAGATTTATTTTCTTTAATTCAAGCAAAAACATATCTTGTATTTAAAAAAAAAAAAAAAACATGTTATCCGAGGGTCTTTTTTTTGCAGTGTGTGAGGTTGTTTGCTTACATTTTAGATGTTTTTCTTCCTCCTCTGGGGAGACTCTGCACTCCGTTGGTCTCCAGCTGATTCAGGATTCACCACTGTTGAGGGATGAAGAAGAGATGGAGGGAGAGGGAAGGAAAGAAGAAGGAAGAGAAGGAAGAAAAAACAAAAAACAAATTCAAGATTTATAAGAACAGGTGGTCATTTTAGAACATGCTGTACGTCACTAGGGTCTCTTGGGGCTCCAGACAAGAAACTCCTGGGGCCCCCATTACACCTGTACGTGGCTCAGAAAATAGGTTTTAGCACAATTTCTGGGACACTTGAGATGAAAAGTAAAAAAAAAAATAGGTGAGTTTGATTCTCACGGTGAGGTCCAACAGATGGCTCTGAAGACCCAGGACCATCAATAATTACTGCTGGAAATAATCAGACACACATTTTCCATATCTGTTGTCTATAAATCACTTCTTCTATCTGACTGTAAAGTTCCTCTGTAGGTGATTCTGTCAGATTTTAAGTGTGATCACATATTTGGAATAAAATGAGACGAATACACTTGGTCAGATTTAGATTTTTACAGACCAAATAAAGAACACATGAATCAGGGATTATAATTAACTTTTTTCACCACCGTCCCGGAAAAATAAAGAAAGAAAGAAAGAAAGAAAGAAAGAAAGAAAGAAAGAAAGAAAGAAATATATATATATATATATATATATATATATATATATATATATATATACACACATAAGTACATATATATGTATGTACATATATACATATATGTATATATGTACATATACTTCATTTTACTTCTTTAATATTTTTAGCAATTTTTCAGGGTATCTATTATTATTATTATCTTATATCATTTTGTAAATACTCATTAGTTTTTGTTCATTTTATGTATTTTTCTATTTTTGTTTTATTATTTATTCTTCAACTTTGTTCTATTTGTGTCTTACTTTGTTCCTGTTACTTATTACTTTGTTGTTTTATTCATTCATTTTTATCGATGACTTTGTTTCTGTTCATTGTCCTTTTTCTTTTAAACTGTGAAACTGTTAAAGGCTAAGGAGTTAAAGGATTAGTTCCCCTCCGTCTCTGTCCGTTTACTCTGTCTCCCATTCTGTCCCTCTGAGACTCTCATTAGATTTAAATCCCCTAATGATGAAGAAACGGAATAGAAAACACATCTTTATCTCCCCATCCTCCATCTCCTCTACAGAGCATGTCTGGTGATGTGAAAAAAACAAAACAAAACAAAACAAAAAACATGTGCTTGACCATTAGGTCTGTCATGTTCACAAGATTTTGTGGGTGATAAATTGTCCAAAAACGTTAATGAATAAACAATAATAGAGTGGTACATTTACTTACAGAAGTGGTTTCGTACCGTGAATATTTCATAGGCATTTTACATGTAAAAGACCTACTTCACTCCAAGGGCCCAAAGACTACCCCTGAAACCCTTTAAATATAATTAAAAAAATTACTGATTTTGTATGAAATATGTGTTTAAAAAATGTAGATTTAGATTTTAGCCCGTCCAGGCTATTGGCAGTGTCCAGGACAGAAGAGTTGAGCCATATCTGGGTGAGAATGAGGATGCAGCAGTCTGCTGGATCATGTTTACAATTTAAATCCAGTGAGCGTACATTGGCGAGCAGGACTGATGGAAGTGGCGGTTGGAAAGGGTTAGCTCTTAGCTGGAAAACCACCGCAACAGCTGTGCATCTACTTCCTCTTGCACCACTTCAAATGTCTCTGGAGGTGGAGCCTCTGTGGGGGGAGACGCTGGACACTGGATCTGACCAGCGTAGCAGACCAAGGTTCTGTAGAATGGTCCACGATGGTGGACTGTGGGGACCATGGTGACAGCCCCAATGATGGTGGACTGTGGGGACCACGGTGAATGCCCCGGTGATGGTGGACTTTGGGGACCATGGTGACAGTCCCAGTGATGGTGGACTGTAGGTACCACAGTGACGGTCCTGGTGATGGTAGACTGTGGAGCCCACGGTGACGGTCCCAGTGATGGTGGACTGTAGGGACCACAGTGACGGTCCCAGTGATGGTGGACTGTGTGTGAATCATAAGCATGAGATTATTTTTGCCGTGTACCTGGACGTTTCCTCCCCTCTTTCAGACCATCATCCCTGTCATTCCCATGCTTCCAGACCTCCTTTCTACCTCCTTTCATTTTCTCATTTCCTTTTTTCCTCTTGAAGCTTTGAACAAAAGACCCAGAGTCAAAGGTGGAAGGAGGGGGCGTGTTTTGGACCAACAGATGATGTATTTATTGTGTTTGTGGCTTTGGACAGAAGGTCAAAACATGAACATGCCTTGTGTCCAGGTTTAATTTCCCACTGGACCCCCACCACAGCAAAAAATAAATAAAAAAATTGTAGAGTAGCACAAAAACCACCCATTCTAAATGCAAGGTTTAGACCAGGGATTTTCAGTGTGGGATAAAGATCCTCCCCTCAAATAACTGAAAAGCAGTTGTGTGTGTGTGTCCCATCTTTTTTTTATTATTATTTTTATTCATAGAACAGCAGTTTATCACATACATCAAAACTAATTTTGGATCCATTCATAGAGTTTGTCTTTGTGTAATAAATCCTGCCTGATCATTTGTGTATAAGATGAGGAACAGGGGTTAATTTGAGCCGGATCCTGACAGAACAGGATCCGGGACCTCATGATTTTGATCCCCATGTATTCTGGGACTTATTTCTGTAGATCCGGCACCTCTCGTGAACAAAAAAATATATAGATTTATATGAAAAACATTTTAAAATATATAAAATAAATTGATACATTTCTTTTAAATAACACATCTTCATAAATTCATATTGTTTATTAAGATTCAATGTTATGCGAGAGTCGGAGATTTGTTGTTTGTCACAGAAACCATGCCCCAAAACAAGGAACAAAAAGGAAACCTAGTGGAGCAAACGAATGGTGTTTCATTTTCAACAACAAACAACATGTCTGAATGGCAGATGAGTTTGATGAGTCCTTTTTTAAGGAGAAGGAAGAGGGAGATGTCTCAAAACAACTTAAGGGGCATTCACACACTGAAAGCGACAAAATCGCCTGTGGTCGCTCTGTTCGCGTCTGGTAGTTCTACATGAGCGAATGGAAGTGATGAGGGGGCGGGGCTTCAAGGTGGTGATGTTGTCAGCCCAGATGGACACATCTGACAGTAGTTGTTGTTTTCATAAGGCCCACTGTAATAATTGATCTAAACTATATAATTCATGACTAAATGAGTGATTGTGATAAATGAACAGCCACTCATAAACAACCATGTGATCTTTAGAAGTCATCAGATCATCATATTTAATCATTATGTATTTACCTATTTGGAATGTTCCTACAAATAAGCAGGAGTTTATTTTGGAGGTGTAGGATATATATATATATATATATATATATATATATATATATATATATATATATATATGTGTGCTGTATGCATGGCTTTGTTTCCCCCCTTCACCATGAATCACACAGGAAGCCTTATCTTTGCGTTGCTTCTATTGATGTGCTGCATAAATGTAGAGCCCAGTGCCGCTGCTCCTTCTGGGTCCATAACGTCCTGAAAACACAGCATCTCCACAGGGAATTTCTGTTTCAGGATGCTCTGCTTTGATGATGTTTGGTTTCAGAGTTCACACTGGATAAAAGTCAGTCTGATGACCTCCTCAACAAACCGGAGACCACAAGGGCGGCTGTGACTCAGTTGGTGGAGCAGGTCGCCCAATGACCGAGAGGTTGGTGGTTTGTGTCCCGGCTCTGGCTGTCGAAGTGTCAAAGTGTCCTTGGGCAAGACACTGAACCCTGACATAGTAACTAGCGATGGGGACAGCAGCATCGCTATTCATGCTGCCAGTCACAAGTCAAGTGATGAAGCTAACATGACTACCATCTCAACAGCTAGCCTGCAGGTTCATGGAGAGTTAGCCCCAGCTGATACAGATGATACAGCAGCGAATCAGGATAATCATATGTAAATGGTAAATGTTCTGCACTTATATAATTCTTTTCCAACTTCATGGTGCTCAAAGCGCTTTACATTAGCTTTACATTCACCCATTCACACACACACACTCATACACCAGTAGGTTTCTGAGGTTCTGTCAGTCCTACTGGGAGACTAAGTCAGGATTCAGTGTCTTGCCCAAGGACACTTCGGCATGTAGACGCAAACCGTCAACCTCTCGGTCATTGGTCGACCCACTCTACCAACTGAGCCACAGCCGCCTGTCGTGGGTGTCCAAGGGACATAGAACTGCTGCGGACACACGCAGTAAAACCCAAAACAGGAAGGGGGAGGAGACTCGTGATATGCTGGTGATGTGGAGTATTTTGACCAACTAAATTATGAACATACTTTGCATTAATAGACTGCCGTACCTACAGTATCCTTAAATAAAAAATTAAAGATTTTTGTAATCATTCCTTAGCTCTGATTAAAAAAAGTTTTTAACATAGCCCTGTTAGTCCCTCCTGGTGCTGATGTGCAGGGCACAATATAGCTTACCTAACTATTGGTTAATTTTTGTCATAATAGCAAAAATTATTATTATTATATTATAAAAATTATTATTATAATTTCAGACATCAGTTTCTGAGGTCTGAAACTGAGGTTAAGTGTTACAACACAATAAGTAGCCACTCACATACAGTTTTACATTATGTTTTTACATGCACTCCGGGACCACGGTCCATCTCGTCATCACTATGCTGTCATGTGTACTTTGCATTCCAGTACCTTATGATTTACAAATTAAGCACTGTTGAGGAAGGACCTTTTCTAACATTTGGCCAAGATAACAGTGTATGGGCCTTATTCACCCAGAACGTTCAAAAGACGTTGAGGGGTACACTTGTTGCTACACACAACACTTTCATCTGTACATCCTCAAAGAGGAAATAATCGTACCGTGGACATATCTTCCATTGTTTCCCCAAAGATAAGGCACTTTGACCATATTCGTCCATATTTCACAGTAAGATAAGGATAATTGTCCACTGAAAAGCATTAACTAACACATTAAGTTTAGCTTAACAGACTTGCATCAATCAGAAATAGCGCTAACAGTCATCTAGTGTCATGATGAAATAAGAAAATATGAATGTTACATACCGCTACATTCTATATGCTATTTCTGCCAGGTGAATAACGTGAATAGTTTATAGTCAAAACTCAGTACTGAAACTGGCCTATTTGAACAACATTCTAGTTTATCATTTACGTCTTTGGGAATAACTTAAATCCCTGCTTCACTCCATGATGGAGACATTTTACCATCTTTTAATGTTGTGTCACCCATAGAAGGGTTGGTATTAACTCAAAAAGATTTATATCAGGGGTCTCTAACATGTGGCCAGGGGACCAAATGCAGGCCTGTGGGGTGAATTTTCAAATTGCAAAACTTCCACAGACAAGGCTGCGTAACTCATTTACAGACCAATAACCAGAATACCCAACAAAAAATAATGACTGCATATATTCTTCTTTATATCTAACAATAATATTTTCAAATGTGTATCTTATAATTGATAAGATGGCGGTGTGGTCGGACGCAGCAGCCATGCACTCTCGTCTCAGCACCGTGCTTTGTTTTATGTGGTTGTTTACTTCTCACTGGATTGACTGATGCTTTAAGCTACAGCAGAATGGAACTGTTAAAGATAAAAGAATAAGCCCAAACCACATAAACTGGGACTGTATGCCACTGGTGGAGATGGCGGTGTAGGAGAGGCAAACGAAGGTAAAATAAAATAAATTTCCTTTAACCATCACGCCTGGAAGCCATTACATCATTATCAGGCTTCTGAAGAGCTGTTCAATAATTGAACCAGTTATGATAAATAGAGGGAAACATATAGATATGAGTTTAGATATTTTATATATTTAGTGTTAAATAACAGCCAGAATTTGAGGGAACAGCCATGGGCATAGTCATGATGTTGACATTGGTGGGGATGTAATTTGCTGAACATGGCTAAAAGAATTAAAATAACGTCTCATTTATAAGGCGCACTGTCAATAAATGTTTTATTTTTTCAGTTCTTCATATATAAGGCACACTGGATTATAAGTCAAAATTATTAGATAAAAAGTGACAATTATTAGATGAAAATTGAAAATTATTAGATAAAATGTGAAAATTGTTGGACAAAAAGTATAAATCATTTGATAAAAAAAGTCAAAATTATTAGATAAAAATTCTAAACCATTAGATAAAAGGTGCAAATTATTAGCTAAGAAGTGCAAATTATGAGATAAAAAGTCAAAATTCCCAGTCACTAAGCATTAAGCACACCCAGAATGAATTCATATATAAGCCCCATTGTGTTCTTTGGAGAAAATGTAAGTTTTTTAAGTGCACCTTATAGTCTGGAAAATACAGTAACCTTTCGTTTCTCAAATTTCATGTAATTTCCCATCGACGAATTGGTATGGACATATCCATAGCGTCCAAAAGCAATTTTACGCCCATGGGAACAGCTGACATAAAGAACAACTTATTTTTGGATACAGTTCTGCTTCAGTACATTACAGCTGTGTGTAATGTAGTGCATCCTCCTTTATATACACATTATTTTAATAATGTGTATATAAAGGTGTTATCAAAATAATGTCATCTACACACCAGGACTGGGACACAAGGCTGTGAAAGGGTTTTAAAATGGGACTGATTTGTCCATTTAAACACCCAATAATTCATTCACATGTGTGAAATGGAGCGTGGGCTGGACCTGGGTGCCACTATTTCCATAACCTGACTCAGCCTTCACAGAATAAATGAATAATTTGACGGCGTTTGTGTGTGTATGTTGTGTACAAAGGTTATTTGCATATGGACTTTCATGTATGTGAGTGTCTAATATGTGCTGGTGAGCCTGTGGGTGCCTGCAGGCAGAAGTGGGGGGGCATGTGTGTAAAAGCATGTGTGTGTTTCTAATAGGACTAGTTTTAGACCAGCCCTGGGAGAAAATGACTACATAACCTACCTAAGTTGCTTGCTCTTCCTCTCTACTCTTCTTATCTCTCGAGTCTCCTCTGTAATGACTTATTTATAGTCCAAATAAGTCAAATTATAAATAAATAGACAATTTACGTAGTGGACATATGTAAAACAAGGTTTACAACAACTACTGCTGCTCCATTTGTATGGGGGGGTGGAGCTAAGGCTGTCAAATTATTATATTTTTTAGTCAGATTGATCACAGGGTTGCTTTGGATTAATCATGATTAAACATGAATTTTTATTTATTTATTTTTTCATTTCATCAGATTAATCTGCATTAATGTGTTACTTTTGACAGACCTAAAAATAAGTTTTACGTACTATTACTGCTCCATTCGTACAAAACCTCCCAAAAACTTCAGTTTTCTAAGAACTTTGTATGAATGTTTTATGACACAAATTGACAAAAATCTTCAAAAAGGGCTTTTGATCCATGTAAAACCTGAAAGCAGCCATGTGGAACAGACGCTTGGACCTCTGACTGCCTGTCGATATTCCAACTCTCATAGAGAATACATTACCTTACCTTTTCTTTTGATAGATCACCAATGCCTCTTTATCCACCCCTGTTTATTTTAAAATGTTAAAGTTCAAAGACGACTTCTAAACCCACACTGCTAAGTGCTCCAAGCTTTTATTGCTCCTCGAGGAATCACTGTTTTTACCTGCTACCACCTACTGGATTTTCATCTTTCTACACAGGGCCGCTTCTTGCTTGATGGGGGCCCTAACCAATATGCTGTTTTGGGGGCTCCTCATTTGTCAAACTAAAACAAGTATTCAGAGAATGCCTAATCTCACCCCTATTTAGTACCGATCTCAAGTTTCTATGACAACCCATTGTTTAATTAGAGCTAATAATGTGATTTTGACCTTTCTGCTAAATGCAACCTTGACCTTTGACCTTTCGCAATATTGCTAATTTCATTATCAAATTTTTTTTACAACATGAAACATAATATTAATAATTTAACATATCACTATAGACAGATAGTGGTATATAACGCCTCCTATTGGTAGCTCAGCCCATTGGTCATGATTGATGTGTGCTGGACCAATGAGGTGAGGGCAGGCAAATTACGACACTAAGTTGGGCTAATGGCCTGGAGAGAGATCGAGAGAGAGGCGATATCTCCGTTTACTGCAATGATTCAGTGTGTTCACAGCAATAGAGTGGAACATGGAGCCCCTCAAAAGTTCCTGGAAGTTAGCAAAAGCTAACTGTCGCTCAATGTATTTCAATGTAAAGCATGTACGTTTAAAAATGACATTGAGTTTGAGTAGGGCATCGGACTTAAATTGACATGAATAATTAATTACCATAGCATATTTTTTCCGTCTAGATTATAGGATTTAGAGAATGTTAACAGGTAAAAGTTTAAGCTAGCACACTGGATAACGATAACAACCTGTGACTGAGCGAGAGAAGTCAATATAAGTCAATATAAATATGTATTTATACTTAGATTTAAGTAACCAGGCTGAATGAAATGACTGCTATGTCTAAAAAGTCATGTGGCCTACTGCCAATAGATCAGACGTCGCCATCTATTGGCCTTTTTGTGGATTGCGGTTTCAAAAGTTCAATCTTTGTATTGAGCCATTTCTTGTTTATATGATGAATTGAATACAAGTAATTATTTATATATTATTATAGTATATATATAGTATAAGTATATGGTTATATATTATTTATGGTATACAGTATTTATATCAGCAATATGTTATTATATAATTTCTATTTATAAGTAACCAGGCTGAATTAAATAACCCCTCCATAAATAAAAAAAATAAAAAATACATACATACATACATACAGACATACAGACAGACATACAGACAGACAGACATACATACATACATACAGACAGACATACAGACAGACATACAGACAGACATACAGACAGACAGACATACAGACAGACATACAGACAGACATACAGACAGACATACATACATACATACATACAGACATACAGACATACATACAGACATACAGACATACAGACATACAGACATACAGACAGACATACAGACAGACATACAGACAGACATACATACATACATACATACATACATACATACATACATACATACATACATACATACATACATACATACATACATACATACATACATACATACATACATACATACATACATACAGACATACATACATACATACAGACAGACATACATACATACATACATACATACATACATACATACATACATACACACAGACAGACATACATACATACAGACAGACATACATACATACATACATACATACATACATACGTACGTACGTACATACATACATACATACATACATACATACATACATACATACATACATACATACATACATACATACATACATACATACATAAATACGTACATACATACATACATACATACATACATACATACATACATACATACATACACACAGACAGACATACATACATACATACAGACATACAGACATACATATATACAGACAGACAGACAGACAGGCAGGCATGCATGCATGCATGCATACATACATAAATAAATAAAAAATAGGTGGTGGCCTGGTTTAAGTAAAAATTGTACGGCCTGAAAAATTGTCCCAGTCCAGCCCTGCTTTAGCACATTTACTGCCTTTACACATTGAAATGAAAATACATAGACACACTAACAATTAGCATTTTCCGGTTAACTTGTGAATTCTATTTTTTTTTTATCCAACAACAAAGGTTCACATCAGAGACGTCTTTGCTGTTAATTGTCACAATAACTGAACATAAAATATTTACACGTGTACGTTTTCCTGGCCATAGAAACAGAAAGAAAAAAACATGAACTACAGAAACAGCCGAAGTACAAACTACATGTTACTGCACTTATTCTGACCACTAGGGGGCGCCCTGTACCTGCTTTGAACAAGATAATATCACTAAGAATTAATCCATACATGAGATGCACTGGATCATAAAACACGGTGTTATTTTATTTTAAAAGTAAAGGCTTTTAAGTTTTCCATATAATTTAGAATATACGGTACACTTTTTTAAATTCAGGTTTATTTTTTTTCTCCTGCTGCACCTCCCTTGAAGCCCTCTAGCACCCCCAGGGGAGGCCCGCCTCCATATTTGAAAACCCCTGCTGTACAATGAGCTCTACTACTGCACTTCATCCTTCAGTCGGATCCATAATTTAACACCAATAACAGAAAAACATTTGTTCTGACTTCACAGTCTAAACTCAAGCTGGTTGAGTTTACGAGAAAATCTTAAGGAAACCCGTTGCCTTGTACCGCTTTAGTTGTTATAAAACATGAAACTAAACAGTTTAAGCTGTATTGACACAAATTACTTAGACCAGTGGTTCTGAAATACAGTCCTCGTGGCTCAGTGTTTTACTATCACAACTAGTCTAATTATTGATCAGCTCTTTAGAAGCCTGATAATGATGTAATGGCTTCCAGGTGTGATGGAAGACGGAGATATTTTTAATTTATTTTTCTTATTTAACTTAATTAATTAAGGACCAGGATTGGTGACCCTGACTATAAATTATTTTTTTGAATTCTCACCAAACAACTAAAAAAACAATGTGGGAAAAATAAATTAAACATGTACTATTTCAATGTATTAAGGTTTTATGATGTCACAATTATGACTTAACACAACTTTGCCATTTTCACTCTGAGAGAAGTGATCATGTGACCATGTACATTATATTCTGTGACATATAATTGCGGAAAAAGTGTTTCCATTGCGTGAAAACTTTTTATTGATATTTGAGAGTTTTTTCGACATTCAGGTGTTTCCATTACCAGTTTTTATAGCAATATTTACATTTTTCAAATTTCCAAGGGTAATGGAAACACAGCTATAGTAACCTTCTTGGCGGACCTCTCTTCATTCGAGTGGGGGAGGTCTGCCTTGGCAGGGGTTTGCTGCTGCAAAACAGTGGATTTATCAATGACCCATGTTTTGTATCATTTTTTGAATATATTCGTAGAATTGACCGAGTCCATCCAGCAAAGACTGGTCCAAAGTTTTTATTCACTCTGATCCAGGTAAAAAAAATCATTCCATGGAAAAGATAAAAAACAAAACAAAAAAAAACACACAACTAAGTAAAAAAAACAGTTTTGCATGGAGTGGTGCTGGGATATAAAGAGTCTGTTCAAAGGGTCCCTGTGGTGCTCTTCAGTTTGGGGATCTTACTGGCTGATTACTGCTGAATAAATCTCAGGCACTCTGTTTGAATGGGGATGGATTTTAAAAGCCTCTAATATCTCTAGGCTATTCTAGCTGTAAAAACATCTTCATTTAGTTTTCAAAGAAGGGACTGAATATAATGTCAGGCAGAGTAATCTAAGTGTGTTTTCATCCTAATGTTTTTATGCCAACCCTGGTATTCACTGTTTGATGCACTTCAGAAAATGACTGATGATAACATGTCGAATAAGATCACCTGAAAGATAGACAGACAGAGAGAGAGAGAGAGAGAGAGAGAGAGAGAGAGAGAGAGAGAAGAGAGAGAGAGAGGCGATAGATAGATAGATAGATAGATAGATAGATAGATAGATAGATAGATAGATAGATAGATAGATAGATAGATAGATAGATAGATAGATAGATAGATAGATAGATAGATAGATAGATAGGGAAAAAACATTATGAGCATGAGAATCAAATGAGTAAAAATAAAATAATGGTAACATACCTACACAAAATTCACTGTATATTAACCATTTGTTAATGGTTTATTCATACACAATTTATCATAAACAAAGCATTTTTTAGGGCGGCTGTGGCTCAGTTGGTAGAGTGGGTCGAAGACCTTAGACCTTAGAAACCTACTGGTGTATGAGTGTGTCTGTGAATGGGTGAATGAGAGGCTAATGTAAAGCACTTTGAGCACCATGAAGGTGGAAAAGCGCTATATAAGTGCAGTCCATTTACCATTTGTTCATCTTTTCTATGAACAAATCATTTGTAGCCGTGTGAACAAATGCATATAAACAATAATGAATAAATCAGTAACAAATGGTTAATACATAATGAACAAACCATTTACACATGGGTAACAAATGGTTAATACATAGTGAATTGTGTGAAGATATTATAAAATGTTACCAAAATCATTTAAAAAAAATTGTTACAACTGAACAAAGTGAGAAAACAGGCAAGAAAATGGACATAAATACTGTAAGTAGCACAATGAACAAAATATTTGATAAATAGATGAAGGATTAAAATGAAAAATTAAATTGTGAAATTTGTGAAAAAAGAAAAAAGGTAGAAAAAAATCACTGCAAATTGAAAAATTAGGCAAGAAAATGGACATGAACAAGTAGCACAATGGATGACGGACAGAAGGATGGACAGGTAGGTAGAATTATTCTGTATGTAGAAAAATAAAATAATTTTATTACACCATTAACCCTTTCAACTTCCAAGGGTCCACACATAGGCCGGAACTAGTTGTTCAAAAATGCAAACTACCCAAACCTGTCCCAAATGTCACATGACCTAATGTAGTTTGACAATGGACATTTTTACACATCAGAAGATCTAAACCACTTTCAGATAAAATATCCACAGCAGGTACAATCACTCATTTGTTCAAAATACAAATGTCAAACAGCTGATCTGAACCTTTATGTCTCATAATTATCCACAGAGGAACCATATTCCAACAGACACAGTCATAGTCCAACAAAAACATCAAAACAAACAAAAAAAATTCAAAATGTAGTCCAAAAACACATCACAACATCAATAAATATTCATAAATGTCATTACTATTACATCATCAGAATCAGAATTGTTTATTTGTCACGTGTGGATGCTCATCCACAGTGAAATGGAAGGGACACTCCCTTAAGACCGTGCAAAGTTGCAAAAAGCTAAATATAACTATACAAATATACAACAATACAAATATAACAATATACAAATATATATAAGACAAGAAAGACTAGAATAAAAGTAAGTAAAGTATTAAGTATTTTAAATATAAATAAGAATATAGAGAAAAATATGAATAAAAATATAGCCTGGAGGTAACATAAATATGTACATGGGTATGCATATAACAATATATACTGATATATATACATATATATATATACTAAGTGGTGATGGTTGGAGTAGATGAGTGGGGGTGGGGCTTATGTGGTGGATGAGGAGTTCAATGTCCTGATGGCCTATGGGAAGAAGCTCTTGTCCCAGTTTTCATCTTAATATTTTCATTTATAATATACGCATATTATCAAAATGGTTCAAGAACAGCATTCAATTTACTTCATTAAGAAATTGAGTGGAAGTTTAAAGTGTTAATATCTTCATTGTTATTCATCCTACAGACCAGATTGGACCCTTTGGTGGACCGGATTTAGCAATAGAAAGATTTAGGAATCTTTCTATTGCAGTTTGACCAAACAGCATCCTGCTCCATAAAGTTAGAAAACAACCCTGGTAAATGTTATTGGTCTGTATGTGGAACTCATGGGCGTCGCACCCCTGGGGGATAGGAGTGTCGCGACACCCCCACTTCTCCAAACAGATGATTTCCTACCCCCCACTTTTTCCTGAGTTTATATATTGTATCGTTACTGGATCCAGGAAACGGACGGAGAGTTGGTCTCACCTACTTTTTATTTCAGGATAAACAGTTACTGTCAGTCACAATCACGTCAAACAAACACCAATAACATTATGGGGCTGTTACAATATCTATTGTTTAAAGTGCATATGTAAATGAAGCACACCTCAGTTCACCGGCTGAAATGTAAACAGCTCTTCTTCGCGGTGTTAGCAAACAGTCATCAACCAGTAAGTAATGAGGAATGTTGCCATTGTTAAACTAAGTTAACTAAACTATGTCTTGTTCTGTGACATTTACCCTAAGCTAGTGGTCCTCAAACTTTTTTCAGTGATGTTCCCCCTGAGGAACACATAGGCAAAACATTTTTGTAAGAAAAAAGATGTACATCCAAATTTATATCAGTTTTTTATCTCCTAATTTTTACTTTTTATCTCCTAATTTTTACTTTTTATCTCATAATTTGGATTTTTTTTATCTCAGAATTTTGACTTTTTATCTCAGAATTTTGACTTATGAATTGAATAAATGAGGAAAAACACATTTTTTTTTTTTTTTTCCGGCCATATATTACTTTTTAATATAAAAATGTAATCATCAATGGATAATTGTAATTTTCCGATGATAGATTCAGAATATTTTGCTTGTGACACAAACTAAAACACCCCCACATTTTAAATGGCTGTGACGCCCCTGCCACGAGTCACGTTGTAACTTTTGGAGGGCGGCCTTTGGCCCCCAGCCCACATGTTTGAGACCCCTGTATCCTCTTCTATAGTCCCACAATATCGTAGCACGACCCACCAGAGACAAACAAGTGTCTGGAACCAACCGCAGGTCTCCACTCTGTCTCCCCACGGCTATTAAACGCAAGCTAATTACCCAGCCGCACACCCAGTGGGATTGGCTAGCCCCACGCTAAACTAATTAGCATGCACCTGATTGAACGGGCAGGGTTGGCTACGCATGTAGAAGTCAAGACAACAGATACGGAAGCACAGGCAGAATTACAACGACAGAGAGAGAAAGGTTCTGGCAGCTGGGGAGGTGGAACGCTCCCCGCCATCAAAGCACAAGCAACATCCGCATTTGACGCTAATTTGGGAAAGAAATGCAACACTGAATGCCAAGTTGACATCAAGCAGAAAAGGGGACAAATTAGGCCACAGTGTTTGGTTGTTGCCATTAACGCAGTAGGAGCAGGCACCAAATTAGTCACGTAATTAGGCTTTATTCTACTTTTTTACCCTTGGTTCACCTCTTACCAGCCTTATGAACTCATTCTGGGATGTAGATGACATTGTTTTGATAACACCTTGTTATGTAATAATGTAATAAATGTCAACTTTATGATGTAATTTGATAATAATTGCAACATTTTGTAATAAAAATCTTGAATACAAAATGTAATAAACTGAGTTACCTGCACTGAGCAGACAGAGGCCTGTAAAGTAGCTGACATTTTTGTTGACCGTCTTTACTGCACAGACAACAAACTGAGAAAAATTACCTTAAAGTTCTGTTGTTGTTCAACCCCAGTAGTTGGAGGTAGATTATTGGACATGAAGCAGTATGGTTTCTGCATATTACCTAGTTCTTCAAAAACCACAGTGCGCCTTATATATAGATTCATTCTCGCAGTGCTTAGTGACTTTATCACATAATTTTGACTTTTTATCACATAATGCTTAATTTTTATCTCGTAATATTGACTTCATAAAAACATTCATTGACAGTGCACGTTATTGTATGTAAAATACGATCTATTGTATTGTATTCAGTCTAATACAGTGATTGACTGTGAACTATTGGTGCAGGGTCCTAGTAAAGAACACAGTAATGGTCTTTACTGTCTTTTTGCTTTGTTTTACTAGTACTTTTTGCAGTTACTGTGCAAACACCCACCAATTTTCTCCAAAATGACAGACATTTGAGATGATATATATATATATATATATACATATACATATACATATACATATATATATATATATATATATATATATATATATATATATGACAAAGAATGTTGCAAGAAACACAAAAAATGCAGTTATCGCCTTTTTGCATTGGATGACAGTTTAGTTCATGTTTGTTCTGATAACTGTACACGTTCCCATCTGATGTGTAACGTCTCTAGAACTGTTTAAATTGAAAAGTATGTCAAGGTAACATGTTTCCACGCTTTGTAGATGTTTTAAAGAAGCATTGGCTCACTTCAGAACTTCATATATTGTGCTTCGACCCAACATGGAGCAGAGGAACCTAAAGAATCCACCAGTGAAAACATCTCCTACACGTGTTATGTTTGAACCCCACTGTCCTTGTGCTAAAGGAAACGTTGTGTTTTCCTCTGTTCACTGGGCCACCCAGGAGGCTTCAGCCTGCATTAACAATGAGCCAACTGATGACCATTTTGGTGGTTTATTACAGTACATAATGTGCCACATTATTACATTTTATTTATAAAAAAGAAAAAAAAAAGGTCAACAGCCGCAATATGTAACAATTTATTCCAAAATATGGCAAAGTTTATTACATATTACGTCCAAGATTTTTATTACAAAATGTGACGTTATTACATCATGAAGTGAAAATGTATTACTTTATTACATAATGCGGCGTAACACACCTTTAATGAATATTTAAAATAAGGCTGTGATGATCCGCATTTTGTAATAAACGTCCAAAATGGAATAACCTTTTCATTTAATTTGATAATAAAGCCACATTTTGTAATAAACTGCTGTATATTGTAATAAATGTTGCTGCATTATGTAATAAGTTATTCTATTTTGCAGCAGCAGGGTGCTTTGGTGGTGTGGCATTAAAACTGAAGGAGCTGTTTGGGAAACATTCCAAATGATTTATGTCTTGGCTGGTAACTAGACATATTAGACATGGATAATTGCAATTATGAATATATTTTGAGAACAGAAATTTAGTTGTGTGTTTAACCTTTTGAGGCAACTTCATATATGTTCAAAATGACTCTTAGTGGATAAATGATTTGGTCACAGCAGCTCTCTAAACAAGTGTGTGACAAGTGTTGTGTTTTACAGTTTTGGGTATAAATCATGCATTTTCCATATTTAATTCACAGATCATGTCGATGTTGATGAAAACTCAGAGCAAATTCAAAGTTAATTAGATCAAAACAGAAAAATTAAGAAAAAGCTGCTTTTGAAGGAATGATTTTCAGATTTATGGTTTATTGTCCCCAAGGGGACATTCATTTTCACAGTTCTGTTCCAGACACTGAACACCAACAAAAAGTCGAAGTGGAGTCGACGTGTCGTGATGATATCATCATATTGTCAGCGGAGAAACAACACAGACAAAAAAACAAAATAACATGGACACACATCTGTCCAGCAATGAGCAAGTTCACTGCAATGTAACAATGTCCACTGGCAAGACACAAACAGCATTTTAACCCTAATAAATCAAAGGCTAACATTAGCAAAGAGTTTTCTGTTAAATTTAAATGAACATCAGTAGGTGAACATATGTCTACATTTGGTCCGGACCCATAGCTCTAAAACCGGACTGTCCACATGTCTGTCACACGTCCTCAGTTGCAAAACGTTTAAGGCAGCAGCCAAGACGAACACCACACTGTCCACTTCATGTTTGGGGCAAAAAAGAGCTTGTTGTCTGCGCTGTTTATCACTCATGTTAGCCTATACCTCTTCAAATGGACGTGCCTGGTTATTTTCATCTAAATTGAAGTATTTCTACACATGCGATGTGTGTCTGTCATTCTCTTTTGTTTTGTCAGCCCACCACAACTGTCTTACCTGCAGCAGCCATGTCCTGTTTAGGTCTGGTCTGTATTTAAGGACCGAGAGAGAGAAAATAACATAACTGTTCCAAATTTAAGTTGACTTGTTCTATGGGAGTCGACAAGTTGACATTTTAGTTAATGCGATATATATATATATATATATATATATATATATATATATATATATATATATATATATATACTTCTGGTTGTATAAATAGTTGATTGAACATGTTTGTTCCATCATTTTGTGACAACAGATTGTTTTTTTAAATACTTGAATATACTTTTCCCAAAAAACATCTGAGGTATTGCCAACATCAAATTTAAATATTAATATATAGCTTTATTTACTTAATTTAAAATTGTTCTATTTAAATGTTCCTTCCAAGTTATGAAAATGGTTCATTCATTTTATTTCCTTTTTTTCTTATTTATATATTTTTTCTTCAGATTGCAATTTACAAATGGGACACAAATGGTATCAGATTTAAATGTCAAAATGCACGGACTGCTGATAATTCTGAGGAATGTAGCAATGGTTGGGCTTTAATTTCCCAGTGGGCGTGCTGCTGTAGGAACTGGCAGTCTATTGTAAACCAGTACAGTATATACCTATTCCCATGAGCCCCAGTGACATGTCAGAATGAAAAAAAAAGGAAGAGCGAGTATTCTGCTTGTAATATTTATTTTTTTCTTTTAAACTCAACAATGAAAAGTGCAACAGCAATTAAACGTGTGAGCTCTGCCGTCATTATGAGCCATCGAATGACTAAAATGCAGTCTGGAATGATAACACACACAGCACGACACTGCTTAAGATTTAATTGGATGAATGATGAAGACATTGTGAATTAAACTAAATAACTCTCTGAAGGCTGGTTAGAAGGAAAATGTCAAAAAAAAAGAAAAAGGCAGAGGGGAATACACAGAAAACACTGAAAAACAAATGAGATAAAAACACAACAGAGTGGTGATCCATCCAACAGGAGGTCAGGCTACACTTCCTGTTGTTATGTTTGTTGATTGGAAACTCCAAATCAGTGTTAATTTCATCAGATGACACGAGATGAAATATATTCATCGATGACCCTTGTTCCCATGACGAAGACAGGACAATGACGAGATGAAACACAGCTGTTCTATAAACACTGACAATAACCCTGTCAATGTGTGTGTTTGTCCACCAATAAAAAAAAAGACGAAAATGTCATGCAATAAATACATAAATAAAAATAGCCTGCTGTTGGCCTCAAGACCTTGTGTCCCCCGCCACACAACTGACAAAAAAACACTAGTCAACAAGTATTCAGTGAATGCCTAATATCACCACTAGTTTGTGCCAATCTCAAGTTTCTATGACAATTCTTGAATTAGAGCCAATAATGTGATTTTTACCTTTCTGCTAAATGCAACCTTGACCTTTGAACTTTAGAATATTGATAATTTTGTTATATGTATATATGTAATATTATGATTATATATTTAGTATTGATTAAGTTATAGTGTGATATGTCTATGTTTGACACAAACACAACATGTCACCTTTGACCTCCAGAGATTTCAAAAACTATTGTTTTTAACACAGATAACATTGATTATGACAATTGTAGAAATCTTCATTATGCATTGTTTGGTACCAATCTGAAAGTTCTGTGACCCTTCATTCTTGAGTTATAACTGATAATGTGATTTTGACCTAAATAATTAATTGTGACCTTGACCTTTGACCTTTACTGAAATGAATTATTGCATGCTATGCAATGTATATATATACATATATGTATGTATATATATATGTATGTATATATATATATATATATATATATATATATATATATATATATATATATATATATATATATATATATATATATATATATATATATATATATATATATATATATATATATATATATGTGTGTGTGTAAAAACTTTTTTTTTATTATTATTTAACCTTTATTCACCCAGATGTGTCCCATTGAGATCAATGTCTTTTTTCAAGGGAGACCTATATGGGATATATATGTATGTCATATATGGGATTGTATGTATGTCAATGCCATAATAATGAGTTGAAAGAAGCAGCAGCGTGTCCTTGACAGTCCCACATACATGTAGCTTGCCTGGTTGTCATGACTTTCTAATAGAACTCTTTTGGGGGATTCAGATCTTTATTGCTCGTTCCGTTCCAAGATCCATTAAAAAACTGGCTTTTCAAGTGTTTTAGGCTTAAATTGGGCAGCATTTTGCCTGAGTTTTCCCCTCGAGATTAAAGTGCATCCAGACACTACTCTTTTTCCTGACTCATTTCAAATTCGAAATATTTTTTTAAATCTCTAAACGAACAAATGTGCTGGAAAGTTGTGTGATTTAACTAACTGACTTTTGATCTTCCCGCAGACAGGTGCAGAATACCCTCCCATTGTCAGAACCTTGCTGCGCTGTGATTGGTCAATTAACATTCCAGGATGGGGAATATACATTTTCATGTGAGTATTCCCCACCCTGAAATGTTCATTGACCAATCACAGTGCAGCATGGGTCCAACAGTGGGAGGGGCTTCCGCGTGATTCTCTCTCTCTCTCTCTCTGTGCGAAGGTGGAGCTTTTGTGTGTGCGTCTGTGTGTGTGTGGAATCTGACACCAAAAAAAGAATGTCAAAGAGTATAGATCCCACTTGGCCACGACTCGGCTCCTGTCATTCATTTTAAAGAGACGTTCAAAAGAATCGGCTCATTTGCGAACATTACAGCACTGCTTTCCGATGCTCTGTGAGCTAATTGGGTCCGGCCAACATGTTAAGGTGAACCATTTCCTACAGTGTGTGGTTGAAGCACCTCCGTCAATTGCCTCGGTTTGCTACTGGTTGAAGCCAGAAAAGGTGGTGTCAAAGCTTAAACCAATCACACCACTCTTTTCTCTAACATAGGGGTGGCTGTGACTCAGTTGGTAGAGTGGGTCACCCAATGACAGAGAGGTTGGCGGTTCGTGTAACAGCTCTGGCTGTCCACATGTCGAAGTGTCCTTGGGCAAGACATTGAACCCCGACTTAGGCTCCCAGTAGGACTGACAGAACCTTAGAAACCTACTGGTGTATAAGTGTGAATGGGTGAAAAGGCTAATGTAAAGCGCTTTGAGCACCATGAAGGTGTAAAAGCGCTATAGACCTTTTTTTTTTTTTTTTTTTTTAATGTATCCAGGGGGGCTAACTGATAGATTAAACTCTTACTGAAGCCTGAAACATCTTTCCTTTTCATAAATGCCTCCAGGGTTAGTGTTAGCATTAGCTGTTTGCTCCGTTTTCAAACAGAATTTCCAGTTGAAGTATTTCACTCCTGTGTCGGAGGCTTGCAATAAATGAAGCTCTTCTGTATACAATCCTCAGGTTCTAGTCACAGTTCATCACTGGCTTGAACACACCTCTACCCAGAGCCACTGGAGATGCTGAACATTGGTTTCCGACAAAGAGGGTGGAGTTCCTGATTTCTCCGGAGTTTCATATTCTGTAGATAACCTGCCTGGCCAGACTAGGTGCAGTGTTGCGTAAAACTAGGATGGACAGGCCCAGGCTAACATGTAGCAGGTGTGTGTGCATGTTTCAACCTCCACATTGCAGGCGCTGTGTGATACAGAGTGAAACACACAGCATGCACAATGAGGAGGCCTGGACACACGTGGAAGTTTTTGTCTGCGCTGGAGGCTAATCAGTGACTTGATGGCCTCACTAATAACACTGACCTGCTGGTCGATGAAATGAGAAACGACCCACTGCAATGATGCAGCTCCATTTCAAGATAAAATGTTGAGAACAATGCTTTTGTATTTGGCAAATACAATACAAACTGCAGAAACTGAAACAAGTGCTTCCAGGCAGAACAAACCCCACCCCCTTGCAAATGTTTTAGCTCGTAATGGACATCTCCCATTGCTAATCATCAACATTGGTTGGGAGACATTATTGTAATCAGTGTGTGTGTGCGTGTGTGTGCGTGTGTGTGTCCGCAGAGACATATCACGCTATAACTCAATGAATACTTGAGATATCATCATGACATTACATGGGCATATACATATAGTTAATGCGCATCAGATGCAATATCCATTTGAGTAAAGGTCAAAGGTCAAGGTCGCATTTAGCAGACAGGTAACAATCACATTATTGGCTCTAATTCAAGAACAGGTTGTCAGAGAAACTTGAGATTGGCACAAAATAGATGAAATTTGGCATTCTTTGAATACTTGTTAGACTATAGGTGTGACCTGTTAAGTTCATGCAGGGTCAAAGGTCATGACCCAGTTTTGAAGCCTATGCCAGGTTTCCGATCTGTCAATATTAGTAACTGAGTACTTATCAACGCTCTTTTTGGAGTTACAACCATTTAAAGTCATGCGGCTTTGATTTTGACCTTTTAACGTCACTCAAGGTCAAAGGTCATGATGCCATTTTGAAGCCCAATTCATTTTTTATCTGTCAATAAAAGTAACTAAGTCTCTATCTCCACTTGTTTTTCCATTATGGTCCATTTGAGTTTCAACTGAGTTACCCCTGACCTCTTAGGTCAACAATAGGTCAAAGTCTAGACACTCAAGATGCAGAATGGAAAGACCCCCATTTTGGTGCTCAATGGAAGTCTGTAAGATGAATAGTTCAAATTTTATATCCAAAATGAAATTTCAAGCTATATTGTGACCATGACCTTTGACCTAGAGTCTTACATTTGTCCTGATGTAAATGCCCATCAACAGTGAGAGCAAAAATAAGCTAAAGCTAAATAAGCTAATAAACTGAGTATATACGAATGAAAAAGAAATTATTGATTGTCACTGTGAAAACATTCACCACCATTTAATAGGATCTATTCTGGACCTTTCCTGAAAATTGCCCTATAAATAGGTCCAGTAGTTTTTGTGTAAAGTTGCTGAGAGGCAAGAAAAAAAGCAATCAAAAACAATCGGTAAAGTAATGGTGATGTAATTTCAAAAGCTTTAAGAAAAATACCACCTGGGCCTCAATAAATGGTCACAGTAATATATCCAGGGCTTAACCATATACTGAATCCAGGTCCTGATAAATTGGGTCCTGACTTGTCATTAAAGTCAGCAAATCCTTTGTCACTTAAAAAAACAAACAAACAAACTAAAAATAGAGTTCATTTAACAAAAAGTAAATAGAGTTAATTAAAAAACAGTAAATAGAATTAATTTAATTCTGGAGCAAGAACATAATTTGCATCAGTCTCATTCCCAGTGGGGGTGGGGGGTTGGACTCCACTAGAGCAATCCCTGGCCTGTGGCTGTTGTTCATTATTTTTATGGAGACAATTTCCAGGGAGAACAAAATAGTATAAGTGTTTCTGTTCAATGGCCTGAGGACTGTATTTTCACACTTTTGTGGATAATGTGGGTTTGTTGGCCTCAAACTGTGTTAGTTTGGACTGGACTGGTCTGTAGGTTGGACTGGTTCACAGTTTGTACTGGACTGGTCTGCAGTTTGTACTGTTCTGGTCTACAGTTTGTACCCCTTTTCCAACTGACACCAACCCTGGAAAGCCAGATTGATGACCACCCTTGTCCTGCTCCGTTCTTCAGTCAGTTTCCTCATGGCCATAGTTTTTTCAAACACAAATCGTTACTTTGGGTTTGCTGCCGGTTGTCGTCTTTTCCACCATAGTTGTTTATGTGAACATGCAGAAGGAGGAGGGAGGGGTGTTGTCCTCTGACCGGCTCCCAGTGGCGGCCTGCCTTGTGATGAGCTGGGTGCCGCCCCTTCGGTGGGTCGCTTGGCCCCTGTGTCTGGCTTCCTGGCTGTGTGGGGCCATTGGCCCCCTCGGGGGAGGGGGGTGGGGTTGGGCAGGTCGGGTGGGGGGTTGGGGGGTTTTGTGGGGGCTGGGGTGGGTAGGGTTGGGGTTGGGTTGGCAGGTGGGTCTTCATGCCCTGGGCCGCATGGGTCGCCCTTGGTGTGCTGGGGGGGTTTGTAGCTGCTCCCTCTTGTTCTCCGGGTTTGAGTCGTTCACGGCTCTCTGGGGGCGGCGCCCCGTAGCTCCTACGGCCCGGGATGGGGGGTGCCCTGTTGGCTTGGCCCTGCCTTGCCGTGATTGCTATTCTGGGCTTCGGGGTCCTTCACACTTGCATGTTGGATCGGGTCTCGCCAGCTACTGCCGAGTCCCATTTCAGTGAATGATGGGACCCGCCAGAATGTGCTGAGAATCTCTCCAGAATTTCTACCCTAAACTCATTCTCTTCTTGCACTAGTGTCCCCTTCTGGCCTATTCTATTCTATTCTATTGCATTCTATTTTACACTATCAAGTCATCCACAACTATGGTGCTCACTACCATTTTTGTTTAATTATTTATTTATCAAATCTCTTTTTCTTTTGTGCTGTTTTGGTTTTCTTCTCTTTTTTCGATTTATTTATTTATTTTTATTGATGGACAGTTAATAGTTGGGAATAACACACCACCGTACAATCTCTAACTGCAATAGCACCGCCTATAGATTTCTTTCCCTGTTCGTCCTGTCCAGTCTTTGTTTCCCCCACACATCACTGAGGTGTAGCACTGCCCTCCCTGGCTTATAATAGTGAGTTCTAATAAAGGATGTTTGCTCAGCTTTCAGGGAGGACCGGTGGTGGTCACATACATGCACTAAATATTAAAATATTTGTCTGCAAGACTAAAAAATGCATTGATCTCAAACAATGTTGAACTCTCTCTGTGGTGTTAAACAATGAGAACAAATGCAGACAAAAAAAAAGGAAAAAAAAAAGAAGGATGGGTTAAATGCAGAGGGCAAATTGCGTTGTACAATTGTATGATGACAATAAAGTACTGTCTCTCTATGTATAATTGGCGTTGATTTAAGTTTTCTTCTGGTTCCACCTTCTAGACCGGATGAAAACATTTCAGTGTTATTATTTTGTTTGCAGACATTCTGTTTCAGTGTATGTTATGGGATCATGTTTTCAAGCAGTATGGTAAAAAATGCTCCAAAAAAGATCTCCAACTCCACCTTTACTTTTAATAATTAAAGGTGGGGTATTCTATTCACATTATAGAACCATGTGCAGTTGGTGAATGTCATGTCATTTACCAACTGCAGACAACACAGTTTGTTTTATGTGTTCTGTGACTTTTTCAGCCTCATTTCCAGATTCTGGACCTTCTGATCTACAAATTAAACACTAACCGCAATTTCACTCCTGAACATTTTAGGATACTGTTCTATGTCAAATACTGGATACGCCTATTAGTTTCTGGCACTGAGGTCAAAAAAGGTCAAAGTGAGAGTTGGTTGTAGAAGAGCTTGTGCTTTAAAATAATCTCTGTGAGTTTTAACTTCACGCTCTGGACTTCAAATTCATTAATCCCCAAGGACTACTCAGCACTCTTTCCACTGTCTTCATCTTTTATGATAAAAAATGAGCCTATAAAAAACATGAGTTACACTGTACTTTTATAATGAGCCCTCAGACAATAGCTTCTTTTGTGCATTTTAATGAGTCTCCGTGTGTCTCGGTTTCGGCTCATCTAGGTCAGATACGATGAGCCCAGACCAACTGCACTCTACCTTTACATGCACTAAGAGAAATTCAAATTATTGCCTTAGTCCGACTAAAATCAAAGTTTTCAAAGTCCCATCCACTCACACATTCACGGTAGTGAGCCGTGTCCGAGCATGTGCACGTCACACACACACACCGCATATTTGCTCCTGCTCAAGTATACACTTTAGTCAAGTGTTTCCCAAACTGTGGGATGTGAAGACCTGCTGGGGTGGGGGGGGGGGTCTTGTTGCTAGATCGAGCACCATGGACTCATTTTAGGGACATAAAACAAACAAATCTACTGCCATGATGATCTGTTACGAAACTAGATAAAGAGTTTCAGTTACCATGGTGAACTTCCATTTAACTAGACACATAGTTTAGGTTCCCATGGTGATCTGTCACTGAACTAGCTAAAGAGTTTACATTATTGTGGCAAACTACCCTAGTAAACTATCCCATCTCTAGTGGCAAAAAATATTTTGGCCTGAATCATTGGTCTAGCGATGCTCCATCCAGCCTCAGGTAAAATTTTTACTGGTCCAATTACAGCGCTCCCATCTGTGTAGTGAGATTGTAGGGTGGGATTAGCACAATGACGACAAGGTTGAAGAAGTATGAACTTATATACAGTCTATGGTCGGATAAGCATCATGTAAACGGACCCGGTTGGATATTTTTTCCTCTACTGCCACCAGTGTGTTAACGTTAATTAGCCTAGCCTATGGGATGTTAAAACAACCAGATAGAGGCGAGTTTAACCTTGTTTTTGTCGTTCTGTATATGTCATATCGTTCATTTCTCTGATTGGTCACAGTGCCTATTACGTGCAGAGCAGTTTGAAAAACAGCTGTTGATCCCACCCGTACGCTTAAGCTCAGTCTATGGAGCGTCTTCAGGCTATGAATTCATATCACACTCGACCTTGACAGGTTAGTGGCGAACAGCCAGTAAACTGGATATAAAGGTTAGGTTACCATGGCGATCTGTCACTGACCAGAGGTTGGGTTTAAAGAACGGACAAGGATTTGACTGGAAATGAAAACTGTGACATGTTTGTGTTTTTGTAGCTTGTATTGATTGCTCTTTAATGTTTTTGAGATGTATAATGTAGATCAGCTTTATACTCCTTACATTTATATAAATATATGTACTTTATACTCCTTACATTTATATAAATATCTTGTACCTTATACTCCCTACATCCTCAGAATAGACTTGTCACTTTTTCAAACTAAACAGATGTGACTGTATGAAAAATAAGTCACGTCAGATTAAAAATCATCGGAAGAGAGAAACGGGGACTTTATATAGGCTATTATATTTCTGATTTTATCTCATAAATTTGACTTTTTATGCCAGAATTATACATTTTGTATGTCATATTTAGGACTCTCATAATGATGACTTATTTATCTCAGTTGTGATTTTTTTTGTTTTTACATTATTACATAAGTGTACATTTATTACATACACTAGTCCATACTAAAGGCCTCTGTATTGGATGTATTTTGCATATATGCATTTATAAACCTTGGGTTTTACTTTCACAAAATTGATATCATCATATCAAAAGTGACTACTGAATTTAATTTTTAATCCAGACAGTCAGTGGTACATTTGGTGTTTTGGTATTCACTTTGTAATGTGGCCTGTACAAGCATCTCCATTCCACACTAACAACCACTACACTACTGTGACAGGTGGGGAGGTACATTTGCCTCTGTGTCCTGAGCGGAGGAGGAACATTTTCAGACTAATTGGAGAGAAGGGAAGTGGAACGTTCACTTTATTGTGACAGTCAAGGACATGGCATCCTTGTTAAAGCCAAAGTTTCAATGGATCTTCTCTCCCTTTCTCTACATACAATATAATGGATGGCAGTGAATAATAGAGAAAAGCCTGATAATTGAACTTGAAAAACCTTTTAAAACTTACAGGAGAAAATTTGATTTTAGAGAAAAGAAGGGATGTTTTAGAATGATGGAAGAATTTACAGAGTATATGTTCTCTCCAATAAGGGTGTGTTTAACCCTCCTGTTATATTTTTATTTTATTTTCAGTTACAAAATTACAGCACCATAATTTAATTCTGTGTATTCAGTTAACAAATGTACACATGCGCACACACACACACACATATATGTGCGTGTATGTGTGTGTTTGTGTTTGTGTGTGTGTGTGTGTACATTTGTTAACTGAATACATGGGCTTGTGCCGCTGTCGTAACCAAGTCCGGGAAGGGTCCAGGGCTGAAGGTGTCTCACGGCCCGGGTGGCGAGCTTTACAAGGCCACATGCTTTGCCTTCTCTCCCCCAGATGCAAGGTTAGGGTTACCTCTTTTACCGCGGTGCGCCAACCACGCCATGTCGCCAGGGCAGGGACCGGCCTACGTACAACAGGCAGCAGGGGTCAGCTGCGATGTCGGCAACCCACCCACCCATCTTGAAACACAGGAGTCTAATGCATACGTGAGTCAGAGGGTCTCCAAGAAACCCCACGGCGCAATGAAAGTGATGGCCTCTGTGCACGAGGCTGAGCGGCAGTCAAATCAGCGGCAAATCAGTGGACCCTAATTGTTCCGAATTGTGATGTTTAAATGGCAAATGGTCTGTACTTATATGGGTCTTCACATTCACCCATTCACACACACACTCATACACTAGTAGGTTTCTACTATGAATATATTTACTATAAAGAATATAGTAAATATTCTGCCTCAATGTATCATTAGTCCATGTGGTTTTTTTTGGATCAGTTCTACAAAGACACTAAACTCTTAGTAACAGAAACAGAAAATGCTTCAAATGTTGTGTAATTTTTTTTTTGACATTTCAGGTTATTCACATTTTATTGTTACATGATAGTTTGTCATCATTTATGGGCAATTTTTCTGTCGATTTATTGTTCTGTGCAACAGTGAAATTAAATATCTGCCATTGTTCCAACTGACACAATAGGGAACATCTCTCACAGTGATGTATTGGCCGTCTGTGCTGTAAACGTCATTGTTGGAGACGTCTACTCCTCACATACTCAGCGGATCTTTCAAATACATTATCAGACTGAGTGCTTATTAATATTTTTGACATTAAAATGAGTACTTATCAGCAATGACTCAGTATTTGTGTCACTGCCCACCTTATAAGGAGTTACATTTCAGTCTCATTTTGAAATATAGAATACTTTTAGACACAGAAAGAAGCACAAAGTCCAAAATAAGTAACAAAATGAAAAAAAATATATATAAAAATATTATAAATTGGCAAAAGTTTACTAAACTTAAGTAAAAAAGAAACAAAACCAAGAACAATTAGCTAGTATTTTAACGTGGTTCCAGGATTTTTAGGTTTTTCTTTTTCTAAATCAGTTTGTATTTGACACCTTTTTATGTCCATACGTCGATTTCAGTGACAAAACTCAGTAAAAATAGTAAAAAAAAAAAAAGTAAAAAAACATCCACCACAATGCTAGAATATATATAGAATTTATTTCACTGTTTTATTATTTTTTTTTTTGTCTAAAGTTGCCGACAAACAGATAAACACAGACAGAACCAAAAACAATATTTCTTCCTCAAACTTCTCTTCTAACAGTGATAGATACCTTCCTGCCTACACATTCTCTCATTCATAAATCACACGTTTCCTTCTTCAGTCTTCTCACTCGTCTTGCAGTCAACCTCCATGATCTCAGTTTATACGTCCGACTGATGACTCAAGACTCTTGGGTACGTTCGCTCTTATGACCCAGCGAGTATAGTTTCTGCTTCAGCTGCAGATCGAGTGGGTGAGTCTGAGTCAGCATCTAAACCGGGGGTCTCAAACACAGGGCCAAATGCGGCCCACCAAAAATTCTAATCCATTCCCAGGGATGAATTAGCAAAGTGCAATAATTCCACAGTCAAGGCTGTGGAAGTAGCTCAGGTTCCACATACAGACCAATACTATCCACAGTTAAATAATAAAATAATATAGAACTCAATATTAAGTCCATATATATATATATATATATATATATATATATATATATATATATATATACATATATATATATATGTTTTATTGACTGAATTTCCATGAAGGTGATGTACAATGTCGTCAGTATCCAGTGTCGGGAAAGTTCACCTTGATTAGGAACCAGTTCAAAGTTCAGTTCAAGTTACTCAATATGAATTAGATTAAAACCCAAAAAGTCAGAAGGATCGTGAGGCCCCGCTTTCACGGTCTGTATTCATACTGAAAATCAAGATCAAGCGAGCTTTTGCCCTTCTGCTTCATCGTTCATTCTTCCAAATTATGAACCCAAAATGAACTTTTTCATTCTTTTTTGTGTTGTTATTGTAAACGTATTATTAACAGTTCCTGACGTTATCCTGTAGTCATAAATCAGGTGGAAATCCGCCCCTTCAGGGCAGAAGTAAGTACCTTACCCTGGGGTTAACTTCCCTCTGCAGGTTCTTAGAACACAAGGAGCGGTTTCAGTGAGCTTCGTTTTCAATGTTTCTTTCCAAGAACGGGACAACACCTGCTCCGGTCGCCGGTCACACTGTACATTTAACTCTTTTTCTCCGCTCCCAAAAACTCTCTGTACCCCTCTCTCTCTTCCTCTCTCTCTCTCTCTCTCTCTCGCGCACGCGTTCTAGCCCCCCCCTCCCGCCGTATAATACAAAAATGACATCTATGATAATGCTGTGTTTTGATCCCATTTTATGCCTTATAGGACTCAATAATTACAACGTGATAAGAACGAAATGTGAACTACATAAGAGCGCAGTTCAATAAATGCCAGTCGGTTGCGGGTCGTTCATACATGGAGACATGCATCACTGCCACGCATATATATATATATATATATATATATATATATATATATATATATATATATATATATATATATATATATATTCTGTCTGTTTTAATTTGTGATTGCTCTGTTTTCTACTGTTTGTTTTTATTGTAGTTGGACTCTTAATGTTCTATTTTTACTGCATGTAAAGCGTCTTTGAGTGCCATGAAAAGCGCTATACAAATAAAATGTATATACATATATACTGGGTGCAATTTGCTGGGGGGGTGGGGTGGGGGGATCATCCCTCCCCTCTGGTTTTGGACACCGTTAGGGTCCTGCGGTCTATGAGTCTTTCTGACGGTGTGAACACAAAATGCCTGAAAGAAGAATTTGACAACCACACATTCAACGAATTAGTAAATATTCCACTAGAAAGAACCTGTAAAGTGAATGGATCATAATGTGCAGACAGTGTTTTGAAGTAGATCTGGTAGATCTGAGAACAATATTCCTTTGGACTAAAACCTATTCTCTTGTTCATTCTAACAATTTCACATTTTGAGCCCAGACTTATCTTGGAAACTTGAACCAACCAGTATTTAAGACTTGAGTTTTTCTTTATCACGAACACACATGTGGGAACATTTCATTAGTTTGATTCCAGAAGCATTTAACTTGAAGACCAGTGTTCTGAGGAAAAGGAGCTGCTTATTCTGTTCCAATAAAGTCATGTAAGTGACTCTGAAACAGAAGTTCCTCCAGCTCTCTAAGTATATAATATACATGTTTTATCAGTCAGACTGTGAATCTTTCAATGCAGGTTGGTATCATATCATCATAACCTTTGTAGGAGGTGGATGATGAACCCTGCATCAATAAGGGAACAGCGCTGTGGGCGTTTCCGTCACTTTTCCACTTTAATTATGTAGCAGAAGAAGCTACAACACCATCAAAAATACAAATAATGTGTCCTTCCATCCTGCCATCCTTCATGCTGCATACATAATAACTGTGTCACTCTTCATTTGTTGTAAATATCATGACTTTAAGCCCTACTTATACAAACTATAATTGAATAAAAACAAAAGCCCTTCACCCTAAAGGTCGGGAGCTGCCGCGGCTCTTTGCATTCATTTAGATTATTCCATCAAAACCGCTCAGCGCCCAAATTACTCAAACCTAATCCTTTCTACAAACCCTAAAGGAGATTTACATATTATCCTGCAGAAACGTCCCATTTGGAAAACCCCACTTTACATGTGCATTACAGGCTGCTGTGTGTTCACTTCAACTGTTTTATAGATTGGATTTGGTGAACATCTAAAGAGGAAAGACCTAACGATGGAGGACTGAAAGTGCCAAAATCAAATAAATACATTATTAAATTGTTAATTAAATATGTCATTAAGTATCGAGGACTGAAGCCGCCATAATTTCAAATATAAAAAGAAATATAAAAATGGCTTGATGAAACCATTTAGGTACCACTTATATATTGTTTTCATTTGTTCATTTTTATTGCAGCATTTATTTCTACATTGCTTTTTATTAACTTTTTTTTTCAGTATTCCCCTTTTTAAATTTTTTCCCTCTATTCATTTCTGTACCACATGTTTCTTTCTGTCATCAATTTATTTTGTCACCTATTTATGTCTGTCATTTATTTATTTCTGTGTCACCTATTTATTTCTGTTTTGTGTTTTTACATTTTCTTTATTTTTTTCTTCTTATTTTTTTCTATATTTTTTATTTTTATTTGGCATCTTATTAATTTAGTGGCAGTGTTTTTTTTTTTATTCATACTTATATTCACCCATTCAGTATTCACCCTTTTGCTTTTTATTCCTCCATTTATTTCTACATGTCCTTCAGTCACTCCTTTTTATTTGTACTTTTTCTCTAAATAAAGGAGGGGGACGGGCTTAAAGGCGGGTCCTACGCTAAGCTCTTCTCCTATTGGTTCATTTCTATTCAGTGGAGTTATGCTGCAGAGGTGAAGAGTGAATAAACACGGACATACCTGGTTCTGCTTTGTTCAAAAGATAGAACTTATGTTCTATGAAGACCAGTAAAATTACTGCTGGTTACGCGTGCACGCACACACACACACACACACACACAGATTTGGTGTGGATATAGAAACCCACAGACTGCGGGATGTGACAGAAATAAATCGACGACAGAAATAAATGTGTGATACAGAAATAGAAAATGCAAACAAAAAGCAATGTTATAATAAATGTAGGGATAAAAATGAAAGAATGAAAAAATATAAATTAGGATAAAATACATAAATAAATATATAGAACTGGATTTATCAACAAAGTAACACCTAAAATATTCTGCCTGGATGTTTAGTTTGACCAAAACTTATTTTGACCAAATATACAGGGAGTGAGTCCAGTTGTCCATTTTTTTCCCAGATCTTTCAAAATCTAGCAATGATTTACAATTTACTGCATGTTCTAATTGTGTCATCTTTTCCACATCAACATGTTTATGTGAAATGGATCGACATGTTTAAAATGTCAAGTACACATGTTACTCCATTGATATGTTTACGGTTTGATGTGTTTTTTTACAGAATTATTCTGGTGACCACAAACTGCCAGTGAAACTGTCCGTAAAAACAGGATTTATTTTGAATATATTTTCTGACAGCACACACACTCTTATAGAACATCTTCTCTATTGACTATCAAATAGAGCAGGAAAATCAAGCCTTCAGGGCAACATCACAGGATAAAAGCAAACAAATAACTTCTGCATGTATGAATACGACAGCTGCACAAGTTGTGTTTGTGCTACACATCAGACTGGAAATGAAAGTACATTAAAAAAAAAATCTTCAAAGTGTGATCATTGTATGTTTGTGTGCAAGCATGACAGTTTTCCCACTGACCCATAGGTCCTGAAGGCTAATGTCAGCGCATTACTAAAGTCTGCTTGAGTCAGTGTACACCTTTGGTCTTGTGTTGCATCCCTGCAGTAATTTGTAATTATATTAAAAGCTGCATCATACACAGGATATATACTGGATTGTGGTTTTACTTTCTGACATTGAGTCACAGTTTAATAAATAAATAAGGTTTATAAATAAATTTTAAAAAAAATACTAGATGCAAAACTGGTGGGTAACAAGTAAAACAAATCCCGCCCCTTCACAAATATTAACATCTCCCTCTCAAAATGTGAGACTATGGGTTTGACTTTTCAATATCACCTGAGGTCAAAGGTCATGATGCCATTTTGGAGCCTACATGTAGTTTCCTATCTGTCAACAACAGCAACTGAGTACTTATCACCACTCTGTTTGGAGATAGGACCATTTGTTATCATGTAACCTTGATTTTGACCTTTCAAAGTCACTCAAGGTCAAAGGTCATGATGCCTTTTAGATGCCCATGCCAGCTTTTCTGTCAATAATAGGAACCAAATATCTAATGATTGAAAGATCAGAATTGCGGTGCTCATTTGAAGTCTGTAAGATGTATAGTTCAAAAGATAAACGCAAAATTAGATTTGACCTTTACTGTGACCTTGACCTTTGTCCTACAGTTTTCAAATGTTTTCTTTGAGGTTCTGATGTCAATGCACATCAACAGTGAGAGCAAAAAGAAGCTATATGCAAAACTGAGTATACAGGAATGAAAAGGAAATTCATTATTTCCCCTATCTCTGATCAATGTGAAAACACATTTTGGTGACCGTGACCTTTGACCCACATTCACCAAAATGCATTTAGCTCACCATCTGGTTTTGTGCATAAGTTACTACACTGCAGAAGAAGTCCAGATATAAACAGTTTTACTGTGGCTGGTTCAAGGTTTGGAGATCTACAGCCTGATGGACTGTGAAAACACTATGTTGGGGCCAAAGTTCAGTCTGTGGATAGTGACATGTTTGTGTGTGTATGGGAATTATAAATACAGTAAACTAGTTGTAAACTCAAAATGTCATACCTCTGGGTCTCTACATTTGCTGTGTCAATCACAAATGGCCGTTCAGACTGAATATTGCGATATATCGGATATGTATCAGATTTAGGACCACTTAGTTTACCACCAGCAGAGGGAGCATGTGAGAGTGAATGAATAATACATCACTCATGTAAAGCGCTTTGGGTGCCTTGAAAAGCGCTCTAGAAATTTAATCCAATATTATTATTAACCTTCATGGGGACCTGGATTTTGGTCCCCATAGTGTCAACATATCAATGTCCCCATAAAGATAGGAATACAAGTACAGACACACACACACACACACACACACACACACACCACAGTGACTCATGGGTCGTACTGTATCTGTTTAAATTCTCTCAGAATGCTGCTTGCCCCTCAGGAGTCCTTTCCCTATATTTATGACACGTCTTATTTTTCTGTACTATATCAGGGGTCTCAAACATGTGCCCCGTCAAAGGTTTCAATCTGCCCCCTGGGATGAATTTGCAAAGTGTAAAAATTCTACAGTCAAGGCTGTTCCACATACAGACCTACAGTAAAATAATAGGACAAGTGGTGCCAGGCACAACAAACCCCGCCCCCTACAAAACCATTCTTAATGGACATCTCCCTCTCTGTGGGCTCAACCTTTCAAGGTCGCTCAAGGTCAAAGGTCATCATGCAATTTTGGAGTCTACATGTAGTTTCCGATCTGTCAACAATTGTAAAAAAGACAATAGAATTCATAAGTTAACCGGAAAATGCTAATTGTTCAAGTGTTTATGGATTTTCCCTATTCAATTTAGCATTGAGCTAGGATTTATTTGTTTTCATTTCAACATGTAATGACATGTAAGTGTCCCAGAGCAATGAATGTAACTGAGACATATTCTGTACTTTTGCAGTTTTATACTGAGTCAAGTAAAGTGTGGAATGAAGTGTCCAGCTTTTCTTGGGAAACGGTTATCTATCTGCCGAGCTAACGGCTACACACAAACAGTAGCAGAACACTGTAAATACCATAATATTATAGTGTGTGTATAAGGACTGAACTGACAAAGTCAATGTATTATCTTGTATTTTACGTGTTATAACTGAATATTTTGGGCAGTTATTGCTAACCTTTGACTTAGTGGTAAGTGCATTTTGTTATGTATGCATCATAAATTAACAAAGTGAGCACATAAAACAAATCTGTGACCATTTTACATATCGTGTCTGGTTTGTACCTGCTCATTTTGTAAACATTTCCTTTTGATTGTCAATAAGGCTAACAGTTTAGAGCAGGAGTCTCCAACTCCGGTCCTAGAGAGCTACTGTCCTGCATGTTTTAGATGTATCCTCCTTTCAACACACCTGATTCAAATGATCAGCCACTCATCACACTCTGCAGAAGACTGAGAATGACTGTCAGGTGTGCTGGAAGAGGGAAACATCTAAAACATGCAGGATAGTAGCTCTCTAGGACCGGAGTTGGAGACCCCTGGTTTAGAGGCTTTCATCAGTACAGGCAACCAGGAAAACTAAGGAACAGTGTTTCATACACAACAAGGCAACGGACAAAAAATGATGTTTGTGGATTATGTAACATTAAAAGTGTCAGCAGGTAATAATGCTCATTACTGTGACACTACATGTTTCATCAGTAATGGTTGTAATATAATTAATAAATATTCAAATATTATTAGAATATCTACATTCATTTTCAAATGAAATTCAAATATGACTTTTGAGCAAAGCTCTACTTTACAGTCCAGTGTCCATTATATATGAAAAAAAAATAAAAATAAACCATTCATTGACAGTGCGCCTTATAATCTAGTGTGTCCTATATGCATAAAATAATAATCTAATAATCATTCCTTGTCAGAACATAAACAGGGATACTGAGTGCATGACCTATGGCAGAGGTGTCAATCATGTGGCCCAGGGGCCAAATCCAGCCCACCCAAGGGTCCAGTCCAGACTTAGAGATGAACTTGTGAAAGACAAAAATAGCTATTAAGATATGAACAAGCAGTTTAGTTAAGGTTCCACAGTCACACCAGTTCAATTTGAAGTGGATCAGATCAGTACATTTCTATCATAATAATCCATAAATACTCATTCTCTTCATAAATGTTAATATTTCCACATATTTAGACTGAAACAAAGTATAATTTTGTCAAAATTTATAGAAACTGAACAAATACAAAGAATCTGAAACATTTTTGTTCTCAACAATGTACATTGTTTTTTTTAAACAAATTATATAATAAAATAAAAATACAATCTCTCCAAACATAAATAAAAACAAGAAATGAAAACAAACAAATAACCTACACACACGTCAGTTAGCAAATAGTGAAGATACATTCAAATAGGTAAATAAACATAACCACAAAGCATGTCCACACTAGTGTTGAACTGATTGAACAACTGCCGATCATAAACGGCCAATTTTGCCCCAAAACAACCTGATGAGTGATCAGAAAAACACGCCTCCCAAAAAGCTGAACACGCAACGTAAATTTACTAGCAACCATTTTCAAACCAGCAAACGCACTACAGAACAAGCGCATACCGTTTTGACCATCTATGCACTATTCAAAACAGTTACCAATTAATATTAGAAGCTTTGGACCATTCCATGCTGCGTAAGGCAGACAACAGCGCACAGCTTTGAGCACCATGAAGGTGGAAAAGCGCTTTACATTAGCTTCACATTCACACACACACTCATACACCAGTAGGTTTCTAAGGTCAGTCCTACTGGGGGCCGAAGGTAGGGTTCAGTGTCTTTCCCAAGCCAGAGCCGGGATGCGAACTGCCAAACTCTCAGTCATTGGGCCACCCGCTCTACCAACTGAGCCACAGCCACCAAACTGAACACATCCAAACTTTAACAACACTCGTCAAAGCAGACCCACAGTCCCAATGTCCTGTCAACTGGCGAGTACCAGCCTCATATGTTATCTTCATCAAATGTACAAATGCAGTGCAACTACTAGACCATATCTGCCTCCACACATCCAGGCGTGTGAGCACACAACTCCAAACAGTCTTCTCTCATCCCTGTCCATTGATCGATCTAGTTCAGGGGTAGGCAATTCCAGGCCTCGAGGGCCGGTGTCCTGCAAGTTTTGTATGTTTGCCTCTTCCATCACAGCTGGAAACTATTACACCATTATCAGGCTTCTGTAGAGCTGGATGATGAGCTGATCATTAATTGAAGCAGGTGTGCTGGAAAAGGGAAATATCGAAAACATGCAGGATTCCAGCCCTTGAGGACCGGAATTTCCCACCCTTGATCTAGTTCAACCCTTTAACTGCTACGACATCACCTCAGGTAAATGTGCTGCTGTGAATCTGCCCCAAAGGCCACTGCGAGCCTGTGTTTCTTTTCTTCAGGGGTTTAGTTTCACTGTGTCCTAGGGTCAAAACAGGTGGAATAACAGAGAAAGGGCAAAGACAGTGCCAATTGAAGACACTCAGGGTGTCCATCAGAATATTCTAATAAAGGTTTTAACAATATTCTGTCTGATATTAAATGTTTTGTGTATTTGTAGACCCATGGATTAACTGTAAGTTAGAATGAAACTGTAGAAATGATAAACAAAGGTGTAATATTGTTAAATTTCTGCTCATTCTTTCACTGTGTTCATGTTATTCACATTGTTTGAAATGATCATTTGTCAATATAAATGTATCCACTGTTAAATGTGACTTTTTTTCACTTTTAAATAGAGAGAAAAGTTGGGACTTGAAATTATTAACGTGTTTTTTTGCCATTAGTCCAAAGGTTCGGCCCACTTCAGGTCATATTTAGCTGAATGTGGTGCCTGAAGTAACATGAGTTTGACACCCCTGCCTTATGGACTTCTCTGACAAGCAGTTTGAACACCTTGACTGGAACAACATTACGTAGGTGTGTGTTTGTTTGTGTGAGCGGGTGGGTGGAGGTTGTGAGGTAGAATGTTCTCACTAGTTTTGTATCGATGACCTGTTTGTGTGTGTGGGAGCGCAAAAAAGTCCTGTGGTGTTGTACTGTAAAAGAACACTTTAATTCTCTTTATTCCACCCACTGAAAACATTTTGGTATGAATGAGTGCACGTGAAAGGCCAACAACCAACACTAAAAATTGAAGCCAATATTGGTAGTACCTAAATTAGTACCACTAGGTACAAAATATTCAAACTTTATACCATACCAAATTCCAGGGTAATGAACTGGATTATGAGGAGAAAGTTAGAAATTTAAAAAAAAATTGAATTTAATAAAAATTAAATGAGTGTGCTAACCTACTATGGGATTTATTAAGGAAATTCATTAAAAATAAATTTACTTTGATTTTAAGTGGATTAAGGCCTAAAATACATTCCCTATGCTCACTTCAAAAAACTGACCTTTGACCTTTATTTTGGGGTCATTTATAAACAGCTTTGTCCCATTAAGGTGCATATATGTATATATTTTTTTCATGAATTCTTAATGTGAAATTCAATTGAAAAGAACAATGGCTTCATTAACCATGAACATATTTGACTGAAAAACACAGTGTGTGTGTGTGTGTGTGTGTGTGTGTGTGTGTGTGTGTGTGTGTGTATATAATATACATTTTATGGCACTTAAAGTGGATTGATTACATTTTGACAATAAAGACATTCTATTCTATTTCTTCATACTAAATACTAAAAAAACAGTTTACGCTATTCAGTGATTTTTTTTCAGTCACTGTTTGACAGAACTTGCGTGGAAGTGTAGCCTTTGTTAGCATTAGCTGTGCAAGCTCCACCCCTTCTGCACCTGCAGCTTCAGATTAATATTCTACACAGACACTCAGGTTTTCTGAAGGTGAATCCGCAGTCGCTCAGTCTTTATCTGGCTGACGGCCAGTAGGTTAATCTGACGTTGATATAAATCAGCCACTGGGGCAGAGTGCAGAATGTGAACCACTAGACTGACACTGAACTGTGAAGTCACATGGTACCTCCAACACCCACCTTCTCCAGCCTCACTGACGGTACAGAGTTAACACCATAAAACACATATTTACAACAATCATTCTACACTATATACTATCACTAATCCATCCAAACCCACCCGCCAGATCGCGGTACCCTGGGAGCATCCCCCTCAACCGCCCCTTGGCCATCGGGTCTAAGCTCTTAGAGGTACCCCAGTCCCCCTGACCGGGGTACCGGCCGACCAACCCTTCCATCGGCGGCTTGTATGAGAGGGGGAGAGCCCAGGGTTAGAGGGAGAGGTGGGTGGAGTTAGTCCTGACATAACGGCACTTGTGCTAGTGTGAAAACAAAACAGAAACGGACAAAGAGAAATGTGCAAAAATCTAAGACATTAGGAAGAAGGACAAATAAGTGGATATATTTCAGTATCTGGTACTTTGCCAACCAGGTCTGCACATTCATTTAATGTATCGCGCATTTGCCAGAACTGGACTGCATCATTTAGCAAGTGGCTCATGTTAGATTATCACCTTTTGACCTAAAAAGGGAAACATTATTAAAAATAAAACTTATATTATCACCCATCCCTCCATGGGACCCTGTCAGTGCTCAGGCCCTTAGAATAATTTCCACCTTCCCCTGCCTGGCGGCCCCCCTGTTGGCAACTCAAAGGTGCGTAGGTTGAAACTTTTCCCCCAGAGAGTATCACACACACACACACACACACACACACATACACACACACAGGCCAATGATGGCTACTCAGTTTTAATGTAAGAAAGCAAAACATTTTTTTTTAAATGTTTGAAGAAGATATATCCCAACCAGGGATATATCTGGCATTCTGTGTGTGTGTGTGTGTTTGTGTGTGTGTGTGTGTGTGTGTGTGTGCGCGCATGTGTGTGTGATTAAAGTAAGAATAAAGTAATAAAGTTAATGTGAATTTAACATTGACAATAATAAAGTTAATGTGAATGTAATACATGCCATCCATTGAAAAATAAAATTATATTTCTGGATACAGTCTTAAAGCATTTAATCATACACTGGAAAGGCATGCCACTTCACCATCATTTAAACAACCATCATTAAAACAACATTTGCTTACTTATGTTTTCTGAAAACGGGACACCCACCACCACTGCAAAAATCTCCCAGATTCTGCTACTCAAATGTTGGCATGTATGTAATATAGTGGCATGAAATATAGCAGCATTATTATAATATATAGCAGCATCTAGTATAGTAGTATATTGTGGCAATATTATAATATATAGTAGGCCATGACAAATGTCGTGTCTCCTCTAATGAAAGTTTTCAAGTTGGTAGAGTGGGTCGCCCAATGACCGAGAGGTTGGCGGTTCGCGTCCCGGCTCTGGCTGTCCACATGTCGAAGTGTCCTTGGGCAAGACACTGAACCCTGACTTAGGCCCCCAGTAGGACTTACCATAGACCTTAGAAACCTACTGGTGTATGAGTGTGTGAGTGAATGGGTGAATGAGAGGCTAATGTAAAGCGCTTTGAGCACCATGAAGGTGGAAAAGCGCTATATAAATGCAGTCCCTATACCATTTACTGTGGAAACAAGAGGGGAATGAGTTCATCAAGCAGTATGTGTGTCTAATCCACCCCCACCTTCCCCCCTGGAAGTAGTAGGACGTCCTAAACTCTCTATAGCTGTAGGTCATCAAACACCGTCCATGCATGTTATTCTATGGAACCCACAATTGATATTCATTCGTGTTTGGAGTTGAAATAATGCCAATAAGTGAGTCCATTCTACTATGTTACACCATGTTATAAAAGTGGGTCAGTGCATTATCCACCACGTGTCCAGTGCACCCGCAGACCCTTTGGTCACTGGGCGGCCTGTTCTACCAACTGAGCCACATGGCTAAACCAACGTGGCAACACCTGCGTTGTGAGATCATTCCTCCATTTTTAAACAATGGAAGGAAATGACTCATCAGCGTCCATCTTCACAGATCATTACACCGTCTACTTCAGGCTTCAAAGAGACGTATGCTGACAGCCATAAGTCAAGCCTTTAAAAACAGCACACGCCCACATTTCATCTGCGATAATAAGGATTGTGACACATGGTACTGTCTGTTTGAGCTGCTCTTATTCACTGATGCAGGTCCTTACTTTTATTTTAACGTTAAGCTTCACAGCAAGTGATGCTCATTTACAGCAGTAAATGAAGCATTCCATAGAGGCAACTAAAGTTGACAGAACGCTAAATTTTATATTAGTACATTTATTATTAGAAATCTTTATTCTTCCCAAAGGGATATTTCCTTTGCAACACTAATGGACATGAACACAGAGGAAATCTAAAATAATGATAATAATAATAATAATAATAATAATAATAATAATAATAATAATAATAATAATAATAATAATAATAATAATAATAATAATAATAATAATAATAATAATAATAATAATAATAATCACCAACCAAAGAACCAATATGCTAAACTAAGTATACAGGAATGAAAAGGAAATTCCTGATTTGCCCTATGTCTGATCATTGTGAAAACACACTTTGACCTACGTTCACCAAAATTTAATGGGTTCTATTCTGGACAGACAAATTATGCATTGGTGCTGCTGCTCTAATAAAATAAAAACTAAAAAACAGCAAGAAAGGGAAGGGGTTTGGGTTCAGTGGGGATCAGTGCTGATAAAAAACAAATGTTTTTGACATTTCAGACATTAAAGGTTCTCTAAGAGCGAGATATGTCAGTGGACTACATCATTCCCACCTTTCCTGAAAATCGCCTTGTCTAGTCATTTGAACCTGCTTTATCCTCACTAGGGTCACAGAGGTCACTGGGTGTCCAATCCAGTTACAATGGGTGAAGGCGGGGTACACCCTGTATGAGTCTCCAGTTCATCTCAGAACTGAACATAATAGATAAACACTCACATTCACACCCATGGACAATTTAGATTAACCAATTAACCTATCAGTGCATGTGTTTGGATGGTGGGAGGAAACCAGAGTACCTGGAGAAAAGATATGGGGAGAACATGCAAACTCCACACAGAAAGGTCTGGTGTGGGATTCGAACCAGTGTCCTTCTTGCTGTGAGGCACAAGTGCTCACCACTGAAAACGTCATGGAAATTGGTCAGTAACGTTTGCAGAAATTTACTGAAAAAGGCACAAATAGACCAAAAAAACAACCCTTTCCTCCTCTTTTTTTTGGGGGTGGGGGGGGGACCTCCTGGAACTGTTTAGTCACTCTACATTTCTTTAATTATCTTCTGGAAGTATTGGTTCGGACTTTTGGTATCACTCATAATCAAAGAATGGGACACAAATAAAAAGCCTGTGTGTTTGTAGACATTATGCAAAACTAACATAAACATCCCATCCCTACTGACCTGCACCACAAGAGGAAAGAGTGAAACAAAATGGATAAGTAAATATAGTCCTAATGTCACACTGTGCAAATAAGGAACTGTGATTCTCTCAACGCCTCCTTCTTTTTCTTGACAAGGGCTGAGATGATGCATTTCACCCCATTTCATTATTTTTCCGAGTACTGGTTCCAGCTGGGAATAGATAAACCCCCAGAGATCTGGTGTGTGTGTGTGTGTGTGTATGAATATGATATTCATCTGAGTGCCTATTTTATTATGCGCACAGTGTGACATCCTTTCATTCTGCAGATATCTTGTCCTGCACAGATGTTTTACAGGCACACACACACACACACACACACACACACACACACACACACACACAGATTTTCCATTTTTCATCAGCCAGCCTTTGTACAGGTTCTACAAGTGTGAAAAAAATTAGGTAAAGTGTCCATTGGGTAATGAATCTAAACACACTTTAAAACAGGGCTTTCAAACATGTGGCCCGGAGGCCAAATGTGGCCCACCAGTGGTTCCATTGCGGCCCATGGGATGAAGAGCATAATAAACCTATTAAATGACTCTATATTTTCTTCACAGTTTTTTCTTTGTCTATAGATGATGACAACTTCACATTTTTGTCATATTTTAACTGCAAAATATTTAAAAATATTTACATTTACAAAGTACCCTGTAACAATAAAATGTGAACAACCTGAAATGTCTAAAGAAAATTACACAAAATTTTAAGCATTTTCTGCTTCTGTTACTAAGAATTTCATGTCTTTGTAGAACTGATCCATAATAAAAAAACATATGGACTAATGATAAATAAGGCAGTAAATTGTTAAAATTGTCCTAATTTTCCTTAGGAAATGTAACTTTTTTGCATTATGATAATTTATAATTTATAGTATTTTCATAATTTAAAGGTTTTTTTAAACTAAAATAATGACAAAATTGTGGAGTTGTCACTATTCATAGGTTATTATGTTTTCATTTTACTGGTCTGGCCCATTGGAGATCAAATCAGGTTGAATGTGGAAGATGAAAAGAATGAGTTTCAGGCCCCTGCTTTAAAACTTTTGAGAAATGCACATTTCTCTTTGCATGTGTTTCCCTCATGCTTTACAGGGACTTCCAGAAAAATGAGTTAATGTGTTTAGTAGTCCACCAAGGAATGGCAGATTATTTTTGTTTGTCTGTTTGTTTGTTAGTCACATAACTCAAAAAGTTATGGATGCATGTGGTTGGAATTTTCATGAAAGATTGATACTGGCAAAAGGAACAAATGATTGACGGTGATCAGTGGAGGTGTGTTTGTGTGTGTGTGTGTGTGTGTGGGGGGGGGGGGTCATACGTGTGAGTCTTTTGTAGCAAGACAACTCAAAAATTTCTGGACGTATTTAGATAACATTTTCAGGAAATGTTGATACTGGCACAAGGAAGAGAGGAACAACTGATTTTGGTGGTGATCAGTTTGGGGTGAGTGATCTGCCTTGGCAGAGTCTGTGGTTTCCGAGTGCTTTTCTAGTTATATTAGTGCTGTCAAATGACATTTTTAATCAGATTAATCTTTCCAATCAAAGACTGTCAGTGAGAGCCCCCACCCCCCACGTCTCCTTGGTGTATATCGGCTGTGTTTCTCCGCACCGAAAAATTGTTCCCAAACACAAATGAGTAAGACGAGACCTTTCCACCATGAATTGCACCATCATTCACCCTCGAAGTAAATGCCTAGTACGCAGACAGTAATGAGGAGACAAAATCAAATACATTAATTCACTTTAGACGAGATACTTAGTTGGCGACACAAGAATGCAGTTAGTGTAGGAATCCAACCTGTGGTCAGTTCTCATAGACTCGGACATTGGCTGCGTCGCCAGGAAAATGCTTCCACACACTTATTTAGGTCTGGGAACAGTAGGGAACCACTGAATTTGGCCTGGGGGTGGCGTATCCCTTTAAGATGTCTTAAAAAATATGTTTTTTAAAAAACCCACATATGTTAAAAATTTGTAAGATATTTGAGGACATATAGAGATAAAGGTGTTTACATTTTTAAAAAAATAAATAAATTCTATATCTAAAAACGGAAAAACAATAAGGTCAAAAAGGGTGGGTGGGGGTACATCTGTTTTTCAGTTCTTTTAGGGAGGCTTACTATCCTACAATTTAAAAACCCCTGAGCTGTGTGCTGTCTGCTTGTTACATCAGACCATAAGAACTGCACAGCTGATAAATGTAAGTGTATTTACGAAGAATTTTCTCAGCACAAAGGGGACAAATGGTGGAAAAGAGGATATAATTTGCTTTCAAGGCTGAATGTGAAAATGTCAATTACAGTTCTTGCTGCAGTGTATATGTGTGTGTGTTTGTGTGTGTGCAGTGGTTATTAGAAAAGAAATATTGAACTCTATTTTCAATAGTTGGCCTCAGAGGAAAACATCCAAACTAATGAGTCTCAGTCTGTACTTTAACCCTTAAAGACCCAAATGTCCACCTGATATCAACTGTTTACTGCTTGTTCATCCACTCATCCTGTCATTCCATGTCAATAATTGGTGTAAAATACATTTTCTCAGTTTTTCATGGCCATCTGATATAACCCTTGTGGATGTTGAGAGGATATTTAGTTACCGTGGAAACACAATCAGGTTTTACAACATTGATTCACTTGTAAAGCCCATGGAGTTAGATCAATGACAGTGACATTTCTATTCAGTTAATGACAGATTGAAATGAAAAAGACAGTCTTTATTCAGTTTTTATCTTTTTTTTAATATAATAACCATTGATTTAAATTTGACAGTCTGACTTTCACAGCATCTCTAAAATGATTTTTTCTTAGGGTTTTTATTATTATTATTATTATTATTATTATTATTATTATTATTATTATTATTATTATTATTATTATTATTATTATTATTATTATTATTATTATTATTATTATTATTATTCCTCTGTATTTAAAAAATCTGATATTTTCCCACAATTTACTGAGCATGCATATGTTCATAAAAGCTCAGATTAAACTTGAGGTTTTTTATATTTAAAAACTTTGTGGATTTTTCAGTCAATTTTGAGTCACTTTTTCAGTCAGGTTAGAATGAAAATGACACTACTTATTCAGGTTCATCTGTTTCTGACATAATAACCATCAACTTTAAACTGAGTTTAACCTTTAAAGTCACAACGTGACTCTCACAGCACCACTAAAATAAATGTTTTGTTCTTTTTAACCTTTCTGAAGTGACTTATATCAACTTTTTTTTTTTTAAGTTTTAATTGAACTGTATTTTGCATTTCTTCAATAAAAATCTAACATTTTCCCACATTTAACTTATTGGGGGTGTAGATGTTCATAAAAGCTTAGAATAAAGTTGATGTTATTATATTAAAAACTGTGGAAAAAGTGACTTTTAGTAAAAATAACTGATTAATTGAATATAAAAATGAGCTTCTCTAAATATCATGTATTCTACAAAATTCTACAAAAATGCCCAAGAAAGATGTAAGGGTCATGTGATTTATCATTATTTATTATATTATTATATGATTTATTTTATTTTATTTTTTACATTGAATTCATTGATCACATTGATGTTTTTTTAATCTCTAAGTAAATTCAAAAACAGAAAAATGAAGAAAATTTGACTTTTTCAACAATGACACCTTGTGGGTTAATTAACACCTAAAAAAAACCCAACATGATTTACACTGAAAAAGCCCTCCACAAAATACTGGTCATAATATTACAAAGGTGACAGCATGGTTATATATAGATAGAAATATGTTTAACCATACAAATGTCACACTGGGTCCATATAGTTTAACTGATACTTTCTCATTGACTTTTCTCTCAGGGTCGTTTGGTCTCACTACATTTCTTTGCTGTTTGCACTCATTTAGATGTAATTAACAGCTGTTATAGGGCCTCCAGTTAATCATCACCACACTTATCATTAGTAATTTGTGTGTGTGTGTGATGTTGTTGTTAGTCTCTGATAATTTCGAATCAATAAACACATGAAATATTGACACAAATCTTATTCTGTTCCGCCTCCACTAAGACAACAACCTCACGCACCTCTTACTATCAAAGTGAAAGTCGACAGACATCACGTGTTCTGACAGAATTTTCATTTCACTTCCAGATTAAAATACCACATTAACGCAAAGTCAGGGATTCTGCTAGCACTAGGCTAATGCTAGTACTAGCTTCGACAAACACATTTAGTTCAGATATAGTCACCTCTTTCTTGATTTTGTTTAATCAGGAAAAATGAAACATAACTAATATAGATTATAAATGAATATTAAATCATGATTAATCAAAGTTAATCCAAAGCAACCCTTAATCATTTGAACTAATCTAATATATTGCAGTTTGGGAGTAACTTGCCTGACACTGATAGTCTGTATCTAATATAATAGACATAATTACTTAGAAATGAATATGACTATTTACTGATTACCCATCAGACGTACATATTGTTGCATTATTATGTTACACTAATGTAATGTAATGGCTGAATAAATGCATTTAAATGTAGACACAGCTGCGTGATAATAAGCCTAAACAAACAGAAGACATTTGCGTGGCTAAAAATACTTGTGGCTAACCTGCTGTGAGTCGCTGTCTGCATATGTATGCTCATGCATGTATGACAGGTGCAACAGTGATGCCAACAGAGGATCAGACAGAAAGATAATGAGGTACTGGCGTAAAAGTGATTAAAACCACGCACCGGCTTTAGAGCTGAATGCACAGATGAAGCCTACAACAGGAAACCTATGATGACAGCAGAGGGGAAATAATTAGGTTTATATAGATAAGTAATGAGTTACAGCATAAATGTGTAAATGTAAATCGGTTCTAAAAGTCGGTTTGGTGTTGAATTAAATTAATCAAATAAAAGACAGTGTCATTGCATGAGTCAATGTAGAATATGAAAACTTTTTAACTAAAAAGTTTTCCATATTGAGAGAATATTTGTGAAGTGGCAGTAAAATGTTCATATTTAGTACTTTAGTAATACTACTATGCTGCAGCATTTTAATGTTGAAATTTCCCCAAAGTGGGAAGTGTGTGTGTGTGTGTGTGTGTGTGTGTGTGTGTATTAGGGCATTAACCACTTCAGTTTTTTTTTCAAGTTGACTTATCCTTCAATAAAGTCTAAGTCGAGTCATCGAGTCGTGATGACGTCATCACATTGTCAGTGGAGAAACAACACAGACACATGGCTAAAAAAAACAAAAAAAAGAAGAAAAACATGGACAGATGCCTGTCCAGCAATGACCAACTGGTATTAACATTCACTGCTACATAACAATGTCCACTGACAAGACACAAACAGCATTTTTCAAAGGCTAACGTTGGCAAAGACTTTTCTATGAAATTTAACTGAACAACATCAGTAGGTGAACAAATGTCTGCATTTGGTCTGGACCCACGGCTCTAAAACTGGACTGTCCACACGTCTGTTACAGGTCCTCAGTTTTCATATTACATGTAAAAAGTTTAAGGCAGTGGCCGATGACACGAACACCACTGTCCACATCATGTTTGGGAGAAAAAAGAGCGTCATGTTTTAATGTGAGTTGTCTGTGCTGCTTATCACACAGGTTAGCTAGCGGATGCTGCTCGTATCACTCACGTTAGTCGATACCTCTTCAGACGTTTTTTTTTCATCTAAAGTGAAGCATTTTCACACGTGCAATCTGTGTCTGTCAGTCTCGTTTTGTTAGCCCACCACAAATGTCTTACCTGCAGGTGTCTTGTTTATGTCTGGTCTGTGTTTACACGCAGAGAGAGAGAGAGAGCCAGGGAGAGAAAGAATAACATGCATGACTTTAAGTCGACTTGTGCGACAGAAGTCGTAGCATGTTTTTTTTTTTTTAATTCTCCACATTTCTTGTGATTATTAGTGTATTTTTTGTGTATTTTGTGGGAAGTCTGAGTAGGAAAAAACAAACAAACCCAGAGACAAACAGTCGGTAGACATTTGACAAAGTTTTCTTTTCACCAAAATGCGTTGCCTTGCTTGGACCAACATGTTCAGTACAAACATATTCACTTCTTTCTTGAATCAGTTTGCTCATGCAAAATGAAATGCAATTAATATACATTAAAAATTTATATTTAATCATAATTCATCTAAATTGCCACCAAAGTAGCCCTGTGATTATTATTATTATTCATTTGACAGAGCTAATGTATACAGTGCTCATACATACACATATGTAGATTGGTATGTTACATTTACACATCAAGTACATACATTTGTGCATATACATATATTTATACATAATACCAGTAACACTTCAAATCACATGTAACAAAGTCCATATAAAAACTGATGTATGCTCCTAAAACAAGACATTTCAGAGATGTGTTTGCTGCTTATCTCTCCAAACCTCCATTAGTCACTCACCCATTTACAGAATTACTAGAAGCCAACAGTTTTGTTTTTTCCTGAAATATCAAGTGGTGCAACCTGCCAAAAAGTTGGATAGAAATACACAGATCCAAAGCTCTGAGATCAATAATCCATATGTGACATGTTGTCAAAACACCTCTTTTGATCAGTAGGTCTTATCAAAGGAAGCCGCATGTTTGAGCATTGATCTGTGTGTGCAGCAGTGAGATAAGTAACAGCAACGTCTACAAAGTGCAAAACCCCAAAGACATACTTTATCTGCAGACGTCAAATGGGACAATTTATTCATGGCAACATGGGAACCAGTTGGAATTTTGTGCCAAAATGGAAGCTTTTTGGATTACAACTGCAGCTATCGATTGATTAATATAGTGAATATTGTCTTTTGATCCCATCATACTATTATTTCAATTAAAGAGAGGACTAAAAAAAAAAGAAAAAAAGGTGGCTTTTATTCCAGAACTAGTTAAAACAATGTCTACAAAAAGGATATGCCTATAATTTAAAATGAAGAACACTCACAGTAGCACTGTGCTACTAGCACATTAGAAGTGGAAATATCCAGCGTGGCAGTACCAGACTAAAGTGATAAAATTTGGGACCAGCTGGATGATGACAGTGTCAGCGTTTGTTCTTTATGTGAGTAGGGTGTCCATCCATCCAGCTTTATGATGGAAAGTCTGGTTTTCGAGAGCCGTGGGGGCAGCCATGGCTCAGTTGGTAGAGCAGGTTGTCCATTAACGCTGGTGTATGAATGAGTATGGATGTTCGGTGGTGGTCAGATGGGCCGTCAGTCTGCCCCAGGGCAACTGTGACTACATATGTAGTTTACCACCACCAGAGGGAGCATGTGAGAGTGAATGAATAATGGATCACTAATGTGAAGTGCTTTGGGTGCCTTGAAAAGCACTATATAAATCTAATCCATTATTATTAACCATGGTCTGGCGCAGTCCTAAGCCACACACTTGTTCGTCCTTCTTACTGAATTGTACCCAAATAAACACAAAGTGTGCTGAATGCTTGTTTGTCCCACTTTTTCATTTGCAATTAAATGCAACGCTACTCATGGCCTAATCACAATCGATATAAAAAAAGCACTGATTGGTTGAAGGTGGTGTAAATATATCATACAATATCATTGGGTTGAAAAGTAAATACACTTCCATGTGCCAGTAGCCATAACAGAATTAGAAAAACACCAAATAGAAAGGTATGGTTTAACCCAGATTGGAAAAACTAATACAGAGTCGACCACAAATAAACTAAGCAGCACTAAACAACTGATGCATGTGAACTCCTCAGCAAGTTACATGGCATGTGGTGCTAGCATCAGTCTGGAATGAAACCCTTTGGATATTCAACCCTGATCACATATGAGGCAGGAAAAAGAGAAAAGACCATCAGTGACCTGGTGTCACACCTGATCTGTCGTCATGACGTGTGTGTGTGTCCACTACAGCACATTACACTGTGAATGACAGGAAGACACTGGGGGGATGAGGGGTGGGGGGTTGGAAGTCTTAGTATGGAACACACTCAGGGAAAAAAGCGCTGTTATCTGCACAAACACCCGCTCGCTCACACATCTGGAGGAGGGCTGATGAGTTTACGCTCTGTCGCTCTAAGAGTCTGACTTCACCTCTGTGCTGACAAGCCAGGGTCAAAGGTCAAACCTGTTCCTCTCCGTCAGTTTTCTAACTGAGCTGAGCCATCGCTCACCCTCAAACGGTACTCTCTGGGCTCAACACGCTGCGTCACCATGAATGTTAATGCTGGGTTACAAAAAAATAAACCTCTAAACCATCTCTAGCTGCGTTTCCATTACAGTTTTCCCCATATTCCTAAAATTTGGACGTGTTTCCATTGACGTTTTATCTAGGCAGAAGCGTTGTAACTCACGTGAAATATCATCCTGTGAGATTTCACTGCTAGAAGATGCTGCATTTCTCTGCTGTCTCTAAAATGGCAGGTATGTTTTTCTCCTCAATTATTTCCAGAAAAGTCTCCATTACCTCCTCTGTCCATGTGTATCGCGCCATTTTCAGTCTGAAAGAAGTGATCATGTGACCACATCCTGTGATGTATAATTGCGGAAAAAGTGTTTCCATTGCAATTTTGCGATATATTAGAATATATTAGGATTTGAAAAAACACCTCAAGAAAGTGTAAAAATTTTTTATCGATATTGAGTGGTTTTTTTTCCCAAAATTCTGGTGTTTCCAATACCTGTTTTTTATAGTGGCATTTACATTTAGTGAACTTCCAAGGATAATGTAAATGCAACTGATGGTTTCTCAACTGAATTAGGAGCATTTTGCTGAATCCAAAAATAAAATACATTATTCCCAATTAGGTCAGTGTTTTATGCTAATTTTATGCTTGAAAAATCTCATCTTCTGACTGAATTAATTCCATGTTTGTGGCTTTATAACTTGATTTTTGTGAATATTTCACGTCCAAAAAATGTTTTCTAACAGAATGCATTGATTGAATGTTACAAACTTCAGTTTCTGTCAATTGAATCATAGACATTGATCACTAAAACAAAGTTCTAAAATGCTGCTAAGTCATAAAAATCTTCCCCCTCTCTCACTCTCTCTTACCAGCTTCCTTCTGCTACTTTAAGACAATCAGAGCAGGACAAGTTTGACAATGTTCAAGAAGTATCATCGATCCAGACTGTTGTGTGACAAAGGAGGGTCTGACTCAAACATGGCTCGGAGGATGGATATGACAGATACTTTCTAATGGTACAGCCACACCGGACATGAATTTACGCATGTATTCCTGTGACATGCCGTATAAACACCCAAGTCTGGACACTGGACAATTTTTGCACTGCCACCCCGAATCCACAATACCCAAATCTGGACACTGAATAAACATAGAAACATAGATAAACAAAATCTGTCCTGCCAATCCAGTCTCTCCTCAACTATGCCTGAGATCACTTCGATTGCTGCTCTGTACCTGCTCTGTAGGTCCCAAATATGTCACAGGGCCAGACGCCATTGCTTTTGGGTTCACCTGATCCTGCAGAAGCGCCTGCAGCACCAGGGAATTTCACCACTTCCGCCAGGGACTCCACCTGGATGACGTCTGCTTTCAATGATATTTCAGGATGAGTCAGGCTCAGTTTTTCTTTCTGTCGCCTTCTGAGTCGGTTTGAGCATGATATGTCATTCTGTCACGACGCTGGTAGCATCTTAGCGCTGATTGGCTTTTGTGGCCCGACATCGCGCAAATCTGCCTGAAAAGTTAAATATTTTCAACTTGAGCATTTATGCGTATTTGCGGCAAAATGTGCCACTCCCAATCGCCGGACGCTCCAACGTACCACAGCAACTCATCCAACGTGTCGCCCAGGGCGAATATGAGTCCAAACGCGTCTCTTCGGTGGCTTTGTATGTTCAGTCTGGCTGTATCATAAGTGTGAAACCGTTTGATTTTGTTGCTTGTTTTTTTTCTAAGTCAAGTTAATAGAAGGATTACTAAACCTACTGTTTACACTATGAGCTACGAGTAGACTACAACATTATGACAGACGAAGTCCTTCTGAAAGTTTATAAATGGCAAGTCATCTTTGCTTAAACTTAATGCTAATTCCATGTGTTACACCGCCGTGTGCACTTTTAACTGTTATTGTTGTATTATGAAAAGATATTTTTCTTGGATAGAATTGGTACGACCAACTTGAGTCGCTACAGAAATGCTTTTCTTTTGCGCTGTTGGATCAGTGCAATATTATTTGCTGTTCTGTGCTGGCACTGATAGATGACTCATAGGTAATCTGAACATTTGTGTGTAGCCATCCAGTCTGAGTTGATACATTATGATACATTAAACTTGTGCGAAGTGCAGTCCAATGCCATGTAAATTGCAAGCTATACAACCAGGGCCGGACTGGATCAGGATTTCAGGCCGGGAATATTCCACAGCATCCAGGCCACTTCCAGCACCACGGAGGCAAAATTTTAGTTTTTTTCCCCTCCAAATACCTTTTGCCATTTCCTTACAGCAATTAAAATAATAATATTACACTGACTGTGACACAACATCGCACTATTAAACTAATGCATGACAACAGCTCACAGTACAGTACAGTACTTTTCTGTCATTCTCTCCCTGACTCAATATTAAAATGACACGCACATATATATATATATATATATATATATATATATATATATATATATATATATATAATATCAGTGAGGCGCAGGTCGATGTATAAATGACCCACAACTAACCGCTTTTTTAACTTAACCACCGGCAGCTCGGACCACAATAAATGTATTTGAAACGAACCGACCCGACCCGCACTTGACCCACATTTTAAAAATTTAATCAATGGTCTTTATGAACATCACATGACCTTACTCACATACCTGCATTAATTTCCATGTTAAAATCCGATGTCATTGGGATCGACAAACAGTGACAGCCAAAGAGACATTTGAACTCATCTCAGAAATCATCTTAAAATCTCAATGAATGTGTCCCAAACCTTAACTTTTTTTGTTTGTATATTTCCAGAGCTGCCATTCTACTAACTTGACTTTCTCTCTTTCTCCCTACAGACCGTAGGATACTTCCGATGTCATTCTCACGGAAATTCAGTTAATAGAGCCCAAACAGTTTGTTTATTTGATTGTTTAATTATATTTATTCAGGAATAAGTCATTTTCCGTAAGTTTTCAAATATCCCATGCTATTGAACGCACCGCGGTTATGAACGTGTTCAGAATTAGCCACTGTGTTGCTCAGTAACCATGCCATCAGTAACCATGCCAACATAGCCATCTCTCCCTCTTTTTCTCTTTATTCATATATTTCATATATTTATTGACCCGCGACGCGGCCCCGGATGAAGCGGTGGATAATGAATGAATGAATGAATCATATATTCCATTTTCATTACTGTGTGTAAATGTCACATGGGGACATGAATAACACAGTACAGTTCACATAGATATTAGAATGGTGTGTTGTTTATCTGTGCATAAGTTAACGCTGTTTCGTGCCGGTGTGTTGTTGAAGCTAATACGGTAGCTTGCTAGCTCCCATCGAAATGACAAACGACCTGACTGACCGAAACACGAAAAATATTTTTTAATGACCCGTAACTGCGGTTGACTGCGAGAACCCGCTCACCTGGGGGTGTCTGATGTGAAAACTGGTTATAAACTCACTGGGTGATGC